>OX439130.1:21218513-21316013 GCA_949318235.1 Ecdyonurus torrentis | reverse complement strand
ACAGCGTTATAAAAAAAAAATCTTTTTAGGATTTTTTTTTTGAGATAAGAGAAAGAAATTAATTTTTTATTGTTTATACAACAAAAAAAATTTTTTTTTTTTAGATCACATACTGTATTTTCTTTTTTACTAATTTTTTAAATTTCATTATAAATTTACGATCAAAACGTTCTACAAATAATAATGTCTATGTACAACAAAATAATTTGATGGTCATTAAATTGGATATGAGTGTCAGATTATATCATATATGTCATTAACAAACCGTATTATATAATCGGCCTGTTCTCTTTTACTCACTCTCTCTATTTATAAGCAAAATGTGAGAACGAAGCCATATTTATATGATTCAGTGAGATTATGAAATTTGAGCAATATCCAGACAAAGAGAGAGACCTTATTCGTGGTTGTCATTGTTGGAAGGGGATGATGGATCAGCTGGTCAGACGAACAAGCACTTTACTAGAGAACAACGATGGATGAGAGAGGTGAACATCTACATCAAATGAGACACTGAACACACAATACATATACAAACCAAACAAAGGACTGATCTCTTTTATACTATATCATTTTTTTTTTTTTTTTTTTTTTACTTGTCTTCTTTGGGAAAATTTTATATACGTACAAAAAGTAGATATCGTATTATTGGATTGGATTTTATAATAATATAAACCTATAGAAAAAGGTGTAAAAATATACATATTCTATTTTACGTATGTCTTTTCATGGACATAAAGACTTACCGAGATATTTTATGTTATATAGAGAGTGAAAGGATTATACCAAGGTGACGAGTCATATATAATAATTGTTACACATTGCATTGCATGGACGTAATATCAAATTTATTTTCATGCAAATAAATTTCAAAACAATTTGCATTGTTAAATAATTTTTAGACTAAATACAGTTTCAACAATTTTTAATATTCAATGCTACTATCTTTCAGGGTTTTATAAATAAATAAATAAATAAAATAAATAATAAATATATATAATAAGTTTTATAGGTTTGAAGAATAAAAAAAATCCCTTATTATATAACACACACACACACACACACACACACACACACACACACACACACACACACACACACATATATATATATATATATATATATATATATATATATATAACGAAATAGACAAGTAGAATACATCATATTTTAATGTGCATGCTGTCTATATTTTTTTCTTTCCTTATGTCGAAAGACAAAAAAAAATGAAACATCACAAAAATAAACACGCAAAATAATAAATAACATGCACTGAAATAAAATTAGCATATTATATTATGATGTTTTCATAATATTTTATTTTCTTTAATATATAAAATATTTTTTTAGAGTGACATTTATTTTTCAACTATATATTTTTTTCTTTATATATATATTTTTACGTTTCCTTCTTCAAAATAAAATGTTTTTTTTACTTTTTTATTCTAAGTAAAAGCTTATAATATAAAATATCTTTTTAGTATTATATTGACATAGTATGGGAAAAAAGACAGTAGCTATATGAGACTAGATAAATATATACCTATAGCCAAAACTCATATTATATGTGTCCGTGTTATTTCGTGGTTTTCACATAGAAAGAGAGAGAGAGAGAGAGTATAACATTTATTTGTCCTGTCTATAATGTATTCACACACATATATCCAAACACACGTGGATATATAGATTGGCGGTCCTGCTAACGCGCGGCTTGTGTGGTATATGGAGGCAGGGTTAAAGCAAAAGCACATGACAAACTTCCCACGAATGCCGGACCACCTCCTTTTTCCTATCCAACAACATAATATAACCCCCTTTTCTCTCTTTCTCTCTATCTATCTCATACCACTAGTATATTCCCTACAGCATTACAGATTACAAGTAGTATGAGCTCTCTATACTATATACTACTACTGTATATATATACTATGCTTGCTTTCTATGATAATGGTAACACCGCTTGCCTCTTTTCCACGGCAAAAGCTTCAGTAAATGGACCTTTTCTCTTATGCGATACTCGATATAGTACAAGATATAGAGAGGGGTTGCGGGTGGTTCAAGAAAAAGACATACTATATAGAAAGATAGAGAGATGGATGTAAGGATTGGTGTTACACTTGGGGCAACACTTTATCTATATACATATAGAGAGAGAGAGAGAGAGAGAGAGAGAGAGAGAGAGAGAGAGAGAGAGAGAGAGAGAGAGAGAGAGAGAGAGAGAGAGAGAGAGGAGCAAAACGTCCCACGTTGTTCAACATTATATAAAGAGAAGATCTACTCAATTTTGATCCATTCTTATATAATATAAAAAAAACAGTCTCTAGTAGAATAATACTCTTTCTCGTTTTATTATGATGTTTTAATGCATTATACGTGTCTAATCTTATATAAACATTATTAGAGTATTATGTAATGGAAATTTACTTAATCTTATATAAAGAATTAATTATTCAAACAATTTTTTTTCTATGATGCTTTAAACGTTCAAAAATGTTTCATTTAACCCTATCTTCTTCTTCAAAATTTTTACTATGACTTTTCAGAGGAAAGAAACTTTCGTGTATATCATTTTGCATTTTGTAAAATTATCTTTCTAAGTTATAAGAAGATAATTGGTGATCACCTACCTTTAGTTGGTCTAGTTTGTCTGGGTGCGTCCTGCGCGGGGGCTGGGGGTGAGCTCCGCGCCTTACTGGGGGCGGGACTGGGCAGCTGGGGTGGCTGCTCGCGCTCCGACACCTCCTCTTTGATTCCCTGAAGCTTGGGCTCCATGCGCCGGCTGCTGCGACCCCCTGAGCAAACACAAATATGTTACAGTGAGTTAGGATTTTGTTAAATTTAGGTATAGAACAGTTTTGACAAATAAAGAAATTATTGATAGCTATTTTTGTATAAGTAGTGTTAAATAATACCATAGTATAAGTATATTATACTTACAAGTTAGTATAATATACTTATACTATGATAATACATAATTATAACAATTCCTTTGAAATTTATTACAGAGTTTAACAATATTTTGATGTAAGAACATTTTACAATGCTGGATGTTCCCACTAATTAAAAAAAAATCATAAAATAATAATAATAACATTAACAACAAAAATGTAGCGTTAAACACGTAAAGCATGTTTAGTATTCCTCATTTATATTTTGTATACGATCTCGCGGTGCAACGGTGCAGTTCTCTATAACCCGTGCCAATTATATATATCAAAAAATATAGTTTTATATATTTTATTACATACAGTAAATATAACGTTAGCCTTCTGTATAATATTGCGTATACGGAAAAGATATGCATATATGGAGATATTGGAGATCATCTCTTGGTATTCATATTATATGATAAAATGGTCCAGCACTACTAAATGATAGGGAATTAAGGATCCCAAAGTTTTTCCTGCGCTACCTTTGGGTATTAAGCACATGCAGAAAGATTCACGGTAAGCCTTATTCACCATTTACTAATATATATATATATTTTCCCAACAAACTTTTATCTTTTAAGAACAAGAATTGTCTATAAAGATGATTATAAATTATAAATACTTTTATTTAATACAAGTCAGTAATTATAGTAATTTTTTTGAAGTATGCTCCGTTATAAACACACACATATTTTAAAATAACAAATTTATAGAAAGAAAAATAAATGAAAATGAAATTGTTGAAAGTTAAAAAAAATGAAAAGAAAACATAATTTCTTTTAAATCCTTTATGAATATACGAGGTCACAGATAAACATTATTTTCTTTACTATATATATATATATATATATATATATATTGTATATAAGTATCAGCAGTATAAGAGAGAGAGAGAGAGAGAGAGAGAGAGAGAGAGAGAGAGAGAGAGAGAGAGAGAGAGAGAGAGAGAGAGAGAGAGAGAGAGAGAGAGAGTTGGATGCGCGTGTATGGAAATGATTAGAGCAATGTTTATGCTATATAGCTGGCCTGTGTAGGGCTGCTTGTATGCCTGATAACGTCCACGATGTATAAGTTTGATATGAGAATGGAACACCCATGAGGAGAGGAGGGTACAGTACGTACTGTATACAGTACATACATATATATATATCAGTGGCGTAGCCAGGATGTTACCACAGGGGGGGTTCAGGATAGAAACGATGGGGCGAAGCCCCCAAAAGCCCGCCGCAGGCGCGAAATTTTTTGAGGCCACGCCCCTTTTTTGATGAAATTTGCACTTGAAATGTATTTATAATGCATTTGATTTTAAATGCGGCAAAATTTAGTTTGTAGATTTTGGACGTGCCAAAATGTGAATTTGCTTTTGACAATACAAAAATTAAAACTGCTACATTTTCCTTGCTACGTACATTATTAATATTTTATATTAGAGACAAAACTTTTTGATATTTAGTCAATGTATTGACTGGGATTATCATTATGGAGTGGTGTAGCTCAATAACAAAATATGGTAAGCAAAAAAAAAAAATAATAATAATAATAATAATAAAAATGAAAGAAAGAAATAAGTTAAATGGATCTAATCTAAATCGGGCAACCCCTTTGACGAAATAAAAGAATACAGATCTCACATTCTATTAATATTTTCAAGTTCAAAATTTTTTTTATAAGAGTGCATTTTGTTAAAGAATTTTTTAAAATAGAAAAATTAGTTTCAAACTAACTAAAAATTATGAATTACAGTATTGACTGTATTTCATTTTAGCACTGCATTTACGCAGCCCGCAGTACATAAAACACCTGATGACCGCAACCCGAAGTACATAGAAACTTTAAAAATATATCAGTAAACGTTACTGAAAGAAATTTCTTACGTTACATTGTTAAAAGATCATTTTTAAGGAATTCAAAATTACAACCTCAAAATAATTTTGAGCTTCAAATCATTGATAGAACGCATTTTCATTTTTTAAATTTTTTATAGTTTAGATTTCGTCGTATTTTATACACAGCACTGTAATTTTGTCCGTTTAGTCTAATTTATTTATTTATTATTGTTTTTTTAAGTTCAAAAGTATACTATATATACTCATCAGTGATCACACTCATCAGGTAATATTGTTTTACGGAAAAATAAAAATCAATCAAAATTAGAGAGAATTTCAGCATCTCTTGTACACAATTTTTGCTATATTAAATTAACTTCTTCATAGTATTTTCTTTCTGAAACTGGCTAACGTTGTCCTGTCCTGTTCTTTTGGTAATCTACTATGTGTCACTTCTGCTTCTGGTGATTTCTTTTTATGATAAAACAAAAATTTCAAATATTATGGTAAGAAGTAATAACTAATTCATATCTTTAAAAAATATTTACCTTAACTCTTTATTTTTTAATACTTTTTTTTTTTTTTTTTTTTTTTTTTTTTGCATTTTTGCATTTCTGTATTTTTAAACTATTTTTGTTAGCAACAGTTTAAAAAGAGAATGAGTATATAAGTCGGCACAAAACAGGGTCAATTTGAAATAAACCCCAAGAAACCAATGAAAAATTATAAGGGAAATTGCAAAGAATGTCTCTAATAGGGATCAAGTTTTTTATCTTTTTGCATTTTTTTTTTTTTTTTTTTTTTTTTTTTTTTTACTTTTTGCAACAACACAAAAATAAAAATCATCGAATATGGACTAGTATAAACTTAATATGCTTGAAAACTGGATAGTTTTTACTTTTATAAATATTTTTGTTTATTAGAAATAGAAAATGTTAAAATAGAAAATTTACAGTTAAGTAAAAAACGTAGCTAGTTACTCGCATTTGGTTATAGTACTACAAAATATGTGATATTATAGCTTTAAAGCTAATATAGTGTCTATACCGCTGTACTATGTATCAGTGGAGAATGTAAAATTAGTAAAAATTAAACATTTAACATATTCGAGCGAAGCGAGAAATTTTTTTAGATTTTTTCTCCTAAAATACGATTTTTGTTGCACAATTTTTGTTCGATTTTTATATATTTTTTATATATTTTCCAAATCCACAGGGGGGGTTTGAACCCCCAAAACCCCCCCCCCTGGCTACGCCACTGATATATATATATATATATATATATATATATATATATATATATAAACGTGTGAGTCTCTGATCACATAGAGAAAATAGGGAGGTAATCCGGTTATCACTGCAGGACAACCCTGCAGCCCTTACGTCACATATGTATCAACGTTATTTTAAGTCACATTTTCCTTAAACATATTTAAAACAATACAATTATATAATTAATGTTGTTTTTTTGTTGTAATAATGAAAAAAAAAAAGAGTAATTATTATTTTTAATTAAAATTCATGTAATAATATTTTTTAGAATTTTTGTTTTGTTATTCGTATATAATATATATTATTATGTTTTTATTTTTTATTTTAAAAGGTTTAATGTAAATAATTTGATGAAATATAAACAGAATTGTAAAATTGTTTTTATTAATTATATTCTAAATATTTTTATTAACTTTTAGTAAAAATAAATAATAAATTATACTATGTAAATTACAAAATGATGATATTGATCTAATTTTTTTGTGGTATATATATAAGTTTTGGAATTATAATTTTAGAAAATTTTGATATATATATATAAGAGAGGAAATATTCACAAACAATCGTATAGTTTGATTTAAATTAATAAAGATAAAATAAAAAGTTATAATTAATTTAATCTATATTTTTCTTAAATATAAATAACTTTATTTTATTTTTTTCGATTGAAAGTCAAAAAATTAATATCCGAGTGAGTTTTAAACGTCCTTAAAAATATGCATTATTTTCTGTTCTATATGCAATGAATACGTCTATTTATCTTAAAACTGAAATGTAATGTTCCAAAAATAAATTATACGTTAAAGATTTACAAAAATAAAATTGAAATATACTGTGTAATAAATGGAAATAATACTCTCTCAACTTAATATATTACTCAAGAACAAAGGTTCGAAGATGTTATATGAATTTATTATATATTGTAAAACATATATGTATGGATATAAATTTTCATAATAATATATTTGAATTCTAGTTCTATAATAGTTTTTGCCTATATATAGAGAGAAAGAGAAAAGAACTATAGAAAGAAAAAAAAATTGTTGTAGAGTAGTTTTATACATAAAACTCATTACGTTTTTGGACATACATACATACGCAAGACGAGAGTAGAATCATATTATGTACGACCTAAGATTTTTTTTTTTTTTATTTTATATTAGAAATTGTATATATAAGCTTATATTATAAGATAGGGATGGAATAAAACCTTTTTGGTATGTTTTCTGCAGCAAAGTTGTATAGATGAAGAGAGGGGGAGGAGAGGGGGGGGGGGGGGATGAAAAGGCAGTAATGGTATTCACGAGCGTCCCAGCTGTGGCCATATTTGACCCATCCCTCCCAAGGGGTCATCATACTCATGGTGGTGGTCAGCTGCTCCAATATTGGATCCCTACACTCTCAAGTTATGTTCCTTCCTTTTCTTTTCTTTCTATTTTTTTATATTATATTATATATATTTTCTGATATCGCAATGTCCTCTTTCCTACCATCAAATGTACACAAGAAGACCTATAGCTTTGCGGTATACACACACGTTTTAAACTTACTTTTTTTTCCCACCATACTGCTGCGACGAATAACAAAAATATTCCTCCTTATTTTAAGATATATATAATATTTTTCATACGTGTATTTATACATATATGAGAAGTTTTTTACTACCAAAGAAATAGAAAAGTTTTTTGATGTTACCTTTGGGTATAATTTATCTTAAACACTTCAGGTTTTCTTTCCAATATTATTTATTAAAAAAAAATCATGCACGGTTATCAGTTTTATACAATTTTTCATATATGGATACTTTTTTTATATATATAAATTGCTTCCTCATCTAATATGATAAAAAGAATATTTAAATAAAAAAATGCTTTTAATATATACGCAAATTACGCTTCCTTGTTGCATGTACTTCTTTTTACTGTGAGATGTAGCTTGAAAATTATTATGTGTAAAATATTTTATGCCTTATATTGTAATATTTTTAATATTTTACTTCACTTAAATCTATAGACAACACGAAACAGCATCTTCTTTTTAATTATCAAACACAAAATGGGATCTACAGAACAGATGCCAAATTTTACCAGAATGTAAATAAGCATGGTCCCTACAAGAGAGCGTGAAAAAAACTGTAAAGTATGCAATTTGTTTAAATAGTTCTGTTTATGGCTTGCTTCAGATAGTATGGAGGCTAAGATAAACCAATTGGCTTTTCGTGAAGAAAGCACCAAATTTTCAGGGTTGGTTAAGTACATGATCTTCGTCATAAATTTAAGTGGAACCCAAAGATTGGACCCATAGGTCGACCCTAAGTGACCTTTGACCTGAACAGTTTTTATTTTTTTGTGCAAGAACAGTCATGTTCACAAAAAATTTGTAATGACACAAATCAAAGGTAATGCAAAGAACTACATGTGTAAAAATTTGCAGTGCTCTAGTTAATTAATTTTCAAAATGGCGACTAATTAACTTTAATTATTGTCAAATTTTGCATACTTTTCAATATTTTTGGTTCGCTGTTGCCTATGAAAATGTGAAAACAATTAGAAATCAATATAGCACTTTGATATTGTCATATTAATTGATTAAAAATGCTAATTAAGCTTTTTAGAAGGAAATAGGAGAGAAAACACGTGTCTTTGAAGCTGCCGCCACGGACTCCTATATACTATAGTCCTTATACCATTACAGGTTATAAATTGCAAATATTTTTAATTAGTACATTTCATACCACAGTAATGAAATTTGATACACTTATACTCTGTATCCTAGTAGGGGTTTTGAGCACCAGATATTATTTTTTACGCTAACCCTTTTGACCCTTAGAAACCCTTAATACTCAAAATCAAGGGTTTTTATTTTTTTGTAAACGAAATATGTAAAATGTAAGAAAATGTTAAATAACAAAGTTGTTGGGCATATTTTTTTCTGTGCCCGTAATTTTTTTCCACGTGCTAGGTTGCCAAGTTTTATTGCAGTGTTGCCAAAGCTTAAAAAATATAAGTAAATTCATGGTTTTGACCACCACGTATGGCTCAAATTCGATCATATAGCGTAAAAAAAATACGTTTTAACACTGCATGTGTTTAGTGTTACTAGTTTTGCACTCAAATTAATTTGTATAACTAGCGCTAAACTATATAGTTAGGGGTTAATTAGTACGGTAAACGTGCGCTTCCCACTTGATGTGTATGTTTCGCCATATACACAATACACCTATATGGGATTGCGCATAGTTTTATGTAAAGAGCAAGTAAGGACCTATATAGTAGGATTTTAGAGTAATTGAGTTTTAATTCACACAAGTTTACTGGGGTCCATAATTTGAGGTACTGTAACCCTCGGTAGTCAACCCTTAGCATATTATATAGTATATGCAGCATAGTATAGATTTTTTTTTTTTTTTTTTTTTTTAGTTGCAATTAATATAGTATTAATAATGTAATTATAGTTTCAGACGACATAAAGAGTTTTCACTAACGGGGTTTAACCCCTGAACCCTTGTATACCCTGCAAAGATTGGTCATTCATAGCCCGCTGACAATTTTTACAAAACGTAATTCATATACTTCTGGATAACTTTGTTATATTTAGTAATTATTACTGTTATAATATGTAACTTTTCTGCGTTACAAAAAATTGTCAGCGAGCTATATGGTGAATGACCAACCTTTGCAGGGTATACAAGGGTTCAGGGGTTAAACCCCGTTAGTGAAAACTCTTTATGTCGTCTGAAACTATAATTACATTATTAATACTATATTAATTGCAACTAAAAAAAAAAAAAAAAAAAAAAAAAAAATCTATACTATACTGCATATACTATAATATGCTAAGGGTTGACTACCGAGGGTTACAGTACCTCAAATTATGGACCCCAGTAAACTTGTGTGAATTAAAACTCAATTACTCTAAAATCCTACTATATAGGTCCTTACTTGCTCTTTACATAAAACTATGCGCAATCCCATATAGGTGTATTGTGTATATGGCGAAACATACACATCAAGTGGGAAGCGCACGTTTACCGTACTAATTAACCCCTAACTATATAGTTTAGCGCTAGTTATACAAATTAATTTGAGTGCAAAACTAGTAACACTAAACACATGCAGTGTTAAAACGTATTTTTTTTACGCTATATGATCGAATTTGAGCCATACGTGGTGGCCAAAACCATGAATTTACTTATATTTTTTAAGCTTTGGCAACACTGCAATAAAACTTGGCAACCTAGCACGTGGAAAAAAATTACGGGCACAGAAAAAAATATGCCCAACAACTTTGTTATTTAACATTTTCTTGCATTTTACATATTTCGTTTACAAAAAAATAAAAACCCTTGATTTTGAGTATTAAGGGTCTCTAAGGGTCAAAAGGGTTAGCGTAAAAAATAATATCTGGTGCTCAAAACCCCTACTAGGGTACAGAGTATAAGTGTATCAAATTTCATTACTGTGGTATGAAATGTACTAATTGAAAATATTTGCAATTTATAACCTGTAATGGTATAAGGACTAGTATAGGAGTCCGTGGCGGCAGCTTCAAAGACACGTGTTTTCTCTCCTATTTCCTTCTAAAAAGCTTAATTAGCATTTTTAATCAATTAATATGACAATATCAAAGTGCTATATTGATTTCTAATTGTTTTCACATTTTCATAGGCAACAGCGAACCAAAAATATTGAAAAGTATGCAAAATTTGACAATAATTAAAGTTAATTAGTCGCCATTTTGAAAATTAATTAACTAGAGCACTGCAAATTTTTACACATGTAGTTCTTTGCATTACCTTTGATTTGTGTCATTACAAATTTTTTGTGAACATGACTGTTCTTGCACAAAAAAATAAAAACTGTTCTCCAGGTCAAAGGTCACTCAGGGTCGACCTATGGGTCCAATCTTTGGGTTCCACTTAAATTTATGACGAAGATCATGTACTTAACCAACCCTGAAAATTTGGTGCTTTCTTCACGAAAAGCCAATAGACATTACATTTTTGGTATTAGCCTCCATACTAAGATATGGGTAAAAATTAGTAGTAAAATGTTGTGCGGGTTGCATAAATTGAAATTTTCTGATCACTGCTACAGTAATGGATTTTGATTTCAACTAATGTTATTTTATGGAAGTGTCATCAAGTTTTTAGTGATATTATGCTTATATTTTCTTCTTATCTTTGCCTTTAATTCATATTTTACATTGAATAATAAAAAGTTTATATTTAAAGCATACTTGAAATTTAAACCTGTTATTTGTTGTATATAAAATGCAAAGTGCATGCGACTAAGAAGGGATTATACAGACACTACTGTACTGTAAAATGCATTTGACATAAACATCATCTCCGTAAAGAGAGAGATATATAAGATCTTTTCTTAGTATATCTCATTACGTTATATTCAAAAGTGATTAATGGAATTTGTCATATATGACGTAAAGTATTATACAGCTCAACACTTCTCTTCAGTTTCGTGAATCTCAGCTGTTCAACGCAAGTCACGTCTTCATTTGTCACGGTATCTGGTACTTCAAAAATTTCATACTTTAGAATGTATTATTAATCATAAGTAATGGCTATAACAAATTATATATATTTTACTTTATACATTTTTTAAAATTAATTTTCTGTTGATAGATTATAATTTAAAGATTCCTTAATTCTTGTAAAGAAATAGATATCTTTTTCAGTTATATATAAAATAAAATGATAAAATATTTTTGCTTTTATGATAAAATATTATGTGGTTATATAATATATAGAGGTATATATGTATAATATGTATTTATATAAGGTTGTCATCTCCAAACTTCTAACTCATTAATTTGCTGTCAATCAAAAATAAAACGTGGTAAATAATTATTATAAACATCAGAAGATACAACTTTATGTAATACACATTCTGAAAGTGAATGAATGAGGCATTATATGAAAAATAATTTCTATATAATATATACACTTAAAAAAAAATCTTCATGTACATACTTGTTCATTCATTATATTATATACTATAAGTAATTAAAAGTTTCATTAATTAGATAATCATTCAACGAGTTAATGATATTAAACACATGGGTTTTATATTATAAGCAAGGTGCACATATGATGCAGGTGAATTTTGTTAAATATACATTATATTTTGCAGCAGCTGCTTATATATTTATTTATATAGAGTGATGCATGTAATGTGTAATGTGGTACCACACTTGGACCGTCCTTGCTGCTTCGTTGCATTCATAGCATGCATGCAACACAAACTTTATAGTAATTTTTAGAGTTCTTCAAGGATTCACATCCTTCCTATATACTTACATTTTTTTTTTTTTTTTTTGTAATAAAATTATAAGAAAACAGGAAACTTTAAAACACATTTAAATGAGTATATAATAAGCAGCAATTATTTTAATTTTATCAAGTTTATTTCTTTGAAAGCAGGTGATATATTAGATTATAAAATGCATATATGTAGCTACTTTAAATTTTAATAAGGAAAAAGAGAAAAGAACTCAAAATTATAGTCAGGATAATACAGAGGTATGTAAGTGATATCATCTTATATCAGTATTTGAGATTTGAAATACAAACGTGTAGCTTTTAAGCAATCAAAATTTATGTGGCTTATTGTTTTTCTTTGATTGAAACCACTGATCAATTTTTGCGGTTTATAAAAGAAAAAATCTGAAACATTTCTGAGTAATATAGCCATTGGTGACTAACATTTACAGTATTTTTGATACTTTTCATAGATCCAAAAAACATGAAAGAGTCAAAAACAACGAATAAATTTTGATTAAATAAAAAAACTGCGGTCAACCATTAACCTTGAAGATCTCTAATAAATTTTATTAGAGCGGGTGGTAAGAAAAAAAAAAAGAAGAGGAAAGAAATATAGAATAAGAGCTCCTTGTTGATAGCAGCAGCTGCAAGAAGGAACAGAAGATGCTCTTACTTGAGTTGCACGTGCTCTATAGTATTGCTCCAGCTATAGAGCTGCTGCGTAACTTTTGAAAGAACAGTCATCATATAGTTTACTTTGCATTATATATATATATATATATATATATATATATATATATATATTATAGTATATGAAGGCAGAAAGTAGTGGCGAGAGCGGCGACCACTCTTTGCTATATATCTGTCCTGTACATGTGGTACACACAAAACCAGCTGCCCAATATACTGCATGAATTATCATAAGTGCTCTAACAATTGTTATAATAATAATTTAAATTAAAATTAATAATGATTACGATATGATGATGATGACGAGAGTAGAAAAATACGTATGTATGTATAAACCTAAATGGAGATTGTATATTCCAATATAGAAACAACATTATATTATCAATACTTAAATGTGTAAATAAATAAATCAATGTTCAATATCGTTCAAATATATTTTATTTTTCCCTATCATATAAACGTATTGTCTATTTTCTCATGATTATTTATTCCCATTGATATGAGATATTATGATGATGTAACAAAAATCAATAGTTGTTATACTTTCATGTTATTAAATTATAAAAATTCATCAGCTGCACTTTTTTCTCTATTGTTTTATTTTTATTTGAAGTCATTGCCCTCTAAAAAAAAATTAGATGAGTGTTGATAAAATTGAGTTACGTAAGAAATGTGTAATTGAAATTTAAAAGGCTGGATCATGTAAGAAAAAAGGCGTGTCATTTCAAATATATATATATATATATATATGTCTCACAGATGTCTAAAGTATGTCTGTCTAGTCGTACGTCTAGGCTGCATCCCTCTAGCAGGTGTTGTGCACTCCCCCGTATCTCCCCATCCCACCTATCTTTTACACATATAAAGCCACGTGCCCCAAATTAGCCAAACAAACCATGAGGCGTGCATGCAAGGTGCATATAAGCAACAAACCTTGAACTCGCTTTTGAAAGAAAAAAAAATCTTCTTCTTCGCTTATTTAATGCTTCTTTTTTTAATGCATATGCTGATAACAATAATGAGCTTGAAAACAAATTAATGGTGTTTTTAAAATAGTAGTTATTTACGCTATTAAATTAAAATTTCTTTAAAAATATTTTATTATATCGCGGTTTATGTATGTTTCACAATTATCTAAATTCTTAATGACATAAAAATTTGAATTTTATAAAATTAAAAATAATTTTAATGAACTATAATGACAGAATACAAGCAGATGAACGCCTGTGTCTGAAAAGTGCAGTATTTTAGTAGAATTATATGATTGATTAATAATTCATTCATTTTTTACACTTCTTCGTATACGCAAAGGAAAAAAAATATTCAGTTTTCCACAAATTGGTCCAGAGCAAATATATATATATATATATATATATATATAGAGAGAGAGAGAGAGAGATATTGTAACAACAAACGTCTTGTCATCTTTTCTTCTATGACTGGAAATATTGCCAGGAAACGGTCTAAATTTGTATGACTCTTTTTTTGTGACTCAAAAGCAGACATAAGACATAAGGACCTCGTGAGCTATACTTGCACCCTCTCTCTTGGTACCCACGATATGCATATTATATTATACATAAGAGCAAAGTTCCCTACTGCATGAGCTATACATAGCACCCTTTCTTCTTCAACACCAACACGTGCACCCTCTCTTGTATGTTTTTACTTCGAGTGACATTTTTATTTCAAGACACCGTGTCACGTGGTTCTAATGAATAGTCAACTTTTTAATTTATTTTTCATCACGTTGTATATATATATATATAGCAGTGGCGTAGCCGGGGGGGGGGGGGGGGGTTGGGGGTTCAAACCCCCCCCTGTGGATTTGGAAAATATATACACAAAAATTAAAAAGTGAACAAAAATTTTGCAACAAAAATAGTATTTTAGGAGAAAAAATCGTAAAAAATTTATCGCTTCGCTCGAATATGTTTATTATTATTATTTTACTAATATTACACTCTTCACTGAATACATAGTATAGCGGTAGACACTATATGACTTTAAGGTACCAAATATTTTGTAGTACTAACCAATCAATTAACTAGATTTTTCATTAAATATTTTTAATTTTCTGTTTTCCGTGAAAAAAAAATTATATACAAGTAAAAACTTCACAGTTTTCTAGCATAGAATGGGTATAAAAATAAATAAAGGACGTGATTTCAAAAGCGCAGTGTTGGGATCGAACACCATTTTAGTCGGACTCGAACTGATCACGAACACTTAAAATTCTTTCGAACACGATCCAAACACGAACATTTCGAACTTTTTGCAAGGTCAAACACATCACGAATTGTTCGATCGAACTGTTCGTAAGTGTTCAACTAGGTTATTTAAAAAAAAAATACTATACAAATAAAGAAACTTTTTTGTTTTAATTTTTTATTTAAACATATTTGTATGTATATAATTATTGGAAATGGTTGAAAATCCTTTTATTTTACATAAAATACACCAATTTTTCATATTAAATTTTTAACAATTTAAAACTTTTAACATGTAAAACTTAATTGCAAAAGTGTTCGACTTCGTGTTTGAAATTTCGAACAATCAGCAGTAAAAATGGTGTTCGTCGAACACGAACTCGAACACCTCTAAAAATCCAAACGAACTCGCAAACGAATTTTGAATTTTGAACTGTTCGAGTACGTGTGCTGTTCGAAAAATGTTCGACGTCGCACTCGAACACCCCAAGACTGCAAAGCGTACACAAAAACAAAACTTTCAAACTATACTAAGTATAAGGAAGTTTTCAAAATATATTAAGTTTATTCTAGTCCATATTCGATGATTTTTAGCCAATTAGCCAATTCAGAAAAAAAAAAACAAAAAAAAAAGACTAAAAAGAAGTAAAATTGGTATTGAAAAACTTGTGTATAAGAGTTGCTGAAATTCTCTTTAGTTTTGATTGGTTTTTCTTTTATTGTTAAACAATAAATTAACTGACAGTACTTTTGAACTTCAAAAAAAAAAAAAAAGTATTGAAAAATGATTTGAAGCATAAAATTATTTTAAGGTTGTAATTTTGTATTCCTGAAATCATCTTTTAACAATAATGGAAGTATTTTGTGTCAGTAAAGTTTAATGATATATATTTTATAAGTTTTTGTGTACTTCGGGTTGCGGTCATCAGGTGTTTTACGTTCTGCGGGCTGCATAAATACAGTGCTATATAAAATGAAATACAAAGAATACAGCAATTCATAATTTTTAGTTAATTTTAAAATATTTTTTTATAGAATTCTTTAAAAAAAAATGCACCCTTAAAAATATTTTGAGCATCAAAACATTGGTTTAATGAAATATCAGCATTGCTTCATCAGAGTGGCTTAATTAGGCATTATATATTTATAGCTTTTCTCTCATTTCTTATATGCATTTTTATTATATTATGATTTTTTTTTTTTTTTTTTTTTTTTTTTTTGCTGGTCATATTGTGTTATTGTGCTACCACTCGATATTCCCAGTCAAAATTGACTAAAGAGTTATAAATATCAAGTATTGTCTCTAAAATAAAATATTAATAATGTAGCAAATAAAATAGTAGTTTTATAATTTTGTATGTCAGAAGCAAATCCACATTTTGGCACGTCAAAATCTCAAACTTAAATTTTACTTCATTTAAAATGAAATGCATAGGAAATACATAAATTTCATAAAAAAAGGGGCGTGGCCTCAAAAAATTTCGCGCCTGCGGCGGGCTTTTGGGGGCTTCGCCCCGACTGATTCAGGCCTGAACCCCCCCTGTGGTAAAATCCTGGCTACGCCACTGATATATAGTAATACCTTAATTTCTGTTATTGTTATTTTATAAATAATCTTTGGTTATACCAATTCTGTAAGGTTATAATTTATAATATCAACGCTGTATATTGACTTTTGGACATAAGCAAGGAAAAGTTCTATTATAAAGTTAAAAAAAAAATCAAACTTAAATATTTAAAATGTCATTAAATCATATAATTTTACTTATTTCAAAGTGATATTATATGGAAACGTTGTATAGAAATTTTAATGTACAATAAAGTAAGTCTGTATTCGATTGGTTTTCTAGAATATAATTAATAAATTAATTCTGATGTGAATCATGAATAATTTTAATTTTTAATCGCTTGAATATAAATGAAATTTGTCGTTGATATGTGAATAATAAAAACGTATATGGAAAAGGAAATGACGTCGAACGATGAAAGAGTATATTACACAAATCAAAGATTTCTTATACTATGATTATTATTTTTTTTTCATTGTTTTCATACTTGCATAATATACGAACCAGCTGTTTCACAAACTATAAAATACATAAAGAAGAATGAAAATTGTAACATGCATTGAATTACATGTTCAGCGAACGATGACTTTACAATCTGACAGTGATTGAAATTACTAAACGCACAGAAAAAAAGTAATCAAATGATCAGCTCTATATATTTATATAAATAAATAAATAAAATACACTATAACACATGTTTACGTAACAAAATTCCTTATAATTAACAGTTTTTATAAATAATGTAACATATTTTTTTGTATAATAATACAAAGTAAAAATAAATTTTGAATTTATCAGCATAAAACATATTTCTTTGACAGTTTATTTCATATTAAAATAGGGCATTATTTTCTCCTTTTTTTAATTATTATTTTTTTATTATGAAAATATATATTTATATATTTTTTTATAATTGAAAATTTTAATATTCATATTCAGCTTTACTTACACTTAATTTGCTTTCATTATTGGTTATATTTAAGAGATGATTGGGTTGGGTGCACAATATACAGATGCCAGTGGGTGTTATTTAACAATATAAATGTTGTTATTTTTATAATAATATATTTATATATATATATATATATATATATATATATATATATATATATATATATATATATATATATATATATATATATATATATATAAAAACAATAAACCCTATAGCATTTTGTGTAGTGTTGTGGATTAAAAAAATCACATAGTTCAAAAGGTACATGATACAAAAAAAAATTGTTTATATATTTATAAAAAAAAAAAAAATCTGCTCGTTTGGTCATAAAATGTGGTTATGTGAGCCCTTGGTACATATTAACATCGAAGTGGCTTTTTTTTAAAGTATTACAGGGGAAAAAATGAAAAGGTTCAGGGGGGTGGGGGCAATTTACACGGCCGCGGGGTGAACTTATTGCTTGCAAACTCAGCGTATGTTGCTCATAATATACTTGGTGTGGCTAACAACCGATAAGTTTATTTTTTATAATACAATATATATATATATATATATATATATATATATATATAAAGTATTTACCGCATAGTTTAGATTTACTTTATTATATAATAATTAATAGTTTAATATGATTTTTTTACTGTTCTAATAGGGTAATAAGTACAATATAAATCTTAAGCAATGATGAGCTTTTTTTTATTATTATTTAATAAATATTTAAAATATCATGCACATTGCATATAATTTTTTTTTAAATATCATATATTAATATACATAAATTAGATTATTTTATAAAGAATGGCTATTAAAAATTACAAATATAAACAAATCTGAATTAAGGTAACAAATAAAAATTGTAATTATGTAGTATTATAATAAATTTTGGAATATATGATATAAACGAATCTCACGTAAATATATGTATTAAAACTTAATTTTATAGAATGATGAAAGAAATAATGAAAAAACTAAACTGTCATTGATGATAGCAGACAGTACAATTAAAATTGCGCAGTATTTTTTTTTTTTTTTTTTTTTTTTTTAATAAACAAAAATATAGTAAAAATATGATAAACTTGTTTACTATGTAATAACATTTATAAGTATTATAAAATATAAAAGAAATTGGTGTAGGGTAGCATTATAAAGGGATATATACGTTGATATAATTTGAGAGAGAGAGAAGAGAGAGGAGCTTAATTATTTGGCACGTGTATATATAGAAAGCACGTGTGTAATTTATAAAGCTGCAGCAGCCACACCGACTGGCTTGGCTTGGCTAGTCGTGGTTGAAATGACTACCTCATATTATGCTTGCACAAGTCTTTATAACGACTATACATATACATGACCAACTGCACTTAAATAATCTCTAGACCAAGAAAATGTAGCATGACTAATAAAAAAATATATATATCTATTTATTTTTAATATTACATTATATTATATGTGAAAAGAAATTACTTTTAGTCACACCTTGTAAATTTATTTAGACATATGGTGGTCAATAATTATAATATTTTGTAATTATAATATTTAGTGTGCATTATCAAATTTAAGAACTTACTTTTAAATTTTTTAGTTTTGAGATCATGTCAGTATTGCTGTGCGTAAACCGGAAAGTTTTTTTTTCTTAAGATGTAAGAGATAAACTTAAAAAAAAAAAAAAATCTCATTGTAGTAACTTGATTTGATAAACGCAGAGTGATCATATTTCTATGTACTATTTGCATACTGGTTTTTATATCTCTATGTGGATACTACATTTTAATTTTTTTTCCTAATTATTTAATATACATATTATAAACATCTTAAAACGCACAAACTAATAAATTCACACTGGTAATATAACTTAAAATAAACCTTTTCAAAAAAATAAATATGAAAATTTTCAGTATGTCATTCAATACTTTTTTTTTCTCTCAAATTCAATATAATAATTTTAAAAAGCGTAATTTAATTTGTCACCTTGCATTGACAATATGTTACAAATTTGCTGGTGAACATTGTGTGTGTTTGCTGGTCATTGTGCTGTGACGTGCTGTCATGTTCCTCGAGTTTGCACATTGCACGTGTGTACTTGACGTGTTCGTACAGTACTGTACTGTATAATACTTTTAGCAATTCTGCCTGCCACCGTATATATGCCCCCATATAGCACACAATTTTAGCAAACTCAGCGACGACGATTCTAGCTTGCCTGGTTACTCTCTGATAACAAAACATTGCCGTGCTGGCTGACCATTCTATAGATATTACGTGTCATAATAATGTATATAATTCAGACGTGATTTTAAATAGAAAACGATACTAATATACACTATATTATACATATATAGCTATTAATTATAATTTACATGTTTTTCTCATAAAATTTATTTCAAATAAATATTTGGTTTTATTTCATATAATATATAACGATGATAAATTATAGTATTAAATACACAAAAGATATAATTGTGACTAAAATTTCTTGTTTTGCAATTTTACATAAAATTTCAATATAGAGGTTATCTGTAATAATATATATATATTTTTTAAATTTATTAATATTAGCTTAAACTATGTAAAAGTGTATTCTTCATTTATATGTGTCCGGCCGCGGTGCAGTATTTAGTTTTCTCAAAACACGCTAAAAACATAATCTCGCAAAATGCTAAAGAACAATTAATTAAGACCCTAAGCTTTTCCCGCGCTTCTCACCGATAACCTCCATTCAATGCCCACATGCCTATATATATATATATATATATATATATATATATATATATATATATATATATATATATATATATATATATATAATATATATAATATATATAAACATAAAGTTTAATTTAAGTTCTTTTATGTAAATGATTTTAATTAATAACTTCGCAAAAGACATTAAAAATATTTTTTATTGAAGAAATAAACAATATACGTTACTATAATTGTGTCTCAAAAAATTTTATTGGTTACATTTTCTTTTTCTTTATAACAATAAAATTAGATAAGGGTAGGTTTTTGCCCGCATAGTACAATATATTTTGCAAGGAAAATTATGCTGGTTACCTCTAGTTTTCTTTCGTTTCTATAGAATTATTTGCTTGGTAACATAAGGGTCTTATAATTACATCATGTTTTACTGATTAAGTCAACGAAGTAATGGATATATCCAAGGATAATAGTGACGATAGATATATATTTATATATATATATATATATATATATATATATATATATATATATATATATATATATATATATATATATATATATAATTACGATTTGATGACAAAAAACTGCAATTCAATGTGTTTCTTTGTATGTAATACAATGAGATGTCTTGTTTACACAGAAAAAAAAAACACATGCAAAAGTATTGCGTTATAAAAATGATGTTAACAGAAAGAGATGGTCTATATGGGCAAGCAAGTAGGCAGGCTGGTACGGATGGTTTATGTCAGTGGGAGAGCCGTGTTATAGTGATGTGAGCCAGACGTCCGCGAGAACAGACGAGCCCCTTGAGTCGCCGCCCCCGCCCCAGACGTATATGTGACGATATACAGCCTCCTTATATATGCCTGTCCCCCCCCCCCCCCCCCCCGCACTCGTGCCTACCTCTATATGTGTGCACTCGATCTACTTGGACAAGATGAAAAAGACGTATACACCTGCTACTGATTTCTTTTGAAATGTTACACTCATAACCTTATTGATTTTTTTCTCCCCCGTTTTTTTGAGTTAATTATACATCTCTTTGGTTCTTTGAAATATTTTTCAATCTTAAGCAAGCGTAAAATTATAAAATTGCGAAACAAAATCAAGTATAAACAGTACATATATAAGGTTTTATTTGTTAATCTCTGATCTGAAATAAATGACTATCTTTACTAATACTAACTATTTTACCAATCAATCATCGTTATAATTATGAACATAAATTTCTGTGGAACAAATCTCTCTCTCTCTCTCTCTCTTCAAGGAAACTACTGAGCAAGCAGGTAATTTTATGTAAAAACATGCCCTCATCCTCATTACTTATAATAACGTGTGTACTCTACATCTAAATTTGCATATAGCTATTAAATTGATAATTTATCTTATAGTGGACACTGAACAAACATTTGTTACAATTTCCTGCCGTGATGATGTGCTATACTTGCTTGGGTGTGGTTTCTCAAATATTTTTTTACTTTTTGGCAGTACAAATATTTAGTGCTGGAGAACATCAAGTTTTAGTGAGTGCTAGCTGGTCCATGTGACGTCACATCTCAATAATGTACACGTTTGTTTGTGTCTTGTGTACTCTATGCGGTCCACAGATATTTTGCAGACACAAACTTATAGCCGCATGGACATGCATTAATAAAAAATAAATCATCAAATTTAATATTAATTTATAGTTATATACACAGTATATAGCAATTTGTATTTAAAATTACTTTTTAATCATTTTCTATGTTCAAAAGATTGAACCAGAAAAAAAAAGTGTCCAATTAATAAAATAATGACAAAATAAAAAATTATTAAAAGAAATAAATAAAATACAAACGAAATATTTTAAAACATTTTCCTGACTTTTTTTTTCGCCGTTTCATAAATCGAATCATTTTGATATGCTCTTACTCTGGAGTCCAGAGAACAGGTAAGCCAAGGAAATGTTAGCACGTCTTAATTTTCATTTTAAAATTATTGCCAACTCCATCCACGATAAATTTATCTATATTGGATGTCCCTATACAGGTTTTGTACAATTAAGGTTGTAAGGCAATCACAACACTCTGTAATAAAATTCTTAAATTATTGTTGTAATGACCCCACCCAGTAATCATGTGTATCTACTATACATCGAGTATTATAATATATACAGCGTATTATCTTTTATATATATAATCTTATACAATACATCGTGATATAAAATAAAGTATATTATAATATACATACCTCTGAAAAATTAATGTTCAGAAAAAAAAAGCCTGATAAATATGTAAGACTATCACACTTGTGTTCCTATAATTGTAGTTCTGAATATTTTTATACTTAATTATGTTTGTGTTATTGTAAACTAACAAGTATTTATTTGAGGACGACAATCTTTGATTACACTCATACATTTATATTAAATATAAATAAAAAACAGATCATTTTACTCCTACAAAATTGCTGTGTATGCAAACTGCGCAACATAATGGACTGACTAGTTGCATAAGCTGCAGGATAAAAAAATATATAAAAAACGAAATGAAATGGTTAGATATCAAATACATATGATTTAAAAATATAATTAATTACATTATAATTAAATGACATGAAGAACAGAATGTAACAAGAGATTTTTTTCTTTCAGTCACATAAAAAAATGTAGCATTTGTTTCCCTCAGGTATATATTTTTAATAACTTTGTTTTGAATCATTGTTTTATACAGTAATCACAGATTAAAATATTATATTTGTTTTCTATTTAATATCATTCCTAATTTGTAATAATATTTTTAATTTATTGTTTTGTCACAGTTGTGCATAGTATTTATATATTATAATAGTTATAACAAACTTAATCCTATTGTAATCCTAAATTCTCATACACGAAGAGAGAAATGTTTCTAAAAGTTAAAGCTGCTCAGAGAGAGAGAGAGAGAGAGAGAGAGAGAGAGAGAGAGAGAGAGAGAGAGAGAGAGAGAGAGAGAGAGAGACTGAGGAGCTCAGATGTTAAAACGACGTGGTTATACTACGTGCTGTATCAAAGTGTACGCCGGTCTGCTACTGTTTTAGAGGAGGTATAAAGTGGGCGGGATTGTCCCAGCTGTTTCAAGCTGAGTGTCGCATTCTCAACGGCGTAATTACGATGCGTGGACACTTGCGCCCTTATAACAACACATGATGCTCTTTCTCTCTCTCCGACATCGCGACGTGCAAAGATATACGCAAACTGGAGCAAAAGCGCAAGAAAGAGAGAAAGATGAGAAATCGTAGAGAGAGAGAGAGAGAGAGAGAGAGAGAGAGAGAGAGAGAGAGAGAGAGAGAGAGAGAGAGAGGTGGAGAAGGTGGGGTGATATATTTATTAGATCCGGATCTAGCCACCTGCTGCTACTACTATATAGCGAACGAACATTGCTGTCTTTTCTGTTCCTTTCCTCTTCTTCCTTTTCGTTATGTCCTCGCGTTACCCATCTTTCTCTCGCTTTACTTGCTTGCTTGGGAGCAGGTGTGTCTTCCAAACCATAACCCACCACCCAACCCAACACACCTCACTCATCTCTCCAGCTTCCCTTTTCTCTCTCCCCCCCCCCCCCCCACCAACCCCCTCCCAACATCGGATTAAACTGCTCGCTGCCTCATACAATACTTTGTGTGTAGGTGGTGGGTGGATTTTGATTCCATCCGACCGCTACTATACGATGCTATCTTTGCAAATCTAAACATTTCATCTGTCAACTTTCACAGTGGTGTACCTTAATCCTATATGCGTACATAAATTTATATAAAAGCACCAAACCCCATTTAAATATTATGAGTAAAATTTCATTAAAAATTTACGTTGGAACTCTCAATAATTGATTAATTTTTAAAAAGTAAAACAAATAAATATAATAGTATTAATAATAAGTATAAAATATAACAAATTTTATTTACCTTCAAAAACCCTAATATTTTATATAAGCGGTATTTCAAAAAATATAATTTCATTCTGTTTCAAAGTTTATGCAAAATGTTATATCAACATTTTCGTTTTTGTGGGATAAATTAATTCAAATAAAGGTGTAGAGCTCTGTTATTTGATTTTGATTTCAACATACAAAATTAAATACTTTTCATGGAACTATTATGTTTTAAAAAATATATAATTTTTAGGAAATTTTTGAAAATAAACATAACTTTTAATATTAATTGAAAGTATATTAATTTTTCTAGGGATCAATGTGTGGTTCCTATAATATTTAGAAGATTCAGATACACATTTCTGGAGACTCGATCTCTGTTTTATATTATGTAAATAATAATAAGTAATAAAATGACTATGCCTGTACAGTACATCAAGCATTGGTTCCTCACCACGACATTTATTTGCTTTCAAAAAATACAACGAAAATAAAAGAAAAAGAAAATAAAAGAAATTGTGTTATAGGATGAGGAAGTGTTTCAAGCGTTTAAGTTTCTTCTATAACTTTTTTTAAGTTTGAAGATTGCCTTTCGCTGTTGTTCTGCTCCGAAATGATGTACACTTTAAAAAGTTTATTTTTTCTTTCCTTCAAATTAATTTTTAAATGACATCCTTTGTTTCATTATGTGGCCAAAGTTTTTTATTAATTATTTTATTTTATAGAGTATTGAAAATGAACTTAGATTATTTTATGTTTACTTTTCCTTCTAACATTTCCTATTTTCATATTTGTAGGAACTTCCATGAAAACAAGCTAGTATTTTTTATGTACCGTACCTTTTGCGTCATCTACTCCCGCTAATTGTTCTCCAATTAGTAAAAGTCATTTACTTTTGTCTAATGAAAAGCACACGAGGCATAAAATGCGGAATTAATTGAAAACATTTTGCAGTTTGTTTCCGAGCAAATTTGTATATAGAAAAATAACAAAACTTTATCCACCATTATTTTAATGGGTTAAATTTTAATCACGTTCCTTAATTTTCTTCTGTCTTATACTTCTTCTTTTCTTTTTTTTTTCTAATTATTTAGATTACTTAAAAAAATGTTAGTAATTACTTTTTATGAATGAGTGACAATTGTTCAATGAATACGCGTGATATGAAGCGGAAGATTTTCTTTGTGGTGTGTGCATTTTGTTCTCTCCGACTTTCGTTCATATCATAAGACATCAAGCAAAGCATGGGCAAAACGCAAGCTGCTCGTACTTTATATAATACTGGAGCATATATATACGAACTATAAGGAGAGCGGAGTGGGTAAAAGAGTGAGGAAAAAGGAAGCGGGCGGGCAGTCAGGCGCAACGTCCATAAAGCACACCTGTGTGTGTTCTATACTACTGCTGCTGCTGGGCTGAGATTGGAATAATCTTAGCACTATACTAAACTCCTGTATATAAGCTGTATTATATATATATATATATATATATATATATATATATATATAATATGTATGTATGTATCTCAGTTTTGCTAGCCACAGCTCGCGCATTAACAAAAGCAAAAGGGGTGAAACTCGGAAACGTCTATGACACCCGGTGCACACACACACACACACATATATATATATATATATATATATATATATTATATATATATATATATATATATATATATATATATATATATATATATACATATATACACCAAAGCTATATATACACACACAATTTCTAACTGCCAAACTAAAGGACTGCAATATTAAGAACCAACCTCTTCTTATAATACAAAATACAAGAAATATTATATAAACCACATCAGTTTTCCCAGTAATTATTTCTAAAATTCTCTTCATTATAATTATGATAGATTTTCTTGTTAATTTTCAACTCCAGTAAGTCCTTGATGCTTTGTGTATATGTTATTGACAAGTTAGAGAACAAAAGTTATGCTTTAAGTTTATATATAAAGTAACAAAATCATTTTAATTTTACTTGACATTTTATTTAGAATATGAGTAGATTTTCAAATCTAAACTTAATGCGATTGGAACTTTTTTTTCTTAAGTCAAGGGTACCTATACCAAAAAAAATAAAATTTAATAATAAAAAAATTAATTAACGTACATAGTCGTATAATTAAAAATTCTCATATAGTGACCAAATTCACTGTTTTCATTCAACTTTTATATCAACTTACGTTTTACTTCGAATCTAATGTAAATTTTTCTACAAAAATTCAAAAGGTTCTACACAATACGAGTATAATAATTATATTAAATTATAGTTATAATTTCATCTATTTCATTAGAACTCATACAAGTATAAATATTAGTTTTATATATTGTTTGATTTAACATAAATGACACTAATGTAAAACTAAAACGTTTATATGTAAAATATTATTAACATC
Organism: Ecdyonurus torrentis; assembly: GCA_949318235.1. Classification (NCBI taxonomy): domain Eukaryota; kingdom Metazoa; phylum Arthropoda; class Insecta; order Ephemeroptera; family Heptageniidae; genus Ecdyonurus; species Ecdyonurus torrentis. Next base: position 21,289,286 of record OX439130.1, on the reverse strand, counting down.
ATTTCCTTTATCCGCTTCCTCTTTTTATACAGAAAGCTCGTGCATTTTAGAGAGAACATAGGGCAGGCGCCTAAATAACAGCAGCAGTGTAGCTCGTGCCACGCGCGTTACCACCTTTCCTCCTTGATGTGATAGCGCTTCCTTTGCAGACATAAACAGCACAGACAGAGGTGAGGGCTGGCAATGAGAGAGCGGAGGGGTGAATTTTTCTTATACGACAGACGGTGCACATATAAGCAGACGTATTAAAAGAAGAATTAGGAAAAAAAAAAAAAATTGGAAGACGTTGACAGAAAAATAGGAAAAAATCATGCAGCTTTTGCGTACAACAATTGGTTCTCTTGTCATTTTTGTTGCATAATGTAGATACGAATCCAGCTGCTATATACGGTATATATATAGTATAGTTGTTCAAATTCCACTATCAGAAACAAGTATAAAAGTAAAGCAAAAGGCGTCATGTGTTTGTATCTGATGAGAAGCAGGGTTGGTCCTCAGCTGTTGTTTTCTCTCTGGTTTGACACACCCTATTTCATCCCTCCTCTCTCTCTCTCTCTTGTGCGGTACAATTGTTGTGTGTGTATGTCGATTATTATAAGGGTGACAAAACATTACACGTCTGTTTTTGATATGACGCATTTGCAAACTATTTGGGAGAGGTTGGAGTGTTTATCATCAAAAACAAATTTTTGCACACACACACACACAAAATATATATTTAAAATTTTAGGAACTGTTATGGATTGATTTTGTTTGGAGATTAGTTTAATTAAATTACTTTTACAATATATACACGAAACAAAAATGTTTAGTCATTACAATCACTAACTTTTTTATTATATATATATATAATGATAATCAATAAAATCATTATATAAATTAAATTGAGAAAAGCATTGAGGAGTGTTTTCTATACAAAGTATGGTCTAATCGAATGTTGTATTGGAAAAAGTACAATCAACTCTTTGTCATCTAAACGGTCAAATTTATCTGGAGTAAAAAAAATAAAAAAATAAAAAACTTGAAAAATATTTGTGGTGAGGGTGGTTTTCGTTAAGAGACAACGTCAGCCGTGATGAACGTTACTGCACCTTTACCATCAGTTCCATCAGGGCGTGGCAGCTGCAGTACTCACTCTACTCGCGGGCCGTCTGGCATGCACATCATACATTTATTTAGGGGTGGGGTGGGATATTGCCAGCTGATCTCTAGACCCACACATGTCCTGTGTCACCCCAATTCTCATTAACATTTTTAACTCTTTCCAATAATTATATTCAATATAAAATATACCTATAATGAAATTTCCAGCAGATATATTTTCCTTAAAAAAAGTTCTTCGCAAAGACGAAAAAAATTTTTTTTTAAACAATTCACTGTGTCAAAAACATGTGACTTAATTAATCTAATTTATTTTTGACCAGAAAAAATAAAATCCTCCTACGGCACGTCATACCATCATGACGCGCGCCTAGAGGGATAATTGGGACTATTTTAATGGATGGTAGCAGCAGCAGCAGTGAAGTAGTGAGAGAGCAAGTTATATAACTGGGGTTGAATGAAGAAGAGACGGCATCCTGAACTGACAGATAATCATATTCTTGCATTGGGATGCCATCATACACTGCACTCGACAATCGAGTCAAACTCAACCAACCTTCCTTATATAAGAGGCTCATAGTGTAAGAGAGAGAGAGAGAGAGAGAGAGAAATCTCATCTCATCAGTTATCACTAACACACACACACGTGTGTTAATTGAGGATTCCGCTCAGAGCTTCAATTGAATTTATTATCAACGAATTACCATAACAATGATGTATATTTTGTGCTCGTGATGTCATTATAACTTAATTATTTTTTAATTAAATTGAAAAAAAAAATGATAAAAAAAATTCTTTACACTATAATATAACATTGAAATTGAATTCAATAAGATCGCTTTATTTATTTATTTATTGTTAAGTCCTCATTTTCTCGTTGTTACATGAGTTCTTCTCAAACTTTGGTGCACATCTATTAATTTATTAGGTGACTTTTTTTTTCCAGATTTCCATTGATCACTTGGTCGCTAAATCAAACAAACCAACAAAAGCTTTTGGACAAACATCTATTGTTATCTCTGGCTGTACTCCAACAGTCACCACAAAAAATAATAATAATAAAATAATAATAATAAAAAGATGATAGGTATTTGATCCCGTATATACATTAAGTCGTCGAGCTATGATAACGCGCGGGTGTGATTGCAATACATCACAAGTCGTGTGCTCAGCGCAGACTCTCGCATCTCTCTCTCTACTCCGCGGTGTCACCGACACACTTCTAGTGAGAGGAGCACCAGAGATACACTATGTCCCTCCCGCACTCTTTTTTTTTTTTTTTTTTTTTTTTTTTTTTAGCAAAAAGGCTTTAAATCACTTCTGCGATTCGTTGCAACAGACGTACAGTATGCCTGATGCAGTAGTTTGTTATACAGTGTTAAAGAAGATCTGTTGTATATGGGTGTGAAATTTTTGTTGCGTCAGTTGGTCTCCATAGCTGTCATCACAATACAAACCATTATATATTTTTTTAAACATTTAAAGAAAAAAAATATATATATAATAATCCTTTGCTTTTGACAGAATTTATAAAAAGAAATAAAGTGAAAATTTTATGGACAAATCAAATTATAATTAAATATACGAAGGAAAAAAAAATCATGTCAGACGCAGATATATTTTTTATATATAATAATGTTATTTATATATATATATAAACAGTAAACACAAGTTGTTTCCAATTTAATGATATGACTTTGATGTTTAGTTAAAGTTAAAAGTTAAATAGTAAAAATACTTAACAAGTACTTGGTATATATATATGTAAAAAAATTTATGCTTTGCAAGTTAATTTAAATCAAAGAAATAAATAAATGTAAGAGTGTAATATGCATCAAAGAATTCATTAAAATTCATGTGTATCTTTTGATTTTAGCTGATGTATCTTTACAATATAAACTGAATTATAGCACAGCATAGATGTAATTAAATTACTTCTTTATCGAGCAATAATTTATAACCCTCTATTTATTAATTATAATAACACAATATTATCATCATCTTATTATATATACATATATACGTATTTTTATTTAGTCAATTAATCAATAAAACGTCCTCTACACTCACTCACAGTTTGCTGCAGCTGCGATAATTATTACTTTAGAAGAAAAGGAAAAGATGTTTTTGTTTCTTGCGAAGACGTACGATCGAAGGATGCACGTGAGAAAGACAGAGAGAGAGAAAGGGAGGGTGAAGGGAGTGAAATTAATTCAGAGCCAGATGATATAGGAGGGTGACCAGCCCTCTTCGCGAGAGCTGGTGTCCCAAACCACGTGGGGCAGCTGTGTGCTTGGACACGTGGTCTTCCCAGCTGTCTCTTATATGTCCTGACTGAAACACTTCTGTCGAACCCAGGAAACACCGGTGTACTGGCAAAACTTTTTTTTCAGGTGCTCGCTGATTGTTTTATTTGATAATTAACTACCAAATAACGGGCAAACTTACCCTCCTGTTTCTTAAACACATACATCCCTCATAGGTACTTCCCTTATTCTTTTATTTAATATTACTTCCTTAGAGGAAACAGGAATATAATTGTGTTATATTTATAATGTTCATCAATATAAAATATATTAATATTTATAAGCCACGCATGATTAGTTAATATATATGTTGATTTATACAAGGGGGGGAAAAAGACAATAAAACGGATGGAAATGTGTCTCGCAATGTGTGAAAAATCATGTTGAAATAATTTTATATGTAAGGTGTAAATTAAGTATAGCTTTTATTGTCTAAAAACTGTGAAAATCGAAACTTTTGTAAGGTTAAAATTATTAAAATTTCATGATGACATTACAGAGCACAATTACTATCATTTGTTTATAAGTTCATTGCGTCTGCGCTAACACTAAAAGTTGAAACTGGAAAAAAAAAAGTTTAAAACTCGTATGATAGTAAAGAAGAGAGAGAGAGAGAGAGAGAGAGAGAGAGAGAGAGAGAGAGAGAGAGAGAGAGAGAGAGAGAGAGAGAGACGAAAGTTAATATAAAAGTTTGATGTGGTTTGTGCAATTGGACAGGTGTAAAACCACACAAGAGAATGCAAAAGTAGCCAAAAGAAGGGGAGTTTAGTTTGTGAAAAAAAAAAAAAAAAAAAAGTACACATACGCATATGTATATACCCTCGACCTATTCTATGTTATATTATTCTCTCTATATTCATGGATGATCGATTTGCGTATATAGCAGTGGTAGTTTTCTGTAATGATGGGTAAGCCGCGGGCTGATGTCGTGAGTGCTGGAATAAGTGTCGGAACTGGTCCACCTGCTCCATATACACAAACTGTTGGTAAAGTTCACACACTCGTCAATGAGACAACAAATTGTATGCACTTACATTTTCTCTCCATTTTTTACAATATTAAATTATACAGAGGGCCAATTTTTTATGTAGCAAAGGAAAGTAAATTCTATAATTAAGGAATCCATTACATCAAAAAGACCGAAAATTAATCTATTAATTGTAGAAAAAACGAAGTATAATAATAATAATAAAACAATGTATCATTAAAATTAAATCAAAATTAAAAGGAAAAAAACATGAAATAAAATAATAAATCTGAATGGTATTAAAATTGTTTACTTCACGGTTATGTTGCGTATTCCAGTAATGCACGATTGCTTAGAGAGCGCGACGTGAAGAAAAAAGGCATACCGCGTGTCGTTGGCTCGCGCTATACACCTTGTGTGTATGTTCCGCCGCCCGCCCGCCCGCCTGCTTGCTGCTTATCAATGGGCAGGTGCAAGTGTGGCAGCAGCCTTGCAAGCCTTCATGCCTGCCGGGCTCTCCTCTCCGCAGCCGTGCTCGCGAGTGTTCACCCGCGGGGGTTGGGGGGGGGCACAGCTGCGGCCTTGCAAAGGGGGGTTTGTCTCTCTAGACGTGTGCACTGTCCCAACACTACCCCCTACCCATACATATTTATCCGCGGCGGGGTGGTTTTTTGTATTAATAAGACACATATAATATTTATACCCCCATCTGGGTCTCTCACTGTGAAAGAGTAACAAAAAATAATGTAATATCTTGTCATGTATAAAAATATCATCGCATGATATTTTTATTTCTTAATACACGTTTTACATGGAAATATTTTTATCTGTATTTTTTTTCTCTAACTCATTAACTTAAAAATTTAATTGCGTACTTTTTATAAAAAGTTTTTATCGTAAAAGATTTATTTTTAATATAATATTAAGATTAACTTTTAATTTTAAAAAAATAAAAAAAGTTTGAATATGATAAAAATGAACTATAGACCAGGAAACGTAACTCAAATCCCTATAAAAGTGGAAAAAAATTAGGACAAGTCTGAATTTTTCAGGATTGGTAGAGACCAGTGTCGCAAGCTTTCTACCAAAAGTTACCAAAAATTGCCCTTGAGCTTTTCCGGAAAAGCGGAAAAATCTGCTAATTCGTAACTAATGAAGATACCTTAAAAATTCAAACGTATTCTTGTTCCTCGGATCAAAATACGTTAGAAACACATATTTTCCAAAAAATTATGTCCATAGTAATGGCGTTAGACTTTTCCAAAGTCGTCACTTTACCACTCCAGCTATTTTCTCCACATTTTCACAATTTGTATAAAAACTTGAAATTATAGACCATAATGATTAACACATTTTATTGTAAAGAATGTAACAAACAAAATGAGATATGATTTATTAAAATATCTCAATTTATAACAGAGTTATGCCCGGAAAAGCAGGAGAATCTATAGGTAAAGCATGCTGCGCAAACCATAGGCGCTTGTGCTTTTCCAGGCACAACTCTGTTATAAATTGAGATATTTTAATAAATCATATCTCATTTTGTTTGTTACATTCTTTACAATAAACTGTGTTAATCATTAGGGTCTATAATTTCAAGTTTTTATACAAATTGTGAAAATGTGGAGAAAATAGCTGGAGTGGTAAAGTGACGACTTTGGAAAAGTCTACCGCCATTACTATGGACATAATTTTTTGGAAAATATTTGTTTCCAATGTATTTTGATCCGAGGAACAAGAATCCGTTTGAATTTTTAAGGTATCTTCATTAGTTACGATTTAGCAGATTTTTCCGCTTTTCCGGAAAAGCTCAAGGACAATTTTTGGTAACTTTTGGTAGAAAGCTTGGGGCACTGGTCTCTACCAACCCTGAAAAATTCAGACTTGTCCTAATTTTTTTCCACTTTTTTTTATTTTTCTTGGCCTTGTTCAGTTCAATTTTATTTTCGCAGATTCAACGCTCACTTCCCATCAAAGATAAGCGAAGGAAATCTCGATGCTTGCAAATATAGCAGCAACAATTGACCTCGGTGCAAACGTTGGTGAATTAAATCAACGTGTTTGTCTATATTTTTAATAATATTGAGTGTTTCTTAAAAATACAATGATCTATACCATTTTCATTTTATTATTATGTGTATTTCATTATATTTTTTATGTATTCTTAAAATATTTTGTTACGAGTTTGAAATTTCAAAGGTCAAAAGCCAGTTAGCATTTCTCAGATATAAATAGCTATAAGTTTTGGGAATATTTTGAGATACAAATATACAATTTAGGTAATATAATGATATAGAGAACACGACTAATTAATATAATCAATATTTTTCAATAACATCCTATTAATGTATATTAATTCAATAAATATACGAGCTATATAATAATGTGTTATATAAAATAGTTTGCAAGAGTCTGCAAAGTAAGTTTTTTAAATAATTGAAATTACAAACCAACATCAAGGTTTCAATAAAGAAAAATGTTAAGAGTAATAATAATACTTTTTTGTTTTGTGTGGTTGTCTACAATTTTTTTCTTAAATAATCATGATTAGAGTTTTAAATGTCCAATATGCATATTGCACATACTTAATTAATGACAGTCAAATTGTTTTTATGGAAATTTTATATTGAAAAAGTTGATTAGCAAATAATATACAATGATAATATATTGTATCAATAGATCCTTAATTGGCATTTAAAATGTTAAGTTTCGTCCGTCTTAGATGAGTCCAGGCCATACATAATAACCATCATACAAGATCGTGCGTTCAAAAAATTATCACATCAAATTTTGAAATTATATAGTTGAGACATATAGTAATAATGCTATATAAAACGTTACAATTATGGTGATGATATAATACGTATATACTTAAACATAATATATGGTTACTTCGACTATTTTTATATTAGTTAAAACAGCATAATATATTCATCGGGGTAGTCATTCTATACGTATATTATATAACATCAACACGACAATTCTTTCTATACCTCATCTATAATTATATTTTAGTTGAATACTTTATAGGCAATAAAGTTAACTGCATGAATCTGGTCTAATTGCACCCATTTATATCCGCATCAAAGTAAAATAAACTTTTTTCCCCATATAAATTTGTGAGTGATATTATTATTACGATGACTCTTGACGGTAAAAAAAAAAAAAAAAAGGTGATAACAAGTGATTATAACTCAATTTAAATATATATTTTAATACATTTACTAATAACTTTTTCTGCCTGATTACCAATTAAACTGTTACCACAGATGTGCGTCTAACTGCTTATTTTACGAACTGTTAAATTAACAGTGCGTAAAATATATAAATACAATTTTTTTATCAATAATTTCTATCAAAAAGTAAATAAAATAATTAAATTATATTGTATGTACTTACCGATCCCCAACCCAATGGACAAGGAGCGCGTTGCACTGAAGGAACTCAGTTTGAGGTAGTTGTATCGCACGTGGTCTTAATTATTGTCCTGATTGCTGTCAAGATTTTTGATTGACACTATATAAAAATTTAATGAAATTAACTTCTTCTTTTTTTTGTAAAGGTAAGCGACCAGCTGATCGTCACGCGAGAGACGAGCTAGCTAGGCGCGCAACCCGAAAGGTGACCGCAGCCTTCGCCGGCGCGATAGTGAGTGAACCAACGGAGTGCTCTAGTTGCTACCGCCTGACTGCCTCCTCCCTCCCTCTCTTCTCCATCCCTTTTGGCTGTACTCGCTCGCCGCCTGCTCTGTGAGCGTGGCGCATATCACCGCACCACAGCAGCACCATGTGGCGCTCTGTACTGCCAAGCTGTCGCAAATAAGCATAAACCATTGTTGATGCGCTTAACTAATTTCTCTCTATTGCAAATAAATTATTCCATATCAATCTTTCAATATCAAATCTCTTCTCAAAATTCCATTTTTGTTTTTAGTTGTGTGCTACCACTATAGCTGGCAACAATAGCGTACCGCGCGGACAGAACGACGACGCACTAATTTATGCTTCTATAACAGATTATGCAGCAAGTTTTTATTTATATACAACATTTCAATAGGTCTTCCTTTATAAGGTCTCACAATAACTTTCAATTAAACTTTCATGAATGATACATTAAAATGTGATAGAAACTTGTTCCTAGTTTTTGATCATGTTTTTATCAAGTTAAAAAATAATCCGCGCTAAAAAAAAATAAATCTCAATCTGCTTTGTGCTGCCATCTAGAAGCAAAGCTAATAATCACGTGCAATTATTACCAGCTGACTCGCCGTCAAAACATTTGTAACGTTTACAATCGAAAAATATTTAGTTTTTAATTAATTTGCCCATTTGTAAATTAAAATATTGTGTGATTGAGTTATAAAAATACATTAGTTCAACCATGGCTTCAGAATCATCTATCAAAGGAGATACTTTTGCTGAAGAATTTGTAATTACAACTGAGGTAACAGACGACAACAAAAATAAGAACACCCTCAAATGTCTTCGTTGCCCATCGTGTATTCTAAAACCTGGAGTTGGAAAACTTGAAGAAGTTAGGGTAAGATAAATACAAATTTTTAAATGATGTAACGTCTAATTTATTGTTTGTTATATTTTTAGTTTGACTTGCCGGATATGAGAAAAAAACGTGATGCTCCTGAAAATTGTACGGAACCTGACATCGAAACACTGACTCACTTTTGGCTTGTACCAGATATGTACATGTTTGAGAATGTTGGTTTCTCACATACAGTTGGAAATGTCAAGTATTTGACATGTGCAGATTGTGAAGTTGGACCTATTGGTTGGTATGATCAAGATACTAAAAATTGTCATGTTGCTCTTAATAGAGTAAAATATTGTCAGTAATTTATGTGTAGTATGCATATGTTAAACACACAAGAAAAAGTCATTCGATTTTATAAACACTATATAAAAGGTTACATCTATTTTCTCATTATTTTATTAAAATAGATTTTGCCAATGTCTTAATAAAACAGTATAATATTATAAACAAGCTGTGTTATATAGGAAAAGACTATGTTAATAAGTTGCTAACTTTTTTAAGGTAAAAAAAAAAAAGTCATGCAAATAATGTTTGACTCAAATGTTGAGTTTGAGTATGTTAGAAGGTCTTATAATGCAATGTTTTGTATTTTTGAATGTTCAAGTATGTAGTGTTTAATATTATATGATAAATTTTAAAGATAATGTTTGGAGAAACCAGCTATGGCTCCAGCATAGTGAAGAGAGTCCTAAAGTTTGATGAAAATCTTGCTACACAAGTCCTGTATTTCTGTGAAATTCTTGATAGCACAGATTTTCACCAAGCTATGGGACTCTCTTCACTATGGTTAGGACCTTGCTGATTTTCTCTGATTCTTTTCTTTCAAATTAATTATTGACTGACAAAGGAACAACTGTTTTGAGGCAGACTATAAGGGATTTTGGTCACATCCGCTTCCGTTTCTCGTTACTACACATGCACAGTAAGTCGAAACAGAAGCAGACGTGAGCGAAATCGCTTATAGTCAGCCTCAAAACAGTCGTTCCTTTATTAGTCAATACCTAACCATGATGGCTTATTTTTCTTCATACTTCTGATTAAAGGCATACAACATCTGGAACAAAAAACATGTCTAATATCCAAACATACCTAAATATCAACTTTGATTTGGCCATAGTCATTGATTTCTAGTTTATTTTCCATTCACGAAATGGCAGCTGCTGGTTTACGACGTCATAGCTCGCCTGTTTCTGCGCACATGGACCAGTGAGCTGTGATGTCTTAAACCTGCAGCTACCATTTCTTAAATGGAAAATAAATTAGAAATCAATGACTCCAGCTAAATCAATGTTGATATTTAGGTATATTTGGATATAAGACATGTTTTTTTGTTCAAGGTGTTCTACGCTTTTAATATTGTGCTTGCTTTTCTTTCATAGCATATTTACATGCGGACACTGATATAAAAGTTTTATTGTTTAGCCTTTATGGCAGCACAATATTAATATGAAGAATTGAATTCACTCAAATGCTCCGTGTAAATAAATCATACTTCCGAATTCCATAAAGCAATAGAGTAAATTTTGATGTCACTGTCTAAACAACTATGTATGATGCTTATAGAAACATCGATATTTGATATTTAAACTGCAAGCCATAACCTGTAGACTCCTATTAAATATTTTGTTACCATAATAGATGAAACTCGACAAGGAAAAATATGATGATCATCTTTTTGTAGGGAGTTTTAAATATGTTGTACATTTTTGGAAAAAAGAGCTCAGAGTGTCAGTGTAGTAATACTAATGCTGTTCGTAAAACCTCTTCTCTTGCACTAAAAAATGCGCATTCCATTTGAATAACCATAGGCGATCGTCATTTTTGGTGCAAAGAACAGGGTTTACAAACAGCATTACTGTAATACAGCTATGTAAGTGCCCGGAAAAAAAAAAAAAAAAAAACTATAATATATTATATTACTTTTTTTTTTTTAGGGAGATTGAAATTTATTTTAATTTAGATTACCTAGATCCCTGCAGTAAGCACAGTTATATTAGATACAATATGGCAATGTAATATTGATATTGATGATATATATTTTATTATTTAAATTAAGTGTGAGTTTTCTCATAAAAAAAATCCATATAAATTTCAAGCCTGAGTTGATAAATAAATTAACACAATCTTTTGTAAATATAAAATTACCTCTTTGATATAACTTGTTTTAAAATAAATTGCTAGACTTTTTTGTTTAATTGTAAGTATTATTTTGCATTCATATTTATAATTGGGCATATGACAATTGAATCAGAATCCATTTATTTATTTCTTAAACTTTGGCACCAAGGCAAAATAAATTGGTTATTAATGTTTTAAAATTTCTCGAAAAAAATGTCACCTCAGGAAAAGTTTTGATATTACAAAACTTCATGTATTGAAAATATATATTTTTTTTTTGTGAACACGGAAAGTGATAATTATTATACGATGAACGTTTTTTTTTATTTATTATTATTATTTTTTTATTAATTATGCATTAGTAAACTATAAATTGAGTTTTGATTAAATGGACAATTATGTTTAAAGGTCACCATTTATGATTTCTTCTAAAAGTTCTCCCACCCCTCCCCCCTAAATGATAAACAATTTTTTTGAAAGTTGCACAACTAAAATTGCTCTGTATAGTTTAGCCACTTCATAAATTAGTGAGTTATGTGTCTTCTAAACTGATGTAGTATTTTTTTTTAATTTTTTTTTTCAATGGAGCTTTTCGGTTAAGCGCGGGGAAAGCTAAGGGTCCCCTAATTTAACATTACGCGTATGGGGAAAAAAAAAAAGTTTTTTTTTTTTTTTTTTTGAGAAAACTATTTCACCGATTTTGAAGAAATTTAAATGAGAAATACTAGACATGCTTTTAAGTGTTTTAAGCCATAGAAATCTTTTAATTTTTAAACTGATAACCTCCATTAAAGTCCATACTAAACGGGACTAAAACAGTAAAACTATGCAATGTAAATCTATCCATGATGTAAATATATAATTATTGATTATTTTTTTTTTTTTCCTGCTAATATGATCAATTAAAATACGCGTACAAAAGATTGAATAAAGTTCCATCATTTTTCAGGCACATCAAAAGTTACCCTAATTTTATTCTTGCTAATTGCAATTTTTTATACATAACTTCTGCATTTTATATTCATTTTTCATCTTAAATTACACCACGCATTAATTTTTATTTTGCACATTATACTATTACGAATGCATTTTTTTTTTTTTGCACTTTTTATTAAAATAATACATGACTGATGTCAAATGTTTTAAGCAAAATAAATTCCATATAAAAAAATTGTAAGTTTTTTCTTTCTTTGTGTACTGTATATCCTATAATACCATAAATAATATCGTCTGATCTTTGCATGAAATGTTGAAAGTACACATATCTCTAGTTATATTAATTAAATGTTCTACGAAAGACATAAATCACATCCTATATTTTATTGTTTTTTTCTCATTTCGTTTTTTCAAAGAACTTTAAACTTCAGTCATTAATAAAGAAGAAGAAAAATCACTTCAAATGAACAATAGAGTTTAAAAAATATGGGAAGTGAAAGTTTTTTTTTTCTTTGAATCGTGATGCAAAGAAGAAGTGTCAATGCTTCATATAAACTTTTATTAAAGACAATATAAAACAAAGTGATTAGCAATTTTTTTTATTTAAATAATAAGTATACGTTATTCTAATGAAATTTATTGTCAAAGTTGTCGGCAAATTCTTCTTTATTTCATTCATAATAAAAAAAAATAATAATAAAAGTAGAATGAAGAAAGTTACTTAAATTATTAGTTGATAAAATATGCAAATTTCTTTGAGACAACTGTATGAAAATTGATCTTGTAATATTCAATGTAACTATTGTTATTTTTTTGTTTTTCTTTTGACCTTGTAGATATATAATAACTAGTTATCACTTTATAATAAAATAAAAAGAGAAATTTTTGTGTTACTATTGCGTGGTGTATATAATCAGATATGTAATTACAAAATAAAAAAAAGAAGAAGATATTAGGGACTATAGTAAAAATAACAAACGAAGCGTGAACTAATTTTTTTATTATAGACTTTTTTTTTGACGCTTTGTATAATATCGCATGTGTAGATTTGTTTTATGAAAAAAAAAATGTTAACCTTTTGTGATTGGTGATGACCTCTACAGGGTCAAAGTGAGAGAAATAGTATTATATACGCCAACTTTTAAAGTTTTATTTTCTTTGAATAAAGAGAAACGATAGAGAATGCAGAGAAAGTAAAATAAAATGCACATTCAATATCTTACTTCAATATCTGTATGATTTGACCCTGGCTTTGAAAAAAAAAAATGTTTAAGTTGATTTCTCAATGTAGTGTACTATAGTGTATCACCTTCATGACCTCGTATTACAATATTTTCATAAGCAAAATAAATTCACTTAAAAATTAAATTTACATTTATATATAAAGTTTCTCTATGTCTTATAAAATAAAAGCGAAATTTGTTGACCTTTCCTATATATGACTTGCATATACATTTGAATATAATATATAAAAACAAAATGTAAATTACTGTCGCCTTGTCAAATAAATAATACGTATAAAACAACTTGAATTTGTAAATAATAATAAACTACAGCTATTTAATACCATTTTTATTTTATATATAAATAGTAGAAACTTTCAGTATACATTTTATTTCCATATGGATATAGAGGCTAATAAAATAAATTAATCGTAATTATTATCAAGTAGCATTCCACTGGTATGAGATTTATGCGTTGTTCATTATGATTGAAATTTTTTCATGATGAGCACACATATTATATGAATCAAGGTTTATACCTCTGTATAAACCTTGTATATGAATGAATATAAAAATACAGTAGCGTAATCATTTTGACATAAATTTGAGAATAGTAATAAATTTATATCTAATCATTCAATAATTGCCTTTTATTTATAGATTTATTTTAAGTAAATTTCCTTGACAAATAAAAGATGATATCTAGAAAAATAAAATGATGAAATACATAGCCTCATGTACTGTACTTTCATTGTATTATAATTATACTATTCATTTTTCCATATATATCAATTCCTATCAGGCACCTTTTAAAAAGATCCTGATTTTTATTATACCTTGAATTTTTTTATTGAACTATTTGAAATAAAATATATAGAGAAGTCAGATTAGCTATATCTTTTAACGACTTTTTTAATATATTTAATCTGCTGCATTTCGTTTTATTTTGAAATTTTATTTACAGTGTTATTTTAAACAAGAAACAACCTTACAATTCTAATTTTCATACACATTTATGGAGTATATTCTTTCTAATGTCGTAAAGCATAGAATTCAAGCCCTCAATATGATAAAATTAAAGCCATAGACCTCATAAAACAACATGTGCTTTCTTTTGTGAATATAAACACAAAATGGGATCTTCAAAACTATAACAATTTTTACCAGAATGTTAATGTAGCCCCACGAGAGAGCGTGAAAAAAACTGTAAAGTATGCAATTTGCGTGAAAATTCATGTTTATGACGTCAGAAACATGCAAAAATTAGTATGAAAATGTTGTGCGGGTTGCATAAATCGCATTTTCTGATCACTGCTACTGTTGGGTGTTGAGACAAACTATAATGTTAATATGTTATTTATGTAAATCCCATCAAAGTGTTTTGTGATATAAATGCTTATGTTTTTCTCTGGTCTATTCCTTTAATTTTAAAGTTATGTAAAAAACAAACATGCATATCTTATAGGGAAAAACTTGAAAGAAAAGAGTTTATATTAAACGGTAAAACCTCTCCTAAAAAAAATTAAGTAGCTATAGGCGTGGATTGTAAATAATAATAAAGTCTTCAACAACTTGTCAATTTATTATTTTAATAGAAAATCTTACTGAGATAAAAACTCAAATAATAATGTAATATAAACATTAATATCAAATTAAAGAAAGTTTAAGCAATAAAAATAAATCCTAAATTTCATAACCTTTTTGTGTTTAAAAAATATTTAGCAAAATACACACATGAAGGTTAATATTTTATGAAAACATTACAAGTTTAAAAAATAAACATTATTTAACAGCAGAAATGTTGAAGAGAAATTATATAGTAGTTATTATGAAAATGAAGCAACAATAATTTAAATAAATGCATCAAATGATTGTGCCTTTTTTTTTTTTTTTTTTTCTTCTTCTGAATCCATAACGTTACTATATGCACAATATGACGAATAAAGTGAGAGTTATGCTCGCATAATAAATCATACTTTAGTATTTCTTTTTTAATATACCATCCTAATCGTTTATTATTATTATTTTATCCTATATACAAATGTGAAAGATTAAAATCTTTTTTTTAAAAGCCAATGAAACGTCTTTTATAAAAAAGTGAGATTTAAAATAAAAATTAACTTTTTACATATAGTTTTTTTTTTTTACCAGAGTGGAGAATGTATGAAGAAGTTTAAAAAAAAAAAGTCGGTAAACCACAAGAAAAGCAGGTGTATGTAACAGGGGAGCGCACATCTTCGCATATAAAAGTAATCAATTATCGCTTGAGGCAACCGGCGCCTCGCTCGCTCATTCAACAACAAAAATTGATGTCAAGTTAGCTATATGTATATGGATGGAGAAAGTGAAGATGATCCAATGTTTTTTATGTACTCAAACATTAATGTTCCTTTGCATTATAAACGCACATATATTTACTCCTTAATTTCATTTTTATATTTATATATATAATATATATGCGTGCGTATCATGCATTATATATAATATATACAGAATTTGTCTAATGTAAAAATATTAATTAGTTGTATAAATTAGAGAAAACGGTAATGCAAACTTTTATTATGTATTATTAAATTACAATAACTTAAAATTACGAAAGAAGCTGTTTATTGTCATTATTAATTATGTGTGTGTGTGTATGTGTGTATATTATAGAAAGTATATAAGATTAAGTACTGAATAATGAATATTTTGATTTTTGATATAATTTGATTGTTTACTATAATCTAATAATAATAACAAATAAAGAAATACAAAAATATACATACATTAAAGAGAGCATTTGAATTTGGTATATAATTAAAATTGCATTTTGCTAATAATTTATATGTAATACTCACCATAATTATAAAATTAACCAGAAAAATAATTTAGTCAATTTTCCTTGTGTATTCTTTTATTTGAACTATGTGTATTCAATTTTATGATTGAATTTTTTTCTAATATATTTATAATTATATGAAATCTATAACTTTCAAATAACAGATTTTTTTTTCTAATTTTGAATATTCTAAGAATTTTTTTATAGCAATAAGGTAAAAAATTTGAAATAAGGAAACGATTTATGTTATAATGTATAAAAAATAAAATATTGTTTTCCAAATAAGTGAGTAATTATAATTGAATTATACTTTATTGATTTTAATGCCTCTCTCTCTCTCTCTCTCTCTCTCTCTCTCTCTCTCTCTCTCTCTCTCTCTCTCTCTCTCTCTAATGTTTTTGTAATAAACATGTATAGGCTCATATCAGAACAAACGGATATAACTAATAAATTATAATATGTGATCGACAAATTACAAGTCACTTCAGTAAACAAATAATAAATCAATATATTGGAATTCAATGAAGTGTTTAGAGACAATGATATGATAGCATTATGGTAAATTATATTTGTTTAACATTATGTTAAATTTTATTTGCTTACCTAACCTGTTATTCAATAATAATAACCTAAACTTTTTTTTTACATGATTTTTTTGTATAGGTACATATTATGTTGTTGGTTTTTTTTCTACAACTTGCAGATAAATTTGCATTGACTCTGTCATAGAAAATAACTATAATGCTAATAGTAAAAATAATAAATAAATAAATTAACAATAATATACTTTGTATACGCATCTATATACAATATTTATAATGAAAACATCATTTAAGTAATGCATTTTAGTCGTAGTCGCAAACACGTATAGCTAATTATATATATTCTTTATTATATGTTATAGCTATACACAATGTTATGGAAAAAGTTTATATAGTAGAAGCTTTAAGTACAGTATAATATAATTACGTTTTACGTTACATTATGTGTACTTATATACAGGAATTAATATTGCACCAGCAGCAGCTAAATATATCATGAGAGTTTTTTTTTTCTCTCGTAATCAGAGAATTTTTTTTTTTTTTTTTTTTTAGAAAAAGTTTCTTTTAAGTAAATGAGGATATTAATGAATTATTGCCTATAATATCTGTTCATATTGAAAAAAATAAAAGAAATTTTGTTTCAATTTCAAATTTGTTTGCATATATTATAAAAGAGGAGATTTTATTTAATAATTTTTAAAAAAAACTTACATCATCTTTGATGTATATGCAATATTTATGTCTTTTGTTTATAAAAATAATAATTAATCATCAACATTAAACCATTCAAAAATTTCTCTATTATTATTATATATTATATACTGCAAAAAAAAAAAAAAAAAAAAAAAAAAAACTTTATATGAATTTTGTTTAACTCTCAATTATTATGTAACGAATAAAACTCCTTCTCAAATCTTTCATAATATATCTATTGATTGTATCCATCGATGTATATATTCAATATTATCTGACACACAAATCTATACGCAATAAAATAAAATTATCTGACGACCATGTTTAGATTCAATTCATTGAGAATTAAATTTTACTACCACATTTTCATAAATCAACGTATTGTAAAAATAAAAAAAAAATAAAAAAATAAAAAAAATAGAAAGCGCATCCCTCCTTGGGCAATATTAACGTCTTTTGTTCAAGCATGACGAATTTATTTTATTGTTATGTACGCAAATAAATATATTTTTTAGTGTATTATATTGTGCGTGAGGCATCTGCATATCCTTCAAAGACACTTATACTAATTATAAACAATATAAGCATTGATACAAGTTTTATGTGGGGCCAAATAATAATTTACGCATATATATGATGACATTTTTGCATTATTATTTTTATAAAAATTCTTTCTTAAAAATCTAATAAAAGCATGGTTGTTTATTTTATTATAGTTTTTTTACCATGACACATTTATAAAATGACATTTTTTGTTTTTATTTTACATACGATTTTGCACAGTAACCATATCTAACTTAATAAAAATTGTAATTATTATTTTCAGTTTCATTTGCATATATATCACATAGTCATTACGTATTATTTATTACATTGCAATAATGTATGCGATATTTTCACCGTTATACATGAGAAATTATATATGAAGATGTTGTATTGAAAGGCACTTTCGCAAAAATCAAAGAAGGAAAATAAAAATTATTTTTATTTTGTAATATCATATTAATTTTTTTAAAGTATTCAATTTTTTTTAGCGGACCCTCTTCCGGTTAAGTTATTTAAGTCAATTAGTTGTAATTTTTATTATTAATTTTACATTAGTACAATTTTTACAAGTATTTTTACAAGTGTTTTTGACAAGACCAACGCTTGTTGTAACTTCGCCTGTGTCAATAAGAACAAATTCTTATTTCTAATTACAACAAGATTTCTAAAACGGAAAAACAAGAAGTTTTTGAAAAATATCTATCAAATTTGATTGATAATATTTAAAACCGTCACTAGTATTGGTGATAATCTATAACAGATTATAGGGTGTATGCATGCATATAAAAGTTGTCGCCACATTGGATCACTAAATAACATATGCCAGCATGGGAAAAAAATACATTTTGCAGTTTAAAAATACTTAGCAATATTTTTGAGAGCATTGATGCTGTTAACTAGTTGAATTAAGTTTTCAAGTATACGAGAAAAGTCATGTCATAAAAAAAAAAAAAAAAGTCCAAAGAAAAAGAAGCCAAAAATCACTTTTGTCCTATGCAGAGCAATGTTATTCATTGCATTCAGTATGACGTCACACGCACACACCCCTAAGACAATAGTTTTTAAGCTATTGTCTCAAACAACTGATTGTTATCAATGTTATCATGTAACATAAAATGGATAATTAATTATTTTCCTATTTTTACATGCATAATTGCATTTTTTAATAGTTTTCTTAAAAATGTATAAATATGTGAACAAATTTGAACAAATTCCAAACAATACATAACAAAAAAATGTCATTAATTGTCACAACATTAAAAAAAATGCAATTTAAATACATAATTATACATAAAAACAAGAAATGTATATAATTATATATATATTTAATATAAAAAAAAATGAGCATGTTACTGGCTATTATAGTAAAATACTTATGCTTAAAGTTAGAGAAAGACGTGATTTGCATAAATTATGTGTGGTCCATAAAATTCTCCATGGATATATGCCGTCTTATCTCCAATATCTTGCTACACCAATCACAAATGTTAGCGAGAGAAATACAAGATCTGATAATTTCTCATTGCAAGCTCCTTTTGTTGGTCGTGATGCTCCTGAATATTCGTTTAAAGTTCAAAGCTACAGACTTTGGAACATACTACCAAAAAAAGTACGTGTTAACCCCTCAGTAAATATATTTAAATCATACATAGAAAGAGATTTTTTAAAGAAATATTTTCAAGCCAAATACTAAGTATGATTAGTCATTTTATTACCTAAATGGTCCGTCGTATATTTTTCTAACTAGATTTCTTTCATTGTATATTATACTATTATTTCTTATTTTAAACTGTAGTGTCATTATTAAATTAATTACGTTTTTTTTTAATACCATTTCTGTTTGCCTATTGATTAATTTTAATATATAGTATAATATACTTTCTCTAGTAAGATTTCATTCTCACGAGAAATAAACATATATATATAACGAATCTCTTTTTTATTCTCTTGAAAAAAAAATAAATATAATTACAATAATGTGATAATGTTACACTTAAATCTTATATTTACAGCTAATTATATTATTAAAATTTTTTCTTGTTTGTTTTTTGTTAAATAAAATTAATCTCACTTGTACATTATGAATTATTGAAGACGTAAAAACAATGCTAAAAATTATATATGTTTATGTTAAAAATTGTATATTACTATTGTGGTCAAGGTTTTGTAAAATAGGGCTGTCATGCCCTCACAACGCCTTAATAAAGTTATTATTATTATTATTATATGTAACAATTTTAAATAAATTATGTATTAAAATGTTCACAAAAATTATGTAATATTAACTTCTTTTTTTATAATTTCTTATATAAGTAACATTATAAAAAATAATGTTATCATCTTGCCTTACAGTGCGTGTTACAATTTTTATTAGCATTTCTTCTTCCTGTTTCGTAAATAAAAATATTATAAAAAAAAAGTGATGTTTTTCCATTATTAAATATTCTAGCTTCATTGTGTTATTGTTATGACAGTAAAATTGCGCTGTCTGAGAAAATTAAAAAAATAAAATAAAAATAAAAAAAAGATTCTTATATTATACAGTATAGTAGTAAAAGTGCAAGAAAAAGTAGGAGGGGATATGAGTGTTTTAATTCACACCGAATTTGATATAATCTTTACCGGCCTTGTCAGTCATATTGTGTAGCAGTAAAAAAAAAAAAAAAAAAAAAAAAAAAAAAAAAAAAAAAAAAACTAAAGCTACTGTGTTTGTATATGAGCTGATCATATTAGTAAACATATATAAAACCAGACAAATCTATGCTAAGTTTTTATACAAACCATCACTTTCTTTTAAATACATAATGACTAAAAAAAAAGAGTCTTAAGTCAAAGTTTGGAATTTCAATTAGATCTATTTTATTATAATTATGTAATACGAGTATTTTAGTAAAAATATTATACTAAACTAGTGTATAAATGTTTAGTTTATTTGAAAGATTATTACATTACATAAGAATTAATTGTTAAATGAAATTATAGAAAAAAGGATAATTCTGTTAACATAATGTGTCATTTCTTTTAAATTTTTAGCAACACAAAATTATAAGATCACCAAAATAATTTATCATTCATTTCATGAGTATCTGCAGGTACTTGTAGGGTAGGTCTGCATAAAGTTTGTTAACTTCAATACGTTAATTTGATTTAAATCAATATTCTAATCTTTACAAAATGCTATCTTTTATATATGACGTAATTATGATGGGAACTATTTTTTAACACAATAATTGCTTAAATTGCTACTTATTATTGATTATAGTTATTGATGAGATTTTCAGTTAACTTATCTGCCACTAAATATTTTTTTTCCTTGTATTAGTATATAGCCTTAAAGTGAGTTCACACTATGAAAAAAAAAAAAAAAAAAGTTGACAAGTAACGTTTAAAATGATTGAATTTTATGTCGCTATATGGTTTTATTTTACAAAGTGAGCTCGCCTTTATATTGTAGGCTGAAGATACACCCGGAATTATCTCAAGTATGTAAAGTACTTATAAAGCCTTTATTTTGCAAAAAAAAAAAATAATAATAATAATAATAATAATAATAAAAATAAATAAATGCGGCATTTTATAATACCTTTTTTGGATTTATAAGTGTTTGAAAATTTTGAAGAAAAATATTATCAATCCATAAAACGGTATTCGAACACAATAAAACTTAAAGTTACTAAAATTATAGTATAGCTATATTTCTGTAAAAGCTATTATTTTTATAATACAAAATCACTAAACATCCCAATTTTTCCATCAAAAAAAAAAATATATATATTGTTATTGAAAACGAGACTAATCTTTTAACAACCAGTAGCATATTTTTATGGAACTTTAATATTAGAAATTTAATAATATGTTAACACGTTTTTTTATATATAATATTAAGAAAAGTTAATGGAATTGGCACCTTTAACATATCATAAATTTTAATATGAACAATACATGTATGTTCTAAGCATAAGAAATTATTTCCACTTTTCAACATACATATTAACGATGTTGAATATGAAAATTTTCATAAATTTACATAAATACTATACATACTTAAAACTCAACTCATCAATCAAAATATTTACAATTTCAACTCCTATAATCTTACATCAAATGTAAGATATTGTGTTGTTCGTAAACCCTGTTTTTTTTTTTTTTTTTTTGTTTGCTTGTTTGTTTTTTTTTTTTTTTTTTTTTTTTTTTTTGCTTCACAAAAATTGCGCATTGCATTTGAATAACCATAGTTGATCGTCATTTAAGAAGCAGAAAACAGGGTTTACGAACAGCAGTGTTACGTGTTATATTATAGGGTGTATCCGCATGACATCATATTTAATGCGCTTGGAGGCCATACTGGAGTAATGAATAACAGCATAGCATGTCATAGCATAGCATAGCATAGCATAGCATAGCATAGCATAGCATAGCATAGCATAGCATAGCATAGCATAGCATAGCATAGCATAGCATAGCATAGCATAGCATAGCATAGCATAGCATAGCATAGCATAGCATAGCATAGCATAGCATAGCATAGCATAGCATAGCATAGCATAGCATAGCATAGCAATCGGAATGGAAAATCGGTTAATTTTTGGTTATATATGATTATTTTTCTCACATACTTTGGAAACTTACTCAACCAATTATAACAACATCAATGCTCTCAAAATTTTTGCTTAGTATTTTTAAAGTGGCAAAATGAGCTATTGTCCTATACCGGCCCATGTATTGAGTTATCCAACATGGCGGCGAATTTAACATGAATGTATAGACCCTATAATATATTGTATATATTATAAATATGTTTGATTTTTTTCCCGTCACAATTCAAAATGATTCACGAGAGTGTAAATAATAATAAAAAAAGTTTAGAAAGGTTTCAATTAATTTTATTAAAGGTTAATGAGTTCTCATAAAAATTCATTATATACTGTAAACATATATAAAAAAATTAATAATAGGAAGCCTATATTTTATTATTATTTTGCATTAGAACTTTTCAATCTAATTTGATCCGTGGTAACCCTTATTTGATAAAAGGAAAGAAAAAAAGATTTTGCAATACAGTACTTTAAAAAGAAGATGTAACACTTACAAAATTTTAACTTCATTATAATATAAAGTACTTTCATTTAATTTTATCTATATATTTCAGTTCGAATTAAATAATGTTACAAGCAAATTTAAACATGAAAATACATCATGCAACTTTAGAGTAATTGCATTTTTTTTTTCTTCTTTTGCTTTTTTAAAAAGAAAATAAAAGTTTAGGCAAAAATAAATAGGACAATTACATAATATTCAAATTCTCATGTATTTACGCTAATTATTATTCGTTTAAAGAATAATTAATATAACAATTACATACATGGAATAATTATATATTATATTATAGAGAAATTTATTTATTTAAAACAAATGCTGTAATGATAAAACAACATATATATACACAAGTTAGAAATTCATGAAAGTTATAAATGCATGTAAATTATTATATCTCATAGGATTTTTTTTTTCATTATTAAATAAAAGAAACAACATTTTTACATAAAAGAAGACTCAAGTATTGTTAGTTAATGAATACAAATTAATTACAGCTTATATTATATATAAATTTTTTATTCTCGTGCGACTGTCAAAAAGATGAGCGGAGAAGGAGTGGAAAAAAAAATTCTAACTTTCATATATTATTATGCAGTATTGAATTAAGAAAGAAAGTGTTACAAAAATAATAAACTGCTAAAACGTAAAGACAACATTATTTTGTATGTGCTGCTGGTTACAGGGGCGGATCCAGGAATTGTGTTTGTGGGGGGGGGCGATCTCCTAGAAAATTAGCCATGTAGGACCGGGGGGGGGGGGGGGGGGGGGGTAGCGCGCCGCAGGCGAAATTTTTTTTTGACCACGCCCCTTTTTGGAAAATATTGCAAAATTAGTATGCCTTTGAAAAAATATTCTTGAATTGCAAAATTTTTGATTTGGTAGTTTTTTTTTTTTTTTTTTATGTAAGCAAAAAAAAAATAAAAAAAAAAAGTAAAAGTTGGACAAATGATTTCTGAAATATTTTCTATTTTCATCTCTTTGTAAAATTATTAATGTTATTTCACTGAAAAAAAAAAAAAAAAAAAAAAAAACTTAAAAAAAAAAAGATTAAAATTTAAAGGCAGTGACCGGCAGCGGCATTTTCTGAATGGAAAATAAATTAGAAATCAATGACTCCGGCCAAATCAACGTTGATTTTCAGGTTTGTTAGGATATTATACAACTTTTTTGTTCAAGGTGTTCTACGCCTTTAAATAAATTATTAATATTGTGTATTATTTTATTATTATTAATTTATTTTTTATTATTATTATTTTTTATACACCAATTTACTAAAAATTGTTTTGCAATTTTTAAAACTATTATTGATATTGTAAAACATAAAACTTATATTTGGATGGAAAAATATTTTGAGATAAAAAATATAAAATTTACATAATGAGGAAGGTGAATTGAAAATTTTTTGTTGAGTTTATGATATTTTTGGAAAGAGCTTTAAAAAATTTTGAGGCGCAATTTTTTCATAAGACGATTGGAGCATGCGAAGTATTTTTAATTAATTTTTGAAAATCGACCTAAAAAGACTCTGACGTCATCATTCCACTTTTTTCTCGGCAAATGCTAATCTTAGCCAGTTTAATGAAATCAGCTCGTTCTCAGGATTTCAAAAAACTGGCTACTGAACCTTCTACGGTCAATACTTTCCGAAATAAATGCCCGATTGATGACGTCAGAGTCTTTTTAGGACGATTTTCAAAAAATAATTAAAAATACTTCCCATGCTCCAACCGTTTTAAGAAAAAATAACGCCTCAAAATTTTTTAACGCTCTTTTCAAAAATGTCATAAAAAGTGGGGGTTAAAAAAATTCACCTTCCTCATTTTTACATAATTTACAAAAAAATTTACATTAGTATTTTTTTTTTTTTTTTTTTTTTTTTTAGTTCTTATCGCGAGCAAAATATTTTGTGGATGTCCAAGTATTAACAGAACTATATCTCTGATATATTACCCTGGATGACAACTAGGGGATGTTAAAAAAATCATTTTTTGTTATACTGTATTTACTGTAGTCAGGATTCAAACGCTTATCCAGCAATAAAAGTTGCGCCGAAGGCGCAAAAAAAATTTTTTTTGGACTAAATTTTTTTCAAATTTTGCTCATTTTTTTCCACCCACGTGGGCCGTTTGGGGGGGGCGGTCGCCCCCACCGCCCCCCCCCCTGGATCCGCCCCTGGCTGGTTATTGAAAGTGATCTTGAGTGTTCGAAAAAAAAAATTTCATTGCATGAGATCATTATTTAAAAAATGGTTTTGGGTGAGACATTTGCGAGGGAGTGATATGTGATATGTAAATAAAAAGTTTTAAGATGTAAAACTTAAACACGTATATATGCGTCCTCAATTTTTCAATACATAAACTTTTCAAATGTTGTTTGCAAGATTAAGTAATTATTTTTTATTTCTCACTATATATTTATATAAATAATTATAATAAAATGCAAGATTATTTGTATTGTTTGCGTGTATTAAGTAATAAAGGATCAGTTACTATAATTATAATTTTAATACTAACATTGAACTTAAAATAAAAATAATAAATTATATGTTTGAGATTTTTGTTAAGTACCTAATTTTTATTGCATGCAACTAATATTATTAAATTTATATTTTTAACAAAAATCAAAATAAAGTTATACAAATTAAATTAACACGATAATTGTGATTTATTGCAGAATGACCTCAAATTAATTCCTTCTTTTGTTTTGTTGCGTCATCGAATAGGTTAATTGTATATAATTAAATAAAAAAATAATGGATATATTTAATTATTATTTTTTTTATTGTATCATTAGTTTATGTAAGTCATTAAAATGAAAAGATAAGATTACAAAATACGTCTCTTCGTTGATTTTTTATACACATTATTTAATAATTTATTATGGTTTTTTAATTTATTTATTATTTTTTTTGACAACAGGAAATCTGTTATTTTATATTACATGTATGAAAAATTTGATATAAAAGTGAAATTCTTTTTTTAAGATTTCAGTAATAATTTTAGAGCCTAAAGGTTCAAAGTATGTAATTGACAATGATTAAAATTACTTCTACTTTGACATAAAATTGACATCACCTTTATGTTGTTTGTTACAATCAGAAAGCAAACATTTTCATAATAAAACCAAAATGTGAAGGATAAAGAATTATATAAATATAACTACTTTTTTTTATTAAAATATAACATTACTTTTTTTTAATAAGATACTGTAATATAATATAATTAAATATGGCTTATTTGTAAATCTCATTAATATATTAGTTGCAAAACTTCCATTGTCAATTATTATTGCATTTATATTGTTACTTTTGAATTTTGCCCCCTCATGTTTTACTACTTTTTTATTTAAAAAAAAAAGGTGTTCGTATTTATTATTTTAGTACCTACATTTCAAGCTAACTACATATTGGTTAAGAGATGGTTGCATGAATCTTTGTAATTTAAAATACCATTCTAATTAATATTATACTTTATTGCATGGTTATATTGTATGCATGTATATAATATTGAATGCAAAAATTTTACCATCTATTTAATATTAATGTTTGGGACTTACGAAGTTAAGAGACATTTCAATAATACTTATTTTTTACGTTTATTTTTTTGGGAAAAAAGTTGTTTTGTTTTTTATTCAGTTTTACTCATAGTAAACAAACATTTTGAGGTACACGTATTAGCGTATATATTAGGGGCACGTTAGGTGACTAAGTGATTCCTCGCGTGAATAATTTTTTAATAAGTTAATTCTGTAAATTATAAATTTAATTTTGAAATTTATATATATTTTTAAAACATTATTCTTTTTTTTATGAATTATCCATTCAAATGATATGTAAAAAATCAATCATGTTGGGTCAAGAATATAATATTCAGAGCCCTTTGTCGTAAAGCTTAATTTAGACGCAATTATCTCAACGTGATAATTTTTTTAGCAATAAAAAGAAATGTTAAAATTTATTCAAAATATATTAACTTTATATAAATTTAAATTCGTCG
The DNA here is from genome assembly GCA_949318235.1 of Ecdyonurus torrentis. Classification (NCBI taxonomy): domain Eukaryota; kingdom Metazoa; phylum Arthropoda; class Insecta; order Ephemeroptera; family Heptageniidae; genus Ecdyonurus; species Ecdyonurus torrentis. Next base: position 21,262,393 of record OX439130.1, on the reverse strand, counting down.
ATCGAAGTTTTGCATTTAATGAAATATCAGCCACTGACTCCTCAAATGTATAAAAAAATATATATAATAAAAAAAAAATAATAAAAATAAAGGTGTATATCTACTTAAATATTGCAATACTTCAATGCAAATTTTCCATATGACCCAAATCTGAATACTTTCGTCGCCTTGCTTAAGTATGTGAATAAGATGCAAATGATTGAGATATATATGGATCTTAACTATGAAAACTCATGAGTAGGACAAACATGTGAAAATATCATATCATATAACCCTCACTGCGCTCTCTCGAACTTTTGGAAAGCAAAAAAAAAATTCAATAATTGATTTTAATTAATTTAAATTTCTATATTCACTTTCAGTCAATATAATAAATTAATATTTGGCTGAAAGAAATTTATTAATTGAATATTGATGAGTTCAGTTAACTATATTAAAGATTATATTTACAGTATGTACTGTACTTGAAAAAGTGACAACGAAAAATTCATGTTAAATCTTTCTATATACATATAATTAGAATTAAAAATTCATAAGTAAAAAAGAAGAATATGCAAATATCAAAAGCAGTTATTTGTATTTAGGCTTGTATAAAGCAAATAAAATTACTTGTTAAAAGTGCCACTTGCATTCAGCTTCATTAAAATAATAAATTTATTATAATATATGTATATAACGTATGCAGTATTGTGTTCATTATTTTAATGCTCAGATTTTTTTTTCTTTTTACATTTTACGAGTTAAACAAAAAATATACATTAAATACCGCAGGGGTCATAATGTCCAGTAAAGTGTGAGAAAGTTAACAAGTTAAAAGGTGATTTTCATGTCTGCAAAAAAGCTGATATAGAGCGCCAAATTATTGCTACCGCATGCTGACTAGAATTTTTGTCGGTCATTTTTTTTTTTTTTTTTTTTTTTTACTTTGAAAAGTCATTGTATAACAGTAGCACGATCTCATTATTACAAGATATAAAATGTAGACCTCTCCTCACTAACAATCTGTTTCACCTTAGCAATATACAAGATATATCTTTAAATATATTTCCAGCTCATTAAATATTATTACAAACAAAAATAATATTAACATACATACATTTTTTTTCCTGTAGACTAAAATTATGTTATAAAATTTTCTAAATTAACTTAATATGATTGTTTTCCTATAGGAAAAGTAAAATGTTATTTAATAAATCATTATTGATTTTATATCAAAGAATATAAACATTGAATAATATAGTTCACGGAATTCATGAAAGTATGAATTTGTGCATAGGACAATTTTCAATTTCCAAATCATCCGAATGCTTTAATTATATGGCTTTAATTAAAATTCTTTAACTTTGTACTTAGCTTTAATAAATGCAATACTTTAAAAAAAAAATGCAATTACCTTAAAAGACACAAAACTTTTAAACATAACATTCTTTGTAAATTCTAATGTAAATTACTTTATCAAAAGACTATATTACTGTATGCTGTATATTAAATCTTTATTATTATTATTATTTATTATTTTTTTTTTTTGTATTTGTATAGTTGAATTGAATGTTATGTATATTTACCTATATATTATTGTATTTTTTTCTTTTAATTTAAGTTTGACGAGACCAATGCTTGTTGTAACATGTATAATGTTGGCTATGAAACGGCCTGGGTCAATAAAATACTTCTATTTCTATTGTAAGAAACTTTATGCATTAGTAGTACCAAATTTTTTTTTTTTAATTCACAAAATAAAATTATTATTTATTATTAAGTAGTTGTACTTAACTTTTATTTAAAAAAATAATGTGATAGTTGTTTATATTAAAGTAATTTTAAAGTTGCCATACGTGAGTAATTACAGTAACTATACCAGCATAAAAATTAATCTATAACAATAAACATTACAAAGTACATAAATATTGTTATAAAAACATTTCGTTCACATGTGAAATTTTTTAAAACGATGAGTTAAGCTTACAGTAATGAGTAATGATACGTCAAAAAAAGAAAAAAAAATCTGATAAAAAAAAAATCACAAACCTCTCTAAAAATTTGGATGGTAATGCATTATGTCCATACAACAAATTATAATGCAATTTTTTTCTCTCCTTGAAAATTAACAAACACCAAAATGAGTAATTTTTAATGTCTTTATTTATCATTTTAATCGTCATAACTCATAAATAAATGCTGTGATTGTCTTTATTTTTATATAGATAACTCATATATATAAAAGAGAAGTTTGTATTACGTTATATGGTAGTTATTAATTAATTAACTTCAATAAAATAATAAAGCATTTATTGTTAACATTTTACAGACTCTCATGCGATGAGAGGAATAAGAAAAATTGTACTTCCTTAGGACCGAAAAATTTTCTTTGTTTGATGTTTAAATAGAAACAGTTAGAAAGTAAAAGGATTGAGTTTCCGATTGAAAAATAAAAATAAAAGAACATAAAAAAATACAACTATATGATGTGTACTATTTGATTTTCATTATTATTATTATTAAATATTATTATTATTCAGGCTCCTACCTAATCTTACTACACGACAATTAAATGACGCTGCACAATATCTACTTTCTACCGCACATCAATGACAAATATGAGTGTTTCTATAAACACATTTCAAAATAATATAATACGTAAGAATGGAAAATCATCTTTTTTATAATAGAATAAATTTTTAAATATTTTATTCTTTTTATTATCTTTTAATTTTTATATATAAAATATTTGTTGTGCTGATAATGAGCAAAAATTTATGTCAAAATATGTTTTAACAGGAATTTAAAAACAATACCGTACATATTTTTTTAGCTTATTATATTCCCGCTTTCTTTAACTTTCTGGTAATAGGTATGGTTCTAAATTTTTGTATATACAAAAATCGTGATATGAAACTTTCAGTATATGTTTGACCTTTTTCAGATCACTTTCATGTAAAGTGACATTATTTCATTGTAATTAGAAGGAAATGTTGGGTAACAAAATATGAAACTTCTGTAGATTAGTTTTCTTTAATTTTATTATTTTTGTTTACTTTTCGCATAAAATGTTAAATTTAATGACATTAAAAATAATCATATAAAAATAGAGACCGAACGGCAAAGGTAAAAATTCATTGATAAAAACGGGGAGATGGAAATTTGGAAATAATTATTAATTCAATTACTCGATCATACAAATCTTAACTTTAATTCAATTTACCAGCAAGGGTAACACAAGAATTGTTGATTAAAATTTCGTTTTAAAAAGTACACTGAAATTTCTACAGTATTAATATGTAGTCTAATGATATGAAGCTATGATGGAGCTGATTTTTCTTTAACTCCAAACTGAAAATTTTGTTACCGATTAAATGCTTATATATTTTATACAATTGCAAAATCAAAAGTTTGAAATTAGAAATAATTTGCGCAATTCCAAAATTCATTGTGAATTTTTATTTACAGTATTTTGTTGAAATTATCACAGAACAAATAAAAATTTATTTATTAGTAAAATCACTTTTCACTATTCAACCGTCCAAACTTCCAATATATATTTTTTTCTTTATAAATTTTAATAAATAATGCATGTATAGTCAATAATGTATATTTAAAAAAGAGTGACAGTTTTTTTTTGTTTGTTTTTTTACCATATTTTAAAAATGAAATAAGTGATGATACGCGTTCTCTAATTTCAGTTTTTATTTTAATATAATATTTCTTTATGTATTATATTATTACGAGTTTGCAAAGCTGTATAGGAAGGAAGTTATATAGAGAAATTAAGTACAGAAAATATGGGACGCACCAACCAGTTTCATTACATACAGATTTTTGTTTTGAAAATAGAAAATTAATAAATAGAAATAAATTTTTAAGAGCTAGAAAAAAAAATAGCAATCAATAATAATTATACTTTATCTACAATATATTAACTATAAAAAAAGCTTAAGTAAAAATTTCTTTACATGAAGTGTGTAAATAAGTCTACATAGACTTTTTATAAGCGAAAAAGAAATTTTTAAAACGATATCAAAAAATATTACATAAAACGTGTAAGAATGTCTCACTATACTATTATATATTTTTTAACAAACTAGACTGAGAAAATTACGTGATATATATATAAAAAAATATATAATATGAAATTCTCTTTAAATTTTTTTAAGATTACAAATATAATAGAATGATTTAATAATTGTCGTTGTCAGATAACTCAATTCTCCCAGCGAAAATGACACAAAGATTGCAATGTGTGCGTGTTTTGTGAGTTGTAGGTGTTTGTAGTATATAGGAAGGTATAGGTAAGCAGCAGGCAGGCAGGCAGGCAAGCTAGGTGAAGGTGGAGGTGGAAAGGGTAAGTAAGTGAGAGTGTGAGACTCCTCAAGTATCATCTTTGCAAACTGTAAAGCGAACGTGGGTCGACACACAGACCCCCCACCGAACCCATGGACCAGCTTTAAAAAGACCCTGCCACCGCCTCCAGGAGTTTATTAGTCCTCCTCGTCTCAACAGAGATAGGACATAAGGATTTATACTCAAAAGGTAAGAATTATTGCAAAATTTAAATAAAGTGACTTCGTGAGTGTTGAGTGTTATACCAAAAGTGCTAATTTTGAACTGTGATTTATGATAATAATATTAATTTTTAGTGCATATTTATTGAAACTCAAGTGAATGTGAATTTGTGTTCTATTTTGCATATTTGCAAAATAATTATAATAAGATATGCAAAAATTTACAACAAATAATTTGATTTAGTTATATTTTTATTTAATTTGACAAACTGAGTTTGTATATAATTAAATTTTTATAAAACTATAGCAAAACATATTCAATCATGAAAAATATTTCACATTAAAATGCCACTAAAATGCTGCATTTAAAATATTCACTGTTGTATAAATTAAGGATTTTCTCTAAAAAAAAATTGTAATTTTATAATGCAAATCATAATTTTTGTAACACATTAAAAAAAAATGCTTGTACGTTGTATATATTTTTTTATATTTAAAGACTAAAATTGAGTAGTCAAACGGCGGAGTACTAATTATAAAGAATGAAATAAATTGTAAGATTTATCTACAATTTTATTTCAAAAAATTAATTATTAAATTTTTTAAAACATAAACTATACTCAAAGGCGAAGAAACCCAGTCATTCATCAAACGGAAAAAAATTATACTTCTTTCTCAATCGAAAAATAATTATTAGCTATACTATGAATTATTACATAGTTTATACAATCATTATTCGGAAACTTGTTGTTTAACCACTCTACTAAAGTGAATATTAAGTTGTCTAAACTTTATAATAATCAACTTATTTATTATGTGGGTATTTATTAAACCATAATAATAATTCATGTTCTTTTGTTTTCAGGTCCTGCAAATATGAGGACTCATCAAGTTTTTCTTCTGTTGGCGGTGAGTAACCTGATTAGTATTTTATTGGCTTTTAGTTTCTCGTAAATCGCAAAGCCAAATGAACACATAAGATTTAACGTGTACAAATAAAATAATGATAGTTATTTATTGTTTAGCATGTAAACCCATAATACAAAAGAAAAAAAGAGCAAAATTTATTTTTATAATAAATTTTAGATCAGATAAGAGAAAATAAGACCTAGGCAATTTTTGGTTTGAAAATTAAGATTAAAAAATACTCCATTTAGATAATAGGAGCCACGAAAAAAAAAAAAAAAAAAAAAAACAACTTATTTTCTTTACTTCAAATTTCTGTAACAATTCAACATTTTTTATTTCATACCGTATTTTTAGACTTTTAATGTTATTATTTTGTCTAATTGCCTATTTAAATGACAAGAACTTAAAATTATTAAAAATAGTTTAAATATAATGATATACATTAGAATCCATTTACCATTTGAAAAAAAAACAAAAAAAAAAAAAAACAAAAAAAAAAATAAACATGAGAACAATTTGTTAATTGATATTGTTTTTATAAAGTCATTATATTGCTATATCAAATTGCTTTATATATATGCAAATAATATAATTTACCACACGATGAGTTTTCTCTAATCGTGACTTTGATTTGTAGTTTAATCTCATCACGTTGTAGTTCAATTGAATTCACTTTGCGCTCGAGTGAATTAGATTCGGTGGGATATCTATTTTACTTTGTGATTAATGATTTATATATGTAGAAATCTATCTATCAAACAAAGCGATATGGCTTTTTGCTTGCGTGAGTTTTGTATATTATAAAAGGTTTGGGCGGCTATTATAAACGTTTGTCTTTTTCTTTAGCTCGATCATCAGTATAAACTGATTAAAACTATACTCACCGGTGAAATTAATCACCTCGTTAATTTTAATTATCGGATACACACGCACCCGAGTAGGTTTTTACTTTGCCTAAAGCTATATAGACATATAATATAGTCGTTTACATTTATAAAGAAGCTTGTTTTACAACTTTTTTCATTTTTAATTATTATTAAATGTATATTTAATTTGATGTGTAAAATAAAGTAACACTTTCTGTAGATTTGTTTCAATTTTAACTTCTTTTTTTCTCATAATGATTAAAATTAAATGAGACAAATTTATTTATAATACGTGTCAAATTTTAAAAACTTTGGCAAGTAATGAAAAAAAAAAAAAAAAAAAAAAACGCCCATCACGAAAATTATAAAGGGTAAAAAATAAAAAATGAAAACGAAGAAATTTGTATTTTCTTTTGGAAACAAAGAAATTTTTGATCTACTTTTTAAATGAAAAATATTGGTTATATACTATAACTAAATAGTAATAAATAACTTTATACTAACTAGATAGTATATAAATGATAAGATGTATAAAAATGTAATTTAAAAATTATTGAGGAATTAAGAGATAAGAGAAGAAATTAGAAAATAAGTATTATTTTTATACACATCACGAAAAACGATTAAATATTTGTTAGAAATCACGAATGGATGAAGAATTTAAATTGGAATTTTGTATTTCCTTTTTTTTATATATTTTCATATCTTTAGGGCAGGGAGAGAAAAAAAAAAGAGAAAAAAAAGTGAGTATTCAAGAGAAAGGGGTCGCACCGGTGCTTAATGGATCTTTCTTTTTGTAACCTCTTGAACTTTGAGTATCTTCAAGTCACTTTGCCATATAGTGTTTAATTTCGTCTCGTCGTCATACTTTCCCGTAACATACTCGCGAGCGGTCTTCTTCAAGGAAAGGAGAAAGTCCCCCTCTTTCTCTTCGCAAATGAAGCAGCTAATATAATAGCGCACATCTAAATAAATTTTCAATGCGTGGGATCATCAAAGTAATTGTTAACTTAAATAATAAATATGTAGAAAGGGGGATATAATATATATGATCTTTATGGTAAAATGTTTTAGGTGGCGTGTGTTGGGAGTTTAGCAGCACCTGATGCTCAATCCCAGTCAAGACGTCAGGCTTTGTTTGTTAGACAACAACGTCAACAACCTGCTGCAGGTTACCAAGCCAATAAACCACAGAATCCTCTGGAGCACGAGCCTCGTGAGTTATGCTACTCACATCGCTAGCTTTAATGGATTGTCCATGCATTAAACAAAATTAATTCGTTAAATAGCTGCTGCACGTGAATGCAAATTAAAATAACCCTGCTGCTTTTATTTTTATTATTTTTTTGTGTGTCTATTCTTATTGTTCCTTTTGGAGTTTTTAATTAAATTTGCCTGTTTAATTGTATTTTGCTTTTTAAGACTTTGAAAACTAAAAACCTTTTTTTTTTCTTCAATTTATAAGCTTTGAAAACATTATATTTCTATAAATAAGAAAGTAACTTTTACTTTGTTAGTTCAAATTTAAGGGCATGAAAATAGTTGAATTCAAAACGATTGCTTGCTTATTATATGTGTGTGTTTCAAACCTTTCTTGTTTTACTTTGAATGTATTTTGTTTGCATGTTATCACCATCATCGCCAACCATATATCCATATAAGAAAAAAGATCCAGCAAAGACATTTTCAACTAAATTACTTAAATATATAATTTAAAATAAATTTGCTGAGTTGATTGTTTTTCTTACAGACAGAATTACACGTCAAGCTCAAAACTTACCTTTAGAAAATGTCTTCCGGTGGTTCAGAGGCCAGTTTGCAGATGATAGGTCCTCGACAACCGGCCGTAAAGGTGCATAACGTAAAAATAATAGTCACACTGATAAAAATCTTCCACTTAACAAGTTTTCTTCACCTTTGGTTATTTTTTTTTGTCATGGGAATTGGATACTAACTTTTTCACTCTCTATTATTTTGCACCTATTTATCCTAAAAATCGAATATTTTATTCCGAATTGAAATTTATTTTTCTTTATTTAAATTTTATTGTCTTGGCTATTTTTAGAATAATTTTAATTTTTCATCCGCTTCATGTTTTGTAATTTATCTTGCTCTCATCTTCATCAAATAAAAACTGTTTAAAAAAAAAAGTAGACAATTAGATGTGGGCATATTGTTTACAGCAAGACAAGAGGCTGGTGCCTCGGTAGATGTTCCATCTCGTGAGTACTTGCCTCTGCCCTCTCAACCCCAAGAGCGACCTCGTCCTTTTGTTCCTGCAGTGACCACAGCTGCCCCTGCTGTTCGTCCTCGTCCCACTACGAGACCCACCAATTCCAATCAAAACCAGGAGGTGGTTGACTCGTCCGGTGCTGCTGCCACTACTGACGAGGAGCACCACCATCATGGTGCTCATATTGAAAACATCGACGTGGCTTGTGCCAAGGATCAGATGAGCATTACTCTTCAGTTCAGTGGTCCATTTGAGGGTGTCATCTACTCCAAGGTAAAAAAAAAAAAAATTAAAAATAGATTTAATTTTTTACTTTATATGTTGTGTATACGTAAATATATATTAATAAAAACATTTTTGTTTTATTTCAGGGCTTCTACAATCAACAAAACTGTCGCTACTTGGCAGCAGGCAGTGGACAAAACCGTGCACAATTTACCGTCAACCTTGATTCTTGCGGTACTCAATTTGTTGATGAAATCTCAACCGGTGGACAAGCTTATCTAGAAAACGTTCTTGTCTTACAGAATGAGCCTGGTATTCAAGAGGTATATTAATACGATTGATTTAAAAAAAAAAAAAAAAAAAAAAAAAAGTGCACCTGCTTGAATACATAATATAATAAATAATATAATGTTTAGGTTTGGGATACGATTCGTCGCGTGCGGTGCCTTTGGGCAGGAAACATAAACAAGGCTTTATCTGCTGCTCTTAGCGTGGACGTACTGGACCAGGAAATCGTTACATTTAGCGGAGACACTGCATCAGCTAAGCTTGATATCCAGGTAATATAAAAATATCATGATGGCTCGTTTTTATGTTTATTTTTTTATTTATATATTTTTTTATTATTATTATTTTTTTTTCCCTTTATAAAAATAATTGCACACTCAAATAATGCACATCCTCAACTTTCACTCAAAAAAATAAGAGTTTACTTCGACTAAAAGTATATTAATATTTGAAGAAGGTCATTATATTTGAAGATGAGCGTTTGCCTTTCTACAGGTAATTGCGTATAATAACCTGTGTATAATATTTTCAAGATACAATGTCAAGTACGTATTTAAAGTGCAAAAAATCAAAATTTCTGCGCTATAAGGTTTTTAATATTAATCCGTTCTTTTATTATAATATTAAAATGACATAACTATATAACATTTTTATTTTCTAAAGAAAGTGTTTTTCTTTTATAATATATTCAGTTAGAAATTCATTTATCCCTTTTAAATAATGTTATTTTTTTATTCATAACAAGTCACACCGGTGAGAAAAAAAATTACATTGTTTTTTTGGTCCCCGTAAAAAAAAAAAAAAAAAAAAAAAAAAAAGATTTTCCATTCAGATTTTCTCACGTTAAATAGCCTATATGGACATTAAAAAGAGTAGTGTATATGTGTATGTTAAAAATATGAACCCTCTTTTAATTATAAACAATCGTTTTAAAATATTACGCATGGAAAACAAAGGTCAATACGATGAAAAATAAAGAAGCGATATACACACGCCGTTTCTTTCTTATATTAATGAGTTTTATCAAGTTACGGTGTATGTGTGTGTATGTTTTGTTTGTTCTAGATTATTTTAATAAACTCATTAATTTTAATTCAAAAGTTCACATTCATATACGCTTGTAAATACAAAAGAAATTAAAATGAGCTACATTAGCACTTCATTGCGATTTTATGGATTTTTTTTTTCTCAACGTAAACAAAGTAGTTCATCAATATAATAATAAAGATCGTGTTTATCACTTTCTTTATATATATTGACAATGTGTAATAGTTACTTATACAAAGAGAAAGAATAAAAACCTATTCATATCTTTACTTGGCATGTGAAAATACAAATAATTAATTTTCCTCGATAACTTTTATGCAGTGCTAATACACATTTCTCATCATTTCAATCACATTTCTCATTTGATCATTTATTCATCATCAATCATCATTTCGCCATCCTCAAAGTAGTTTTCATAAGCGATAATGCGTAATTTGTTATTATTATTATTGTCTTAGATTGGACGTGGTCCATTCGCTCCCCCAGCAAGCGGACTCGTCAAGATCGGTGAGACAATGACCCTGGTAGTGTCAGTAGAAGGAGATGCCGGATTTGACGTAAGTGTTGGTGAGTGCGTTGCCCACGCCGGAGACCGCGAGACAGGAGGACCAGTCGTCAAGTTGACAGACGCTGACGGTTGTCCAGTCAAAACTAAGCTTCTTCCCGACGTCTTCCAAACTACACGGGAAACTGGAGGAACTGGAGCTTCAATCATTGCCTACGCTTTCTTCCAAGCTTTCAAATTCCCAGACCAAATGGAACTTTTCATCGAATGCGAGGTTGAATTGTGCAAGACTGGATGCAGAGTTTGCCCAAGAGGGGTGAGATTAAAAAAAAAAAAAAAAAAAAAAATATATTTATAATAAATATGATGATAAATTCATGATTCAAGCAATAAGAACGAAAATTAACGTGCTTTCTTTATTTGTTATAGAGCGGAGGATCTCGCACCAAGCGTGCTAGCAATGACACCGCTTATTATCGTCATGAAGCTATTGCTGACCCCGTACGTCTGATGCGTAAGGTCAACGTGGTCACTGAAGATGACCTCGCTCTATTAGAAGGTGGAAACTCAGGAACCATCATCAACGTATCATCACGTAAGTAGAAATTTGATAAAGTATTTAAAAGCGTGGCGTGTGAAACAATTTATATGATTACGAGATTTTTTAGTAGCGTTATAATTTATAATGATTTATTTTCATATTTTTCAGAACCTGAGGGAGTATGCTTATCACTCACGGCATTCGTGACCGGCTCCGTGTTCCTCTTGGTGCTACTACTGAGCTCCTCAATGGTGAGCGCGTGTCTATGGCTCAAGAACCAGAGGTTACAAGGCTGTGGCATGTAAACATCACGTCATTTTTCTCACGTCGAGCAGCTCAAATCTCGATCTGATTTTAAATCCAAATTACATGCCTTTTTTTTTTTTAGCTCTTTCTATATACTTTACACAAAACTTTAGATTAAGCTCAATATTTATTTTTAAACTTAGGTAAACAATAATTGTATAAGCTTAATTCTTTAGAATCAAGAGGGTTACAAATTGCCATAATTATTGTTATTTTACTTGATTTAGTAACCTTTTTTTGTAATATATAGATAGAGCAAAATAGAGATAAACGGCAAGAAATTTTCGAACTGAATTATATTTTATGTTATAGAATACGATTAACCAATCAATTTATGGGCATCCAACTGATATAAATAGTTAGCACATTATTTAATCCATTAAGTATCACAGTTTGAAAATAAGCAATGAAACTTTTAGACCAATCAAAATTTATTAAATTAAAATTATTATTGTTCTACCATATTATATTAAAAAAAAAAGAAAAAAAAGATATAAATACAATTCAGATCTAGATTTCTTTTTAAGAGCTGTTTTAAAAGAAAAATGTTACTCATTATTTTCACTGTGCCAATAATTTAATATATATATATATTTTTTTTTTTATACTTACTTTTTTCTTTTCTGAAAATATTTTATACATAAATTTAAATAATACTGCAATAGAAGTAGAAATTTTTGTGTACAGGTTGTAAAGTTAATTCAATAATTGAAAAATTTACAATTGTGTAAATACATATTATAAGTTAGTGGCACCTCATCATTAATAATATAAAATACAGGTTCCTCTTTTACGGGTAGAAGTTGAGAGCCTCCTTTGTGTGAATAAACTACAGGTCTTATATCTCATTTGTACAGTTGTTAACATACTAACAAAATATAGTATAATAAACTATTTTATATAAAATATAAATTTGGTTATTTCTTTTAATATATAAATAAAAACCCTTTAATATATCATATTATTATTTACTTTATTTGTGTAGAATATTTTATGAATTACAAAATATTTTGGTCAAATAATTATTTAAAAATTAACATAATTTTACTTACATTATAGTTTTATAAATAAGTAATTTATTACTGGATTGCTTTTCAATATTATATATAGAGCATCTTGAGTAAATTTAGAATAAGTTTCTGCATATCGGACAAGTTGAGTTATTGCTCGTATGGAACCAACGATACTGTGGACATTATGAAGAAATACAAAAATTAAGTACCTAAAAACTTTCACGTTAATGAGGCTAAAGGTTCTTGATCAGAATATACAGACTTTTTTTTTTTCCTGAAATATTATAATATACCTGCTGTATTAATAAAAAAAAATATATAATAATACTAAAGGAAAGTTTCTTGCTTTCTTTTTAAATTCATAAAATTCAATTAACACATTTGACCCTAATATGTTTGAACCTTTGTGCTAATCAGAATGATGTAGTCATCTTTTATTATTATTTTTTTAGGAGATGTAAGCATTATGACATAATATTTATGTTGTTTTAAAATTGTATAACTAGTGATAATAACAACAATTATGAATTTAATTATTCCACACTATGTGTTTTTATAAGTCATAAAATGTTCCCATAGTTAAAAAAAACAATGTGTCACTGTTGAAATTTTCCCTACTTTTTTTTCTTCATAATATGGTCTTCCTTAACTTAAACCAGTGTTATACTTCCTTATATAAAATGTCATTGTTATTATTTAATACTTTAAAACACAAGAGATTAATCTATTTAATTTTTAAAGATTAGCCAAATTTTGAAATCAAAATTAAGAAACTTGTAAGAAACTTAATTTCTATTATGCTTATACTAAAATTAGAAAAAAAAAAAAATGAAAATACTGGTGCAATTTTTAAGATTATACTTAAGATAAATGTCTTTTATTTTTTTAATAAAGCTATTTTCTTTTTTTTTTTATGTATTGTTTTAAGCATTTGTTGTCACAATTAATTCATTTTAGTATGTGGACAATCCTAATATAATTAAACTTGAAATTGAACTTTCTAGTGGTAAACAACAAAGCTTATAGCTCAGAAAGTATGAATTTTGTGATTTTATTTTTTTACTTACCAGGCAAGAGGAGTGGAACTTCTTGTGACACGTATGGCATGAAAGTTTAGGGATCTGATAATTAGAGCCGTGTAGTACAGAATAGCAAATGTAGCACTCTTCCACACCCTCAAACTTGGTGTCCAAATTGCGCTTCCAGAGCATTAAGCCATCCCAGATAGAACCATTCTATGAAAAGAAACAAAATACACAAATGAAAAAATAATAAAATATTAATTTATAATAAAAGATTTGATAGAAAAATGCATATTGATTAGAAAAAAAATTGGAGTTGAAAAAGATAGAGATTACAGATGTATTCCTAACAGCCTAAGGCCACACTGTTTCTTATTTTCTATCTATATAATACTTATGTGTTTCTATCTATCTAATTTTTTTAATTTCGATTGTCACAAAGTCATTTTTTTCCTTAACGTAAATTGTGAGGAACTTTTTTTTTTTTTTTTTTTAATAGAAAATAGTAGATAGAGATTTGAGCACAAAATTGGTATAACAAGTTCATGAGTAAATCTGTTGCTGTTTTATAATATTGTGCCTTTGATGTGGTGTGAGAACAAGAGATACTATACAGTAGGTACTGTGTATCACATTTTATTGACACAGTATTGCCATATTTTAACATCTATTTTATCTAGTACTTGTTCAAATGTTCTAAAGTAGATAAGTGCTAGATATTTTTCTATTTAAATAGATGTTAGTTAATAATAATCTAGCACTTGTCTACACTAGATCACAAGTCCAATTTTCTATATATGAACTAACGAATCTTCATGTTTTATTAATTACAATCAATTCAATGTGCTCTGATCTCCAACTACTATTTTCTACGTCAACTGCATTTTTTTTTTTCATTTGTATTTGTCCTAGTTTATATATGTAAATAATGAGTTATTTTTAAAAGCTTAACTTCAACGTTGTTAATTCTCTAAATTGCATGTTTGGAAAAGAAAGTTTTTAAAAAAAAATTTTTTTTAACAAAAAGATTCATTAGTATTATGCAATTAATGAGCTCTTATAATCCAATTAAATGTGGAGTGTTGCATAAAGAATAATAATATATTAATTTAAATCCCATTAATAAAATGTATGAGGCTGAAATGCAGTTTCACAGGTGAAAGTGATAAATGACACGAAGGTCACTGAAAGTTTGCAACATGACAAGATGATTTGCCACTAACCTGATGTGTTAGGAAGATAGTAAGTTGCATATCCCACTGTTTCCACTTGGCTATATCAATAGCTGGCTTGTTGCCTTCTACTTTAACAGGACCTAGAGGATGATTCGTTGGTAGAGTGATAGTTAACTCCATACGGACTTCATCTACTGTATACGTTGCAACCACCTCACGAGCACTTTGATGTACTTTAACCTTGAAAATATAAATTAATAAGTTAATTCAGTTGAAGAAACATATTAACTCTGCTATATGATGGATAAGTAAAGATTAAAGCTACAGTCTAGACAAAACAACGTGCCCTTTTAAATTCATTTATTTAATTCATTTAAATTCATCACAAAATGGGACACCTAAAAGCATTAAATACAAGTACCTAAATGTAACCAAGCAGGAGAGCACGAAAAAAGTGCACAGTACGCAAAACAAACATCTTTTGAGCAATCCTGACATCAGAATTGCCAGCAAACAATAGAACAAGTTGTGCAGGTTGCATAAGAGGAAATTTTCTTTGTATGTTTAAGGCGCCACAATTGAGATTTGACAAAATAATTGTAGTTTTGAAAATCTCATTTTGTGTTTATTGAATTAAAAGGGCATGTTGTTTGGTCTAGAAGGTTGCTTTAAATATCAAAAAAATGGGGGAAAGGGAGTTGAGCTGTAGCTGACAGGAAGAATAATTCAAATTCAAAATAGTTTATTTTCCGATCTCCTACAGTCAAAAGCAGCAATACAAGACTCTAAAGACTCTAATACATAATTTAGTATTATGTAGCAAGGGTATGTGCAGAGCGGGTTGCTTTCACCCTTGCTTGCTCTCAGTTAAAATCCCTCTCTTTTTTTTTTTTTTTTTTTTCTTTTCTCTCTTCCTTCTTTCAATTTACTAAGTGTCTGCCATATAACCACTATCTAGTTAAAATATTTGTTTGACCAAGTTAGGGTACTTACCACCATGTTAGAGAAGTTCTTCTCATGACACTGTACTGCTTTGATCTCCTCAGCGCATACAACTGGTGATACAAGGGTTGCTGTAAGCCTCTCCACCATGCCAGCTACTCTCACATCACAAGCATTCCACCACGTCCTAACCAAAGCTGGCAGATGAAGTAAACTGCGACGATATATCCAACATGCTGCTTTTTGGATACCAGTGGCTGTATTGTAACCTTTACAAGCAAACAAAGTATAAAAATTACCAATACTTTCCAAGAAATAATATCACATTTCTTACCAACGAATGAAGGCATGAAGTCTCTTGCAAAATAATTAACGTGACTTTTCACTGCTGTGGTATTTGCTCTAATCTCAAATGAATGTACAATAAAATCAGGCATCAATCTGAAAACTATGTCTAACATAGTATTGGTGTATGCTGCGTTGCTGTAAACATACATAAAGTTAGTTACAGTTATACTTCATACAGAGATAATATTTAGTTACCTGAGCCAACGAGCATAATGATAACGTAACTCTGACTTGGCTTCCTTGCACAAGTCTAACATAATACCCCAAGTTAGTAGGTAGGCCTGGGTGTACATATGGCTGTCAGTGAATGGCGCGACGATACAGCAGTCACCAACACTAACAAGTAAGCACATAACATGGGTTAATACATATTGATGTTGTTGCAAACAATATGTGTATCTCGTTTCTTGTCATATGAAGCAAAATGTGTAAGTTGTAGATGCTGCTCAACTTACACATATTGCTTTGAGTGACAAAAAACGAGATACAAATTTTGTTCGCAACAACATCGATATATCAGTTAGAAATTTTGAGTTTTTATGAGTAAAAAAAACAACACAAAAACAAGTACATGTAAAAAAAAAAAAAAAAAAAAACGCTATTTTACATTTTATTTTAATGATATTGTAAAGCACAACTTGTGTTACTGCAATATAAAGACAGAATGTAAATTCTTTGTACTAGTAAAATTTAACTATTTACCTGAAGTCCATCAGCATTGTCTCTACTACATTGTGAGTTGCTGCAAGTTCTAAACCAAGTAGCTCACAAGAAAGTTTGCTGGGATCCACAGAATCAATATCTTCTGACAGGCGATATGCCTCATCTTTCTCCACCAGTTCAGTCACTATTCTATAAGAAAACTCAGTATTGTCAAGTTGAACAACATTGACTTCTTTGTTTAAAGCATTGTCACATGACACAAGTAAATTTTACGCATGTCAACGGATAAACAAAGTTGGAACAATGTAAACAAATGGAGCCGTTCAATTGTAATTTTCAAAAACAATGTGATCGGCTCCATTTGTTTACATTGTTTCAACTTTTGTTTATCAGTCAACGCGCATCAAATTTACGCATCATGTTAATAATACTTTTTTGTGGAAAAGAAAAGAAAACATACTTTCTAATTGTATGGAAGGCAGTTACTTGGAGTGTCTTTTCTTCATGATGTAGTAGATTACACAAAAGTCTCACAAAATTTTCTACATTCTTGTCCTGTACTGTGATGCGTTTATATTCCTTGGTGAGGTGTCTAGGAGGTTCATGTGTAACCAACCAATCCAGAGGCACTCTTGATAAACATAAGCCAATCATCTGTGTTTTGAAGATTTCCCATATTGTAGGCACCTTGTTTTCTATTAAATACAATAAAATTAGAACTTGTTTGCATTGAGATGGTGGTAAAAAGTGAGAAAATTATGAGGAGATAGAGATTAGTTGCTATATACAGTAGAATGCTTACCAACTGCAGCATAGAAGAGAATCATTATAGTGGAGTACAATTCAGGAACAAAAAGACTCTTCCACTCATCAAGCAAATGCTTAGGATTCTTAGCTCTCAATTCATCATCCTCTTGAATTTTATTAATATGAGCTTGGATACTGGATAGTAAATTGCACAAAACTATGATAGCTGCAGCATAATGTGGGTTTGTAGGCTGCGATCTACAATAGGATATAGGTTATTTATTTATATACTTGAAGAGGGGTAATAAGTGGATTAAATCATTCTAAATACAAGGTCAGTTAAAAACTTTTAAGATAATGCAATAACATACGCGAGGCATTCCTTTGCTTCCTGCATCCAGCAAGCAAGTGAACAAAGCAGAGAGTCCCAATTCCTAGGGGTCACAATCCAAGAACGCTGTCTAACAATTTGACTTATAACTTTTACAACACTCAGGAACTCATTTCTGTCCATTGTATCATCCCTACAACACAGAAATAACAATTATATAAATATATGATTGATAAAAAGAGAATAGAATAGCATATTGATAGAGAAAATATTTCAAGAGAAAATATTTTAACCTGGACCAACATGAAACACTTAAAGCAAACGGGTATGTACTTTTAGCAAACTCATTATTACCTAAGTTCACATTTTTATAGAAAGTGAGCTTGGGAATATTTTAGCTTGCATTTAGTGCAGTGGCACAAAACATTTGCCATCGTTTTGAAACCTCACTCTCAAGCCATGAACAGCTGCATCAGCTGTTATGCATTATGATTAACTGAATAACTTATACAATCGTACCTGAAAACAGAGTTCCACTTTCCTTGCTGTCTCCATTTTACAAATAAGTCCATCAATTTCTTGAGCTGATCATCAGAGAACTTTTTGAATTGTAGGTTGATGAGGGCTTCACATAGAGGACTCTCTTCAGAAAGCAATTTGCCAGCATATTCACATACTAAATCAGAGAGCTCAGAGTCTTCTAGCAGTGATGGGGCAGTCTGAGTAAAAAGAACAAAAATTAAGCTTTTTTTTTTTTCCCCCTCAAAACACCAGTCAATGTTTTACCTCCAGAAGCCAAAGTCTCCATGGTTCCCAATCACCATCAGGTACTGCCATTAATTCTTTTTTTAAGATTTGAGATGACTCAGGATACCATTCCAAGAACCATGGTAAACTCCCAGCCCATTGGTGAGCACCATTCTTCATCCTGATAAAAATAAAAGTATGAAAATTGTTTCAATTTTCAGCAGTTATATTGTCAAATACAGAAAATTAATGCATTATCAAAGGAAAGTATTGGGAAACCAACAAAACCAACAAGCAAATTATCGTGATCAAACCTGCAGCTATAATATTCCTAGCATAACAACCACTTCCAAATTACAGGTACAACCTGGTAACACCCTGCCCTTATTTTTGTAAGCCCAGTGGTTCAGTTATACTATAAATAGTAAAGGTAAAAGATCTTGATGGTAAAGTTAATACTTAATCAGTCATTTAACTTTAATCTATGTAAGTATTTGTATTAACTGTGCCATCAAGATCTTCACCAAGCTACACACTTAGGTTTCCCAATCTTATCTTAGACCTCAAGTTTACTACAAATGTAATAAATAAATAAATAAATAAACAAATAAATAAATTTATTCATCAGAAGATCGTGAGCTGCTGTTTTTTTTTTTTTTTTTTTTTATTATTATTTTTTTTTTTTGCCCTCTACAATTAGCAAGTAGAAATTAAATTTAATTGACTTTCTTTAATTAATAATACTGTAGTTCCAAATAGATTATTCAAAATAAAGCTAAGTAAATAAATGACAAAAAGTTATACTAACTGTCTCAGCACATGGACCAGAACATTCTGTATTTTATTATCAGGAAGTTTTGTCACTAGATATGTTACATTAGTTGACAGTCGTTCATGGTCAATCAACACTTTGTAACAGGATTGTTTCTGAAACATCATATTGCATTATACATTAAGTACCCATTTATATATAGTACATACAATAGTGATAATAATGTTTTACCATTTAAATTCGAATGCATGTTTTTCCTCATAACATTGCAAATTTAATGCAACTTTTTGAATAGTAAAATATATTAACACAATCGTGTGTACACTAGCTCTTAAGTTAGTGACTTATAATACTTACACTTTTATACAGGCTGACAATTTTGTCACACAAGCAGACACAATACACAGCCTCGATACACTTTTCTTGTACCATCAGTTGTGTATCTTCATCCTGGTCACTGTTCAAGCTTGACATCTCTCGTAACAATGAGACATTGAAGAGCATAGCATTGATGTAATTGAACATACAATCTAGATTGGTTGTAATTGGAACAGCCCTATCTTTATCCCATTGTATAAAACTATTCACAACATCACTAGTGATAACTACATTTTCAATTTGTTTTTGCCATTCTAAATACTTAGGAGGTAATTTTAAAAATATTTGTAAAACTTCATGATCATCTGTTACTGACAAAAATTGTGCTGAGCATACTACAGATTGTGTATTTGTAAGTGTAAAGTTTTCATGTGCAAATTTAGAAAATTGTTCGCAAAGTTTATACATTTCAACATTTGATAATTTAAGATATTTGATTCCATTTTTCCAAGCATTTTGTAAGCTTTCCCTGGCAGGTTCACTGAGCCCTATTCTACCACAGCAAAGTTTGAATGTGGCTAAGAGAAGTTCTTGTAATGTAGCTTGACATAATTTGAGCTGTTGACTGAAGAGAGAATTTGTAAGTTCACCAACAAACGAAGCACATGAGTCGAGGGCTGCGTCATCTTTTAGTTCTGATGTAGGGACTGTCAGAGCATCACAGAATACTCGAAGTATGGCCGACACTGTCTCAGAACTGATCACAAGTCCTGCAGACAAAACAAGATTGGTGACTGGATTTTGTACACTTATACATCAGTAGAAGACAAAGCCTACACATTTAAAATTTAGATACCTCCACAAAAATAAGAATATTGATATTTGACCAATGAAATTTGTGCTTGTGGCAGTTCATCTTCATGTAGATTTTAATGATTGATAAGGGGTTTAATATTACATTATAGTAAGCCGGGGCAAAATTGAAACTTTAATCATGTGCAAACTTCCACTTTTCCTTATCTCACTAGACACAGAGCACTTTGAAATCAGGTCTGTGATCGGTTTTCAATTTCACTCCACAATTTCAATTTCTACCCGGTTGACTCTATTTTTTTTTCCAAAGTAGTAATTGATACTTGAATATTTATTTGGTAGACAACAATTAAGGTACACTCCTCCCGAATAAATCTGACTGGTCACGTAAGAGTTTCCCCATATATCTACTGTAATATTTGGAGACATGACCGCTGTGGTCAGATTTTATTTGGAAGGAGTGTACATGTAACTTAAATTTATAAACTACAAACAATAAAGCATAAAATATATTCTTACCTCCATCATTACAAGAAGAGAAGCATAATTTCAAAATACTCCAAGCTGTAGATTTATCAGATTCTTTTGTATCTAAAACATTGGACACTTCTTTTGCTAAATCAACCAGAATCTGACTTAATTCTGCACTTCTAAGCCATTCCATAACACTTGAATCTTCTTTTCCTACATCAATACTTTCAGCTATGCACAGTTGCATCACACTTCGGTTTTCAATCTGAAAATTGATGTCAACTTCCATTAGAATTTGTTTGACATGTTATGCACCAAATCAATAATGATTATTTAGTACCTACTAATACTAACTGCTTTATTATAATAAAATATTATCTACTACTCATTTAAACTAATGAAAACTCATGAGTTTTTATTTGTTTATTTTTTTTAATAATTAAAATGATAAAAAAATATTCTATCATACACTATAAAGATTTACAAGTTTATTAAAATAATAATAATAATACCTTGCAGAATAATTTAAGAACTTCGCCTTTCTCTTGAACTTCCAGACATTGCAGAACAATGAAGGACATTTCCACAACTGGCTTAGTGATAATCTCTTCATTGGTGAGCCAAGGGTGCAATGTGTCATTAAAGAAATTTTTACCTGAGCCTGACAATTGAGTAAAGTATTCCTTTGAAGCAAATGATTTTGTGAGTTTAAGTAAAACACCAATGAATACATTAGGTTTTTTGGAAGTTGCAGCCATGCCTAATACATGTTTGCCAGCCTTGTAGGCAAGTTGAGTAAGAGGTTCAGAGTATGATAAACTAAGTACTTCCATAGACTTTGTAACTTTTTCTACGCTCGTTTCTCTTTCTATGGTGAAATTCACTTTACGAGATTTCTTAATTTTTGCTGGATCTAGAAGTAAGACTAAGAAATCTGTGAAGGATTGAAAGGCACTATCTGGGTTTGGTAGTTCTGGTATTTTATTGCAAACATTGGTCACATGTTGCCAGAACAGAGCTACAAGATTGGAAGTAGATTCACTTCCAGTCCAGCTTTGCAATAATTCTGAGATTTGTGTGGCAAGTGGATGGAGAGTCAAGTGCAGTTTACGATCTGTTGTACAGCTTTCAACAAACACTAGCAGCTGTAAGAGAAAAACATTAATCAATATCTCGTTTCTCTTGTAATTTTACTGATCACAAAATCAAAAAACAGTACCTGCTCATTCATAAGTTGTTCTAATAGTTGAGTATCATCTTGCTTAGTCACCAAGTAACGGAAACATTCCACAAAAGCAGTGACTACAGCACTTATTTCAGCACTGCTTTGTTGTACACTCTTTTGATCCAATCTGCATTGAAAAGAATTTTAATGACTTAATGGTTCAAAGTGTCTTGTCACTTACCCTTTATACATGTTTCCAAAGAATTTTGAGTAGAATGTATATTTGTCTTGTGGTTCAATCTTACTGAGCAATGGAAGTAAATTTGGGAAGATTGCAGCTGCATTTCCTTGGCCTCCATCTCGTAAAATGTGCCACAGTTTAGGAAACACCATTTTCTCACAATTTACAAATGACCAGCAATCCTAGAACAACAATCAAAACAATAATTAAAACAATAATTAAAACCATTCTTTTAAAGACATTTTTAACACACAATTAATTTGTTTTTTCATTTATAACGATACAAATAAATTATTAAATCTTGAATTTACCTTGATAGCAATCAGAGCATACAAAGCAGCTTCCCAAACTGCAGGTAAGACAGTTGGATCAGATTCATCCAAGTTAACAAACACAGCAGGGGCTACTTGTGCTCCTTGATCCTCCAATAAGAATGGAGCCTCTTGAAGTAGGGAAGACAAGGCACAAAACCATGCACGACGAACCTGACAATTGAATCAAATGAAATTATATTTAATACATACATACATACATATCATGACGCTATAAATCCCTTTCGGGGTAAGCCAACAACACAGATGTTTTATCATGACCAAGTGATAGACCTCCACAACTTCCTATACTGACATACTTCACTTGCTTCCGCCAGTCTCATACCTTGTTTCATACATTTCCTTTTGCATTTCATACTGCGTACATTCTTATTTTTCAAACATCTTCCAACCACCTCAGACCATGATGTTTTAGGCCTGCCTCTATCTCTCCTTCCTTCCACTCTACTATGAAATACCTGCTTTGCTATTCTTTCATCACCCATTCTCTCAACATGACCAAACCACCGTAATACACTGTTCTCATACTTCTCAGTCACAGTTTCTTTTACTCCACATTTCTCCAACACCCAAGTATTCCTTACCCTATCTAATATTGTTTTACCACACATACTTCTGAGAGAACTCATACCAACAGCATTCACCCTACTCATATGCCTACTCTGACATACCCATGATTCAGAACCATATAAGATAGTTGGGAGTAAGACAGAATTGTACACTGTAAGTTTTGCTTTGTTTGATAAAGCATCACTCTTGGCCAATCCTGCCATGCTGCCAACTACTTTCCTACCTGCCGCCACTCTCCTCTCAATCTCCCCATCTATACTTCCATTCTCTTGATATAATCTTCCCAAATATACAAACTCTTTCACTCTTTCCAGCATAGCAGTATATATTATATTTTTTATTTATATTTTATTATTATGCAGTAAAATTCATTTATAATATATAGGAAAAAACCATCGCGGTTGGTATTAATTACGTTTAAAAAAATAATTAGAAAATAGTTGGTAGAGATTAGAGCACGTTGAATTGAAAATTAATCAAACGCGAAAATTCTCTAATTTAGATAGTAAATTGGGACTAGGGATGCAAATCATTCTAGCTTGCGCTAGATAAAAATAGACGTTATTTTAATTATTATTAAGTAGAAATTGCTGTTAGTAAAAAGCAACTGTAGTTGATATTACATAAGACGACCAATGAGCTTCTTGGCACTTTTGTACTAAAACAATATGCTAAATTTAATTACCAGTGGAGTTTTATGCTTGCTAAGTTTCCAGAACTTAGGAGATAATATCAAAGCATTATTTGTGTCCTTTGCTTGCTGTAAGTCTGGTACTGGCATCTGCTTCAGGTACAGCTGGTAGCCTAGCAAATTGCTTGAGAGAATCCGCTCTTGTCTAGCATCTAGCTCTTCAGTACTCAAGCTCCTGGAACAAACAATTTTCCTCTCAATATTTACAAAATGTAGCATTCCAAACTATACATTTTTTTTAATTATTATTATTGTGCTACAACTTTATGAAAGTCCTGTCAAAACAGTCTTACTGACAGGTGCAATGAAACCTCACACACAGGACAGCTACTGTCTAATACACAGTCTGGCATTCATGACGACAGCCTAGAGAAACCATGAAAATGTCCAGACATGCTGACCAGTACAATAATGTTATACTTACTTTTGATAAGCCACAGTTTCCATAGTTTGACTCAGTAAATTTTCAGTAATGTAACTGATGATTTCTTTCTGACAGAACTTTATAGCTTCAAGATATTTTTGGCCTGGGAAAGATTCCTAAAATAATAATATCAGTTAAATAAATAAAATTTACAGTGAAATACAAATATCTAAAACTAAAGATTTATTTGAAGAAACTCATGTTAGAAACACTTTGTTTCATTATAATACTGATATCTCCAAGAGTATACAAGAGGCTTCTTAAGAATAAGGCATGAATCACATTATACCTGGAAAGCTTGTGAAGCAGCACTTGCCGCTGGTGCAAAAGTATCAAACTGTCCAACAAACCAAGGCCCAATGAGCGCCTTAAGCTGTGGAGCGATATTTCTCCCTGCTTTTCTTGCCAGCTGGTGATGTGCGCGTTGAGTTGCCTCTCTTACGCGATGATCTGGGTCTGTGGCAAGAGCACTGAAAATGCGAGGCCAGAAGCGAAGGACAGCTTTGATTTCCTGCTCATCTACATTCTGAGACAACTCTGCAAACTCTTGTATAGCCTATAGATAAGAGAGCATATTTAGTACCGTACTATAAAATTGTGGTACCCAATGCAACAAGTTGTTTTGTAATTAGGATTTCCATATATGCGCTGTATCAAATCAAACATATATCGATGTTGTTGCGAACAATATGTGTATCTCGTTTTTTGTCACTGTTAGCAAAATGTATATCTTGTTATTTATCGCGCATAGCAAAATGTGTATCTCGTTTTTTGTCATGCGAAGCAAAATGTGTAAGTCGTTTCCGAAAGTAAAGGAGATGGCGCTCCATTATTGCTTCGCGTGACAAAAAAATGAGATACAGGGTCCGTCAAGAAAATCCGCACAAACTTAAATTTTTACAGAAATGTTATTATAACTTGAGAAATAATTATCCGATTGCGTTACAATTTTCTACAGTGGTTAAGGGTTAGTTGATAATGACTCCTACTTGATATAGCCACCATCAGCCTCCACGACTGCTTCCAACCTCTGTCGGAAGCGTAGACACGCCCTCTTTAATTCACTACCTTTCATCTTGCGAAATTTTGATATAATGGCTTTCTTCAGAGAGTCAATATTGGGCAATCTGACCTTATTAATGTCTCGTTTGCAAACGCTAAAAATATAATATTCCAGGTTGTTGAGGTCAGGGCTTTTTGGTGGCCACATCTGAATGGGAAAAAAATGAGGGGGCATGACGTGAGGGGGCACAGTGACCAGTGAGGGGGCACTGGTCACCACCCCCAGGACATGGACACTAGCAGGAAAATTCGTTCTGGCCACTACAGGTACTTCATCTGGGTCTTGGGCAAGCCACCTGTCGTTTCTTGTGTTAATTTTTGCATCCACTGTAAACATCTTCTCATCAGAAAAGAATCGCAAAAAAAAACGAATGTTTTGTTCTTTATGTTGGACAACAGCAGTTTGCACTGGCTAACCCTCTTGTCCCTGGCAACTTGGAATAACATTAAACGAATTTTGAGGGTATAGGACTGATATCTCAAGTCCTCTGCAACAATAAGTCTCATTGTCGCTACGCCAACATTTAATTTGGCAGTCATTTTGGTCAACGGCACACCTGGGCCCTTTAAAATCATGGTTTGAACACTTTTTATGACGTTTTTGGTCCTTTTTTCTACTAGGAGAAGTAGGTTTCTTTCTTAAAGGTGTTCCTGTACCTGCTTCTGAAGCCTCTGCTGCATAAAATTGAGCTGCAATGTCATAAACTGTACGTCTGGGGTAATGAAGCAGCATGGAATTATCCTTAGGCGACTTTCCTGCGCGAAGGAAATCGAGTACAGCGTACCTTCTCTAAAATTCCGAATTTCCAGATGACATTTTCACAATTTTATCCATATATTTGAAATCTACAGAAACGCAGCTTTGCAACGAGCCCAAAAACAACAACGTAGCATTATTATTAGCACGGGAAAACCAATTTAAAATTTGTGCGGATTTTCTTGACGGACCCTGTACACATTTTGCTAACAGTGAAAAAAAAAAAAAAAAAAAAAAAAAAAACGAGATACACATATTGTTTACAACAACATCGATATAGGTATTGGGTCGCCCTCTCAGTAGGGTCACTATTTTGTTTGGGGCTCGCTCAACACATGCCATCTATTCGTGTGGTTCCAAAACTTAGTGATCAAGTTCCCCACATCCATACAAGCTAAAAGCCTGAATAAGAGTGCAGAAAAGCCATTTAAAATACATTGCACCTTATGGCACCTGTAATGATAAAAAAATTCTTCGAACTGGAGGGTGAACCCAATACCATGTGTGTGAAAAGTGTTTTACACTAGAACTCAAACAGAAGAACTTGACATTTACCCTATAGGTAAAGAAGGAACATAATAATTTTGTTTCTAGTTTTTTTTTTTTTTTTTTTTTTTTCTTCATTTTATACATCGATGGTTCCGCGGAAAACTGAACTACATATCTATAGTCTCCGCGCGCCTCAAATTTGGAACATCTGCGCTCTCCGCCTCTCCCGACTTTGAAGCATCTCTTACCTGCAATCCATTACAGATGCTTCAAATTTGGGAGACGCGGAGAGCGCAGATGTTCCAAATTTGAGGCGCGCGGAGACTATAGATAGTTCAGTTTTCCGCGGAACCATCGACATATAACTTAAAGTTTAAAACAGGGCAAGCAGGATTGATAAAGTGATCTTTACCTTCAGTCTCGTAATTGCATCTTTTTTATTCATTTTCTTCAGCGAGATTTGCATCTGTGGATTGATGGATTGGCCTTCTCCTTCATCTAACTGCACTAATGACAAGCCAGAAAAAACAGGCAGAGCTCCACCTTCAGCCAATGTAGGAAAACCAACAAAGGAGGAAGTTTCCAGCAACTGGGCACTGCGACCACTGCTTGATGGCTGAAACAAAACAAATGATCAACATTAAAACAAAACAAATGATCAACATTAAAACAAAACCACGCATACAGCAATAATATAATTATGTATGTACCGTACGGTAACTATTTAAATACAGTCAACTGGGGTGACTTTGAACACCCAATTATCTGTCTTGGGGCCTCATTTTAGAAATTTGAAGAATCTTACTATTATAGTGTTCAAATTTGTTTTTGATCTTAATGACATGTTTCAAAATTTTGAAATGAGTATGCCCAAAGTAGAGATAAATGGGTGTTCAAAGTCACCACGGTTGACTATATATTTGACAAAAAAGAAACATCTCTTCGCCATAGATATCATACTTATTTAAAATAATATCATATGGTATTTGGTATTTTGTGTATGCAGTTATTGTCATATTTATGATACGTAATATGGTGTGTGTCATAAATCATAAAACGTCATAATGTATGTACATACATACCGGTACATATATGTGTATGTATACGCTCTAAAATGTAACTTTTTAGATATACATTTCATATTATACACATCATATAATGTAGTAGATTCATATTTAAAGAGCAAATTTTTAATAATTAAATTTAACGTCATCAAAATAGACAAGTATGAATGTTCTTAAAATTTCTGACAGTGGAGAGAGCGTGAGAGTTCTATCATATGTCATTTCTTTATCATATATAGCCTTTGTGGTTAAACTAATGACTGTTTAATTAAAATAATACTTACCCTTGCATTGTTTTTTGTCCTCTGAGCTTTATTTTTCCCCATTATATCATACAAATACTTTAAATTGTCTGCAAATATATAACACACGTCACACAATAAGAAAAAAATAAATTGAAACAGCTGTTTACATCGATATTGAATTTTTTAGATTGCAATTCGATCAATTGATGTCAAATGACTATCGAACTGTAAAAAATATTGAATTTACTCTTCATTTTCCCTGATTTTTCCATTCAACTTTTATTATTATTGTTCAGCTGAATATGTACTATTGATTGCCCTACATGGCCCTACATCCTACATGAAGAATGAAGAGGAAATAAATAGAAATATTATCATATAACATGTAAATAGGATGTGACAAAACTATTAATGAAACAAAAATGTTTGTTTTTTTTTGCACTATTAATAATTTTTATTTATTTTTATTTTTTTTATTTTTTTTTGCTGCTACAAAAATACGTGTTCTCAATGCATTGATATGGAACACTGGAATATTTTTGGCTTTTTTTAAACCACCTTTGTACATAAAAACATAGGCACATTATTGCATAATAATCAAAAAGTTCAAAGGCATTGCACAGCAATAAGTTTTAAATACAAACAAACATGAATACAGTAACTATATCATTTTTTTCAAAACTATTATTCAAATTTTTATTAGAATTTTATGCATTTTTATTATTACCTTATAATTATAATGGTGAAAAAGGCTTAACAAACCTTTAGAACACAGTTTAAACAATGTTGAAATAATTATTTAATTATTAAGTTGTTATACGTAATGTTATTACATTCTTATATTTATTATTGACAACATTTTTTTTATCGTTATCTTTATTATTTATTCATTGGAAAGAAAAATAATTAACAAATAAAAAATAAAGCGAAACCACATGTATTATTGTACTGTCCTTTAAAAACTCTCGTTTCTTTAAAGATCCTTTGGACTAGGACAATTTTACACCTAATAAGACGACACAGAAAAGAAGAAATATTATAATTATATATATATTTTTTTTTGTGATTATTACAAATATTCACATACATACAAAGCCCTATGGATCCCAATAACTTTTTTAAGTCATACGAGATAAATGAGCATTTTCTCTCTTTCTTTTTTATTATTTATTTTTGATAAAAAGTTAACATGACCAGTATGGTAACCACAATGACTTCCCCCAAAAAAGTAGTCACAAAATTTTTTTTCTCTAAGTTGGTTATTAATATTATTGTATTTTTGTTTTGCAGTATTTTACTGCAAAAAAAGAAACATCAATCTTATATTTAGGCCCACCCTTTTTTTTTTTAATAATAATAATAATTATTATTTTATTATTTATTAATATTAGTATAAATAGTATACCTGGGCGAATTTACATAATATGACACATATAACAACATTTAACTTTGTCAAAGATATTAAAAATTCTTTAAGAATTAACATAAGGGGATACAAAAAATCCTCTCATTTTATACATACAACATCTAAACTTAACCAAAAAAGTATTGTATACTCTTACCCAGGCATACATATAAGACTTTCAAAAAATTTCTTTTTATTTTTTTTTTTTTCTTTTTTTTTTAATATATGTATATATAATATATGAGAGATAGTATAGGTAGAGAGAGAAAAAAATGATACATATACACATATTACAAGATATCACTAACAAAGTACTATGTACATCATATAATCTCAGGTTCCCTGCCTTTGAGGAGGTGAATCCGACCTTCTTTGATTAACATTAATGCTGTTCGTAAACCCTGTTCTCTGTACCAAAAATGACGATCGCCTATTGGTATTCAAATGGAATGCGCATTTTTTGGTGCAAGAGAACAAGGTTTACGAACAGCATTATTAGTTTTCCTCCTCTTACTTTTTACTGAGGAGGAGGAGGAAGAAGAAACATTATTTCTATTGTTATAATTATTTGAAGCAGGTCCCATTTTTGAATTAGGGAATGGATGTGGAGTATTTCTAGGTCCACCAGATTGATTATTACTTTGACCATTACTTTTTTGTTCATAATTATTTTGGTGTTGTTGGTGTTGCACTATACCAGGTTGATATTGTTGTGTATTATTATCTTTCGGAGCATTTGAGGATGAAACCTCTTTAGAATTTGATCTAGCACGATGAACTACAACTATGTCTTTATGATGACCTACACTACCCGAATGCATGGAGTCTCTAGAAACATCTTTGCCGTTATTTTGATTAGACGAGTGAGATACGCCATTGGTGTGTGACTGGTGTGACTGAGCATCTTTATTTCTTGAGTGAGGTCCACTATAACTTTGCCTGTACACATGCTGATTGCGATTGTTATATTCCCTACGTCCTTGATGCATACCTTAAAAAAAAAAAAAAAAAAAAAAAAAAAAAAAAAAAAAAAAAAAAAAAAAAAAAAAACGTGAACATTATATTAGAAAATAGATTAGCTAATTAAGGTATTTCTATATAGATAGGTAATCCAAAGAGAATATCGTTGTTCAATTTTCTGTTGCTTTTTAATTTATTTTATCCTGGAAGTTATATTTTGTTGCCCATTTGATCAATGTAATTTTGACCCGCAATACACGTCTCCAGCTGACCAGTACTTTTCAGCGGGAATCCTCTTTGGATTACATATCGATGTTGGGATGCAGAAATGCGACCGATGAGAAAAATCATGAGTAAAAACCTCATGATTTTTCTCATCGGTCGCATTTCTGCATCCCAACATCGATATGTAATCTACTTACATTACGCTAATAAAGAAGCGTCTGTTTTGAGGCAGACTTTAAGCAACTTAAGATTTTCCACATCTGCTTCCGTTTCTATGTAACACTCATGCATAGTACATTGAAATGGACATGGATGAGATCAAAATTGCTTTAACTCATCCTGACAATAGTTACTCTGAGTAAAATTTCATTTTTTTTTTTTTTAAATACCGTATAGCCTATGGTATTATAAAATGATCTTTCAACTATTTTTAGTCATTACAATGAACCCTCAAATACTTCAATGATTTGTGTTAAAATGGATTTATTAGTCTGTAAGTTTTAGATATAGCAAGATATTGAAGTTATGTCACTTACCAGGTATATACCTGCGAGACTTATTGTAGTAGTTATTTGGTCCATTGTTGTAAGTTCTCCCATTTGTAACAGGAACACTTGGAAGAGCTGGAGGATGGTCGACAGGTGTTGGTAACAAGCCATTAGTTTCAGAGTCCTGGGGAAAAAAAAAAAAAAAAATCAATCATTTAAAAAACATTTATTTTTTTAATTTATATGTATTTATATTAAATTATACTAACAGAGTCTCCTGATCCAGTAGCCGAGCTGACATCACTACTCATGAACGAGGAAGATTCCTCAGAGTCCTGAGACTCTCGAGCACTTTGACACGGTTGCAAGTAGTGCAGGTTGTTAGTAGGCATATGAATTACCAC
The DNA here is from genome assembly GCA_949318235.1 of Ecdyonurus torrentis. Lineage (NCBI taxonomy): Eukaryota > Metazoa > Arthropoda > Insecta > Ephemeroptera > Heptageniidae > Ecdyonurus > Ecdyonurus torrentis. The sequence continues at coordinate 21,231,090 of OX439130.1, read as the reverse complement.
AGGTACAATCTGAAAATTAAATTATTGGTTAAACTCTTATTTTACAAACTACATTAATGTTCTTAATGGTATTGCACAATTTATTTATGTATCATTTGAATAAAATAAACAAAATAATAATAATAAAAAATGGAACTAGTTTTAAGGGGATTTATAACTGAACTTACTTCAGGCCGCTGTTGGATTTGAGGTGTTTGGACTGGGAAGTGGTTCTTGATCCACTGCCGGTAGTCTATCACATCATCTGTGATGCGCACCACACGCCCTAGAAGGCTATTACGTTGCACCACAGTTGAGCATGTCGGAGTTACTGCTTGAAGTAGAGTCATGTAAGCAAACTCAAATGCTTGTTTCACACGCAAGGCACCATACGAGCTGCGTCCAATGTCATTGCCAGGGGTAAGAGGGTCCTCGATACATAGTAGAGAGGGGCGATGTCCGTCAACCATATCTCGTTGGATCTATAACACAATAATAAAATGAGTAAAAAAAAAAAAAAAAAAAAAAAAGTTGGGGAAAAAAAAGTTGGGGAAAAAAAAGTTGGGGAAAAAAAAGTTGAGAAAAAAAGGGAATATTTTACTTTGTGATTGTGTATTTTAATTTTAAAAATAAAAAACCTAAATTTACAAATATTATGCAAAGCAATTTATGGGGTCAGTTCTTTTAACAAAATTTAACATTAATAAAATTACCTCCTCTTTAGAAATGTAACTTCCTTCACCCTTTACTCTAATGCCAGTTTTGAGGTAATTGAACTTTTTACCGTAGAGTTCAAAGAACTCTATTAGTAAAATGCCCAAGTTGGTGTCTTCTTTGTGGGTATTCTCTCTGGGATGTAGCTGTAAATAAAAATAAAAAAAATGTTAGGCACAATGAAAGAAATGTGTATTTTCCAATAATATAGAACACAACTTTTAAATTAATAATATGATTAAAGGAATAGACCAGAGAAAAAAATAATAATTTATATCACAAAACACTTGATGGGATTTACAACAGTAGTGGGATTTAACATTAGTTTGTCTAAAAACCCAACAGTAGCCCTGTTGCAGTGATCAGAAAATTCAATTTATGCAACCCGCACAACATTTTCATACTAATTTTTGCATGTTTCTGACGTCATAAACACGAATTTTCAAGCAAATTGCATAGTTAACAGGGGTTTTTTCACGCTCTCTTGTGGGGCTACATTAACATTCTGGTAAAAATTGTCAGCAGTTTTGAAGATCCCATTTCGTGTTTATTCATTAAAAACCACATGTTGTTTTACATGGTCTATGACTTGAATAATAAGATAATATGTTTTGTATTAAAAATAAATGCACTGTGATTCACTTCTGCCAGTAAACAAAAACTGCTTGTCTTTATTGGAAGAAAGAGAGAGAGAGAGAGAGAGAGAGAGAGAGAGAGAGAGAGAGAGAGAGAGAGAGAGAGAGAGAGAGAGAGAGAGAAAAGAAGATAAGACTTTACCTGTAGGAAGCTGATGGTTAATAGAATAAGGCTATACGAGCTGATTCCTCCAGTGAAGACCTCATTAAGATCACGCTGAAGAAGGAACTGTTTGAGCACTATAACCAATTTGCCAAGCGCTGGAAACTTCTCTCTAAAAGTTTTGATTAGCTCTGCTGAACGAACACCATTCATCATGTTGAAACTGATGTCTACCTTTACTTCTGTCATCTTGACTGTCAGTTTTACAATAGGCACCTGTTAAAATAAAACAAATTGGTATAAATACAAGAATATTACCACAATATAAAACTATATAACTTACAGATGCTTTATCTAGAACTTTGATAGAGCTTTCCTCGGCGATATTGTTGGTTACGAGTGCATGTTTCAGTGTATGTAATGGCAGTGTTTCCCAGTTGCCGATCACCACTAGATCAATGTCACTAAACAAAACAAAATACTTGTAAGATTCTCTTATACATAAAATGAAAATTGTATAAGTTATCGGCATGCTTGCCGCAATTATCAGCAGGTCCTTGCTGTTTTTTTTATATACATTCCACTTGTTCGAGAGTTTGGCGATTTTTATACAAAAAAGATAGCCCAAAATAACCTTTTTCTTGTGCTAAAATTTTAAACTACTAAAATGAATGAAAGGTATTTAAAAAATGTCAACTACCGATAACTGCCATCAGTTAATAACCAATACAATTATCATATATATGGTTTATTGCCTTGCAGGTACAGGAAAATGCCTCGACTCCAAAAAACACATACAGTACACTGATCCCGAATAAATCTGATCGCTTGCGTGAAAATTTTCCCATTTAAGAGATTAATGCTTTGGCCAGATTTATTCGGGATCGGTAAACCCAACATCAAAGACGATGCCGCTTTCTAAAGAAAAGCGTAGAAAATACATTGTGAGGTAAGAGCAGGGTTGCCAAATACTCTGAAAATCATGAATGAATTCTTTAGGAAGCGACATTATCTTTAATGTTGGGTTTAGTATAGCCTTCAGTGTACATATTTTTTATATATTAGAATGGACTATTTTATTATCAAATAAAAAATACACATAAAAAAAAAAAAAAAAGACACAAGGACAAATTTCAAACTAAATTGAATGTTAAAGGCGTAGAACACCTTGAACAAAAAAGTTGCGTAATATCCTAACAAACCTGAAATAAAGATTGACTTGGCCGGAGTCATTGATTTCTAATTTATTTTCCATTTACAAAATGACGCTGCCAGTCACTGACGTCACAGCTCGCCCGGTTTACTTGCGCGTAGACCAGGGGAGCAGTGACGTCAGTGACCGGCAGCCGCATTTTGTGAATGGATAATAAATTAGAAATCAATGACTCCGGCCAAATCAACGTTGATTTTCAGGTTTGTTAGGATATTAAGCAACTTTTTTGTTCAAGGTGTTCTACGCCTTTAAGGCCAAGAGTCATAATATTTTATTCATTTGACATTATAGAAGTCTCTAATTTACATAGCAATTATTGTTTATGATTATTATAATAAATGAAAAAGTATTTATTATAAATAAATTTAAATGTTATGACAATGAAGTATATTATTTGGATCTAAAATGATGTACAATTAATAAAATATAATTATATTATGACAGTATTTGCAATCATTAAGAATTATTATTTATGCACAAGGGAAACAACACAAATTTATCTAACTATAACAACGATGTTTGTTGGCCAAAGTTAAATTTGCTTTGTGTTCAGGAAACCTACAAAACATATTGGTTCACAGATACTATAACAACATTATGGGGAGATAATTGTGGTTTCCTGCCACTGTTTAAAACTTACACTACTCTTGACTCTTAGCATATAAACATAGGAACCATTCAAAAAAATATAATTTTATGAAGAACAACTATATTTCTACATTATTTTTAACAATTTAAAAAGACAATTTTTCATTTCTTTCTAAGACTAATTTTTCTGTTTAATTTACTAATTATTTTAACATAATATTTTAAAAATTCATTGATAAATTTATTTATTTCGTAATTAACATAATTTTCTTTACTATGGACTTCAAGAAGTCCACACTTGTTCCAATCCGAAACAGTAAGTATGCTAAGACAACCCCCCCCCCCCCTTAATATATTCCATGTACTGTTTAGTGCTACCATTGTGTTCATTAAAGAATGTAAGAAAAGTTAATGATAATATATACACTATAAAAATGTGATTAATGAATTAAATTACAACAATTAAAAACATATTAAATTAAACTCCCTTTGCCTTCACTGTTTTTATCCTTCAGTGCTAATATTATGTCTAGCCACATTAAAATAAACTACTTTTGTCTGCAGATAAATTTAGCATTTTATGCAAGTGGTATGCATTATAGTAAAAATACCCTTACGGAGACATTTAAAAAAATCAATTATTTAAATTTTTAACCCCCCCCCCCCTCGGAATAAAACTGTAGCTCTTTGACATTTTAAAAGCTTAAAATAGACCCACCAAAAAAAAAAAAAAAAAAAATCAATAAAATCAAAAAAATTGAAAAATAATATAACAATAAAATCTAAATTACGAGAAATATGATCTACACCTAAGTATGGTATATTTTACTGGGAGGAGGGTTGCTAAAAAGCTTTCAACTACTACTGATGACCTAGTTTCCTGAGAGAGGGGTAACACTTGGCACAATGCCATATTATACAGTCTTCGTCATTATACTGCGTTCCCTTTGCTTGCTTGTTTGCGCTGGGCTTTACATTAGCATCATATGGGATAGGAAACAGTAAAAAAAAAAAAAAAAAAAAAAAGTTTTTTAAAAGTGTGATCGCGCGGCGTTGAGAACTTTTTAACATTAGAGAACCGATTGGATTGAAAAAGATAGAAGGAAGTTTAAATATTTACCTAGTGGGCAGGTACAGGCCCGTGCAAAAGCTGCCAAATATTTCAACCGTAGCATCAGGATACAATGTTACAATAACTTCTTTGATTCGTCGTACAACTTCTTCACGCATTGCATGTTCTTCAGGGGTAGGGCTCATATATTCATAAAAATCATTGATCTCTTCATGAAGCCTAAACAAAAATTTAAATGACAAAATTTAAATAAAAAAAAATATATATATATATATGTATATATATATATTATTTAATAATATTTAAAACAAAGAATATAAAATATAAGAAAATACGATAGAAGTGAGTCATAATATACTGTAGTGCTATAAGTAAAAATAAAAGTTTGTAGCTCTCTTATGCAAGATGAGGTTTACGTAATGCGAGATGGAAACACATGGGTATTTAAATACGTCAAGCATCTTTTTTACATGGTAGTAGTATACATAATAGTAGCTGCTCGCCCCCTTCATTTTAGAGTTCACATAAACAAAGATCGTAAAGTTGCATAAAAAAAACTTTGTTAATTTTTTTTTATCGTTGTAGATGACATCACTTGACATCTGACAAAATTAATTTATTATTTTCATTTCTTCTATTCAGAGCAGTTTCTATTTAATATTACTATTTGCTATGCATCATGATACGGTACTTACTAAAACTAATGCAAAAATATATTTAAATCATATTTTTGCATTAGATTTGTTCGGAAAAAAAAATCTTATCAAACACGAAAAAAATTTATACATACATACATATTAATTTGATAAGAAATAAACAAGCAGAATTTTAAGTACGATTAGATACTATGACGTGATATGCATATGTAACTGCTAAATATGTAAAAATATAATATATGCATAAATATGTAAGAATTTAAAATAATAAAATTAAATTACACTAAATAAAATTTTGGAATGTTGGAGGTCAGTGTATAAACGTACAAAACTTGTTTCGATCAAACCTAATAAAACTTTGCATGAAATGTAACGAAGTTTTGCAGACTCTAGACAGCCTTGAAAAGCGCTAAGCTCAGGAGCAGCTTTACAATGCACCAATCGATCCGCGCCATGAGGTTTTTCTAGTATTTTCTAACTTACTCGACGCTAGTACTATCACTTCAAATGATCAAAAAATATTATATAACAAATAAATAATTATAAAATTAAAATACTCACCCTACGACGCCTTTGCTGTAATTATCTTTACTCGGATGCCTCCACGGACAGCCGCCGTACTGACCGATTAGATCCACCATATTTTCGTTCATACCATACGTGCTTGCCCGATTATCATGCTGTTTCCTTCTAGTACGATTATAAAAATTATTATTATTTTGAGGTCTTGCTACTAATGCACGTTTTTCTTCATCTTCTCTTAAATCAAGAGGAATGAAATCACGATTATCACGAGATTCTATCATTTGATTGAGATTCATGTTGTCCAGTCGTTTACTGGCTTCTTTCCAATTGAGAGACCACGACACTTTTGCAGGCCCGTCTTGCTCAGGTTGGAACCAACCGATAATTGGATCCATTCAATTTGCACCTAACAAGGTGCCTATTTGACGTAAATCCGCCGTAATTTGGTTTGGTTTTGAACTTTAAAAAGAGAAATGTTTTCACAGCCACTATTCGACTCAAACACGCCACAAATGGCGACTAGATGATTGATGGTTCTGAATTTTGACGCTAGGGAGCAGCATCATACAGATGCGCAACTCGATACTCCACTCCACTCTGCGTAGGCGGTAAATTTTAATAGGTCGGAAGTTTCGTGAAGGTCGGCAATCGTCATTCATCATAATATAATGATATATATTTTGCTATTATTTTTTTCACTTCTAAAAACTTAGGAATTGTGATATATAGTGATACTAGAGTATTGTTTTGCAATGTAATTTTTTTTGTTCAACTCTAATATCCGCTCAAGTTCAATGTTTACATTCACAATTAACATAACTATATGACAAAAAAAAAAAAAAAAAAAAAAATTGCTGCGCAAAAGTGATTAGAAAACAGGAAGGTTATATTAGGTTTTTTTTAAAATAATAATAATAATTGATAACAGATTATATAACATGATTAAAAAGTCTTTGAAGTGACAGAATTAATTAAGATAAAGTAAACAATTTCCACGTGTAGAATGCGCAGCAAGATATACATATAATAATCATGATATAATTAAATCATGATAATAATATATTATATTCAACATAGAGTCCACGCCATGCCTCATGGCTCTGATTAAGTTATATAGAGGCATACCTAAATTTATTCCAATTTCAAATACACAGTCTATTATAATTTATGAAATAATTATTTAATGATATTTTATTCAATAATAATAAATGACAAAAATATGACATTTTTGTGTGTTTGTTACTCCTAAATGTGAAAAAAAAAATCTTTTGTCATGATTCATGATTAACATTCTATAAGCATATATATACTTTTAATATTTTTGGAATATAAAGACAATTATTTATACTGTAAATAATTTCTAAATTGAAAACAACCATATCTATACTCAAATTATACGACCTATAGAACAATATAATATTTAAAAAATATAATAATGCTTTTTCTTTATTAAACATTTACATGCAATAATTATTAAAATATTAGGCTATACATATTTAATGTATTGATTAGTCCAGTATTGGTATAGTTATAAATTATAATATATTTCTTTATATAGTTATAAATTCTTAGATACTTTTTTTTAGGGTGGCATAGCAGGGGTATGTCATATAGCATACATCATACGCATGTCAGACTCGTTAGGAGTGTTGATCTCTCTGCGGCGTATGGTATATAATTACAGTTTAAGATAAATATTTTTATATTTTTAAACTCTAAATTATATTTATGTATTTTTTTAATGTCTTGATATATATATATATATATATATATATATATATATATATATATATATTATATATATTAGTTGATAGGTTTTTAATTACCAATATCCTTGATTGTTTATTTGTTGACGGCTATAAATTCTGTATATCAAATCTTAATTATTTATAATCATTATATTTTGGCCTTCAATTAAAATTATATTGTTCTTTTGGATGGACCATTAAACAAGTATGTATATATATGCATAAAAGTTAATCCAGGATACTATTATACAGCTATAGAGCAGACATCAGAATTTCCCAGTAACATTCATACACAAAAACTCAAAGGAAAGTAGTTCAACAGAGCAGATAAATTAGAATGAACTTGCTATGATGCTAATGAATTTTTTTCTTCTTCATTCAAGGCAATGGGCAATAGGATATAAGCAAACTTGAAAAGAGCATATCGTCTGGTGGCGCACCCATGCATATAGAGAGGAGAACTATAATAACCAAATATTTATTTTATATAATATAAACGAAATAATAAATAAAATAATTCATAATAACATTTTAATTTATTTTTCATTGAAATGAGAGACAATGAAAAAAAAAAAAAAAAAAAAAAAAGCACTATGAATAAATCTTGCTGTAATTATTATATTTCTAATATTTAAATTATTTAAGGCCTTATATAAAAATAATCCATTTATAATCATATAGCACATATATTTTTTATAGTCTATAAACACCACAGGAGAGTTGAACGAACACCGCTAACTTTATTTAATTAATTGTAATTCTTGCAAAACTTTTAAAGCTATATAAATATTTTTGTATTTTCAGCCAAAATATTTTTGAAAAGGGCAAAAAAAAAAAAAAAAAAAAAAAAAAAACGGCGAGTTCAAGCGCTATAAACTGAATAAAATATGGAATTTAAAATTGTTGAATTATTGCTTGTCTTTAATTTGTTATTTTGATTATAAACTGCGTTTTGAGCTGCTTTTTTTTATCATTTTGGAAAATAAAAAAACATAACAACAAAACAAAAACAAAATCGGAGGACGAAAGGGAGGGGGGGGAGGGTGTTAGTTATAATATATATAAATAACTAATCGTCTTTATTCAAAAAACGCATAGAGAGAAATATACATACAATATTTCATAGCATATACTATCAGGTCGCATAGCATAATACACATCTGATCTATATATAAATAATGTTTGTCTTTATTTAATATATTATAATGAAAATTTGAAAAATATTTGAACCGACCGATAAATCAACCGACTTGGTTGGATTTATGAACCTTGCATTTAAAAAAACAAAATGTATAGCTTTCAATCAAAAATTTTTATCTCGAATAAAATTATTTTATCAAGTTAAATAAAAATCAGTTTTTGTAAACAAATTGACTTTGAAATTAAGTTGCAACACACAAAAATAATAATTATTATTTGAATATTACATATTGCTTTTGTTGTAACAAAAATATAGACATATTTGTATCGTGTCTATATAGACAACTCAACCCTCTGTTCCCCCTTATTTTATAGGGGTGCTCGAAGAACCCTCGAGGCACCGAGACGAGATGTTTTGTCCCGGTCACGTCTCGCCCCCGGAGTGAGAATAAGTGGCGTCGTCCAACAAATTCGGCGCACGATTAGGTCGTCATTCAAGCACCGCTTCTCACCTCTTGTATAATATCAAACGTTTTGTGTAAGAAAGAGGATAATCTTTCAATTTATGCAAAGATAGGATCGAACGTAACTTCGAATATTGTGAGGAAAATATTTAAATAATCCCAGCCAATAAATTTTAAGTAATTTTCAACAAATACATAAAATAAATAAATAGTCAAATTAGTTATATATAAAAAATATATAATATATTACTGTATGTATCATATTATTCCTTTTTAATAAATTTAACTTTGTTATATTATTTAATAAAAAAAAAAAACAATTATATATATAGTGATAACCTATATAATGTTTTTGTTTTTTTTATTGATATGGCTGTATAATATATATCAATATGTGATATTTATTTATATATTATATACGCATAGTATCGTTTATAAAACATAGTTGTATATTATATATAATTAAGAGAGTGTACCTCATAAATATCAATTTATTATAATAAAATGTTATGCGGCCAGCTGTTAAAAAAAGTGAGTTTATAATAGTTGAGGTGTGCGGGGGTGTGTGTTAGATTGTGCCACCGCGGCAAGGCGGCTGCCACACGCCACTTACTGCTCGATTAACCCGCTCAAATTGACGCACTTTGCATAACATAACAACATCTGGACTGGACTCAGGTATTTGAACTCACTAGGTGATTAGATTATCTTCTACAGTTTATGTAATCTACTTTTCTCTTTTCTTTCTATTATAGTTAAAAAATTTGTCTTTTAATTGCAAATTTATATAAATTGATTTTACATTGCATACTTGAAAAAGTATCGAAATTGAAACAACTTAATTTTAATTTATATTAATTTTTAATAGGGATTGCACGCTTACCAATCACAGACAAAGAGTTTTTTTTATTATAGAGAGCACTGATGATTCTATATCTATAATCTATCTATAATCAATAATATATGCATAAAATTATTTTAGAAAATTTTATATCATGAGGGATACCATAAACATAATATGTACTTTGAGATGTTAAGCAACAACAACAACAACAAAAATCAACATCATTACATTGATATATATTTTTTTATCACTTATTCTTTACCTCATCCTTCGTGTGTTAAAAAAATATTTAATATATATTAATGAAATTGAGGGGTGGTAGAGAACATGTATTCTGATGCTATAGTTCAATTGCATATAGTAAAATTTTTATTATTCATTATCATTAAATCAACATTTTTATTGTCACAACAGATGTATCACAATTATAAGTGTAGTGTTTTTATCTCACGGCGGCATCACACTTAACCTCGCACCTGCCCCTCTCACAACTGACGTTTTTGCTTTTCTCTCTTTATATCTCTCGCTTTTTTTTTTTTTAATAAGTTGCACGCATGCATGCATCAATAATATACAGAACAAAATTATATCGGTGTTAAAATACTATAATACTATATAATTATAAAGTTAAATGTCATTGCAATTATTGAAAACACTTTTAAAATGAAAAAATGGATAAATTTACATTTGAATTAAGAGAATACAGTATAGAGAAGCGCATTATATAATATATTATTATATAATAAAATATGGTCCACATTTTTACTTTTTAGTATCGCGTCATCAGTATTATTATTTTGCAATTAGGCACTTCATAAAATGCAGATATATTTTAGAGAGGGAGAGGGAGGGAGAGAGGGGGAGGGAGAGAGAGAGAAGACAAGGACAATTACGATAGAAGACAAAATAATTTATGCTGCGGTATATATATATTATGCATTTGTGGGAATGATTGCTATATATAGATATTTGACAATTTTTTCTCTGAAGAAAACACCCCCTCAATTTAAATTTTATACTAAATATATTGTTATAATATATAAAAAAAAAAAAAAAATAAAGTGTATCTATATATATAAAAGATGAATATACAATATAGACGAGACTTTACTCTTGAAGCAATTTTGAATAAGCCATGAAGTTTGTGTGGTGCTGACACAAGAAGAGCTTTGTTGGAGAGAGAGAGAGAGAGAGAGAGAGAGAGAGAGAGAGAGAGAGAGAGAGAGAGAGAGAGAGAGAGAGAGAGAGAGAGAGAGAGAGAGAGAGAGAGAGAGAGAGAGGAAGAAAAAAAAAAGACAAGTGGTCCAAAAGCTTCTTCCTTATTGAGTGCTGTGTTTGAATTGGAAACCAAAGCTATACAGTATATATACACACCGTGCTATACACTATAAAGATAATATATAATATACACCACATATATAGGTATGGCACTCCAGCTTTGATAGTCCTATGGTCTCGATTGGTCCTTCTTTTCTTTTGTCTCAATATAATACTTGAAGTTTGCTTCTCATTGCAGCAAGCTATATAAGCAAAAAGAAAGGAAATATTGTCTTTTGTTCGTATAAAACAATAGAACACCAACACAACAAAACAACACAACAAAATTTGCAAAGCTTTACTTAAAAAAATATATTATGAAGTGTTTAAAAGTAATATGATAGATCACGTTTCAGTGTGTACTGTGTATATATATAATAATTGTATTATTAATAATAATAAAAGAAGTACAAAAGAAACAATAAATTATTTTAAATTGTCTTCGTGTCTTATCTCTAATTATTGCTTTATAAACAAGTAAAGAATACAATAACAATCAAACACACACAAAAAACTATATACAAGAATATCACAGACCTGTATATTTATTGATTGATTATTAATTGATTGAAAAAACAAACAGATTTGTTCCTATATTATAAAATAAATGTCTAGAAATACGAGTTCCAGGAGGATACAAAATTTTGTTCTTATAGGAGAGATAAATCACTCATTGCAATTTTTACTTCATTAAAAGTGGTGACTATAACAATTTTTTTTTCATATATTGTTATCTTGATTGCAAATAAAAACTATTTGAAATATAAGTAAGGTTTTTCCAGTCTCATGAATACGTGATGTATTATATACCTTTTATTTACAGTATTCCTTTCTCAAAATTTTGCAAATAGGAGTATACACGAGTATTATTTTGTTTGCATATAATTTAAATTTATATAAAGTTTATTGCAAATTATTGAACTGTAAAAAAATATAATATTTTTCACAAAATTGTTATATTTGTCATATCATACTCTTTAATTTATTTTGCTTTTTCTTTGTTATTGCCAACACATAATATTAAAAATCACATCCCAATTTGCCATATAGCAGTAGTTTTCTATTCCCTTTACTTATAAAAATATATATTGGAAAGAAGTTCGCGTGCTCAGCAATAGAGTCAAAAGAAATCTGACTCCATGAACTTTCAATTAGTCTAACGAGGGACAAGCCCTTGGAATACAGCGTATCAAATTGATGATTTTCACATCTTGAGATGGTTTTTTGATATTTGAGAAACTCTGGGATAATCTATTGATCTACTGGGAATGACCAAAAGAAAATTATAGACTTAGATGTTTTTATGCTGCCTTTTATTTATCTGGCAGAAAAAGAAAAAGAAATCAAAACTTCATAAAAGTCGTGATTTTTTTTCCATTTATTTATTTATTTATTTATTTATTTTATCATTTTAACATTCATTTATAGTTAAATTTATGGATGAAAGCAACAAATTTAAATTATCATATAATTTTACTTTCATAAATGATTGAAATTTCTATTTTTAAGACCCAAAAAATTTCAATATATTTTTCTATCTTTTATACATGGGACGTATAAATATTTATCATTTTATTGT
>OX439130.1:20203513-20478513 GCA_949318235.1 Ecdyonurus torrentis | reverse complement strand
ATTACATTTATATATTCCCATGTAAGGAACTACTTTAACAATACTATTCATTTTTTGTTAGCTTTATTCAGAGAGAAAGAGAGAGAGAGAGAGAGAGAGAGGGGGGGAGGGGGAGGGAGGGGATGCAAACACTTTTCAATTATATTTGGAAGTACACACACAATATTAATTTTGTTTTTACTTCATTTGAAGGGCATAAGTTTAATCATACATAGTTTAAAAGGACATATTTGCTAGTTTCAAATTGGCAGACGGTACCAAAAAAAAAAATAATAATAATAATAATAACAATATAAAAAAATGAAGCAAATAATACGTGAAAATGAACCTTGACATTGAAATTCATTGTTTAAGAATTGCTGAGCAAATATCTACTCTTGCATGAATTTACATTGGTGTCTTTTCAATTACGTACAGTTCCAAGGCTTAATAATTTGACTTTTGAAAATATTATTCAATGTCTTTTTTATAAAAACTATTCCTATTTTAATTAATAATAATTTAGATGCAAATGATGTAGATTACAAAAATAAATCTAATGTTTGAAAGAGTGAGGTGCTAATTTTTAACTGAAACAGGTAGTTATTATTTAGTTTGCATGATTTCATGGTCGATTACCATAATAATATGTATAGGAACATTAACACTTTTTTTTTTTTTCCTTCTCATCTCATTTGTGTTAAATTTAGCCCACCACAAAGATATACTGTAAGTGCCAAGATTTAACCTTTGTTTTCAAAATTGATTTTTCTTATCCTTGTAAATTATAAATTTAAGAAATTATTCAGTTACATAGATGCGTAACTCTTCAGTACAAACCAATAACTTGGTTGAAAACAGTTTAAAAAGTAACTCGTTAGTATAAACGTAATTTCTTCAGCGGTAAATAGTTAGCTCTTTAGATCTTAAAATAACTTTTTATGTACCTAACAAATTTATTATAAAAAAAAAAGTCTAAATAGTAACTCTTTAGTTACTTTTTTTCGTGTATAAAACACCAATTAATATGCAATTTGGGTTGCAAATATTATAAAACACAGAATTTAGATTTTATAAACATAATGTTACAATAGTGTGTGTGTATATATATATATATATATATATATATATATATATATATATATATATATATATATATATATATATATATATATATATATATATATATAAATATATATATATATATATAGTAAAAAATATATTGCAGCATTGAATTTTGAAAAGAGCAATGTAATGTATGATTTATGTTTTCACAGAGAACGTGGTGTGTACTACGTGGATACAAATGATACACCGCCTTTTGCACTTGGCAGAGAGTACAGAAACCAGTGATCTCCACATCGAAATGCTAATTTATATTATTTATTCATCTTCATTCATTTTGTACATACTCATCAATAAAGATATTTTTTCCTAATATGTATATATTTTTTATTCATTTCATTCATTTTTATATACAATATATCAATATATCATATAATGTAAATATATTTATACCTATAAATAATGGTATTATACTGAGCACGTTTTTCTATAAGTCTATAGTTTCTACTACTGTACATGCCATAAAACTACAGTATCACAAGAATTTAGTATAAAAATTTCATTAAGTATTTTTGTAATGATAGTTTTTTTATGTCAACATAGTTTTATAACCAATAGTGTAAAATATATTTCACTCAGTAACAAAACAAATAATTTACTATTACCTCATATTTTCTGTAAATCAATGAAACAAAATTGTGTATTATATATAAGCACACAGATTAAATCAATTACTTAATTTATTCTGCATAAATGTAGTCATTTTAGAATTATATAAAATTATTATGCTATGCAGTATAATTATTATTCAATATATAGCATAAATTATGTTGTTATGAATAATTATTGCTGATATCAGTAGATTATCATAATCCTTTAACATTTATTTTTGTCTACGCCCTTACCGAGCTGGTATGGCCGAGTGGTGAAGGCAGCTGACTCCTCACCGAGTATAGGTTCGAGACACTGCTGGGTGCGTACGTGAAGTGTGAGAGCACAACACGTTGCACGATGCATATTTACATGCATTCCATGACGACGCACAGTATTCGGGAGGTGCATGATTGATGTGATTGCACCGACCAGCCTGCCTAGACGTTTCCACGGTTTCTCTAGGCTGTCATGGCAAATGCCGGGCTGTGTACTTAGGCCATGGCCGGCCCGTGTGTGCTTTTCCATCAATTGGAAAGTCCTTACCTGTTGATAAGACAATGTCTTGACTGGGACTGGGATTGGTGTATAGCACGATAACACAATAATATGGCAAGCAAAAAAGGAATATGTAATTAATAAATCAAACATCTCTATTCCTATAAATTATTTTCAGGTATGGAAAAAGCGAATGTTTTTGTAACCGATGAGTTGAGTTTAAAATATTAATAAGCATATTTATTTTTATGCGTAGAATTTACACTTTATGAACCGAATACATGTCACTGTCACACGTCAATATATTTGTGACATCAATACATTTTTACGCAGCTGATGTTTAATTAAAATATAAATAAGTCAATATTTAACAATCAATAATATTATTCTTATATTAGCTGATATTTTGAATGAATCACAGAAAATTGTGACATTTTTTTTTATTAGATTGAGGTTAGAGGGTATTCTGGAGGAATAATCTCTGCTGCTGTTACACATTTCTGAATCATTCACTGATAAAAAATATACATTAATCATTATGTTCGTATTATGCAAACATAAGCGCGTAAATATGGAACGTTAAGAATGAATAATATAAATAAAAATACGTTTCTGAATCATAAAGTGATAAGAAAAAATAAAGAAAACAATAAAAAGTTCCTTGTTTGTGTCACGTTATAGTATTGTACCCACGTAATACATAGATTAAAAATATGTATAATGAATATGATGCACTAATATTCTTATTGCGTTAATTTGACCCTACAGAGATGTCATTATTTTTTTAACCTTATGATAAGAAAAAGTAAATGTAAATAAAACAACTGCATAATAATTTAGCCATAAATAATATTAAAATTAAAAGTGGGGGGATGGTTGTTTAAAGACTTGCATTGCGATGATGACGTCATAAACATGTGCGCCCTTGAGATAAAACGCGCTAAGAGCTACTCGACTTGAGTTGATCATTTCATCGCAGAATTAGTGGACAAGACACTCTGTAGTAAGCAGATACGCGAGTGACTTCTTCTGGGCTTCTCCTGGTCCTCAAGTGTCAGCGCATATTAACAATGTCAACCGTATTTACAATCGCCACCCTCATCTTGGCAACTGTTGCTGTACCAACTTTCGCAGGATTTGCAGCGGATGCTCTATGTAAAGGTAAATCGTAAAGACATTTTGTTCAAGATCATAAGTGTTGTAAACAAGTTAATGCTTTTATATTTATATGTAAAATATCATATCATGTATAAAGTATATAAAAATAATTGTTTATAATGTTATTTTATACGCTCAAAATATAAATTTATATTATATTACACTTACAGTAACGCACCAACGAAGCTAGACTATAGTTACAACACTAAACTTATTCAAGTTTGTTAAATATATATATATATTCAAGTTTAAAACAAATACACCTGAAATGTTACAGATTACGTAACTATGAACCCTAAAAAAAATTCCCAAAATTTTAATAGTAATAACTACATTTCTCCCTGCAAATATACTTTTAATAATCTGTGTTTTCATGCCTAATATTATGTATTAAAAATTGAAGGAGAAAAAAAAAACTATAAAGTATTGAAATATCTACTTGACCACAAGAAGTAATTGGTAACTCATATCACATTTTTCCGGTCTTTTTCAATGTCAAGAGCATCGTGTCTATATATACATACATAAAAAGAGAACCCAGCTTGTTGATCTTAATATTTCAAATTGCAACAATATTTCGTACACAGAATTTTAATTACAGAAAACTGTATAATTTTATTGTTAGGTTACAAAACAACAATTTGTAATTGAGATTTACTGCAAGTCAATATAAATTTAACTTATTTACTTTACGTAATAAATCATTTAACTGGTAGTAACAATTATTAAATAAGACATAAATTGATATTAATTTATATTATAAAAGTTATAAGGATCAACTGAACAGAAAATATTATTATGCGTTCTTCATTATTGGTACGTAATACGTAAAATTAGTAAAATTAGTGATTTTATCAAATTATATTATTATTATTTACTTCACTTAAAAAAAAAAATTTGAACTGTTGAAGATAAATTTTGCTGATTTTCATATTTAAAATTGTTTAAATTGTTTAAATTGTTTAAATTGTTAAAATTGTTAAAATTGTTTTAATTGTGATTGCACCGACTAGCCTGCCTAGATGTTTCCACGGTTACTCTAGGCTGTCATGGCAAATGCCGGGCTGTGTACTTAGGCCGTGGCCGGCCCGTGTGTGCTTTTCCATTAATTGGAAAGTCCTTACCTGTCGATAAGACAATGTCTTGGCTGGGACTGGGATTGGTGTATTGCACAATAACACAATATCGCAAAAAAAAAAAAAAAAAAAAAAAAAAAAGTTTAATATTAATATTGATGCTTTAAAACACAATTTTTTTCCCCCCGGAAATAAAATATTACTCTTGTCACAATGCGGTTGACTATTTCTTGCATAGTTATGTAAAAAATTTATTAAATTTTTTTTTGTAACTTATAACCATTATGATTTCATACGATGAATCGACATTTTTATTACAAGCTATAAAAATTAATCCTGACATTTTACTTTTGCATTGCATATGAAAATAGAACTCATAAATAAATATTATTCTCAATACTGTGGTAAACTGGAATTATCAGTACAAGCAGTTTAAATTTAGAACTAAGGTATAGAAGAATTACGTCCTAAGAATGCATATCTGTTTGAGCTTAATTTATTAATGAATTATTATTATTATTATTAATTTGTAAAAAAAAATTATTTTACCATGTTAAGAACTACCATAAGTATTGACAGGTGATTTTTATCACCTCTCGTTGCAAATTTAAAAAATTATAGAAAATACTTCTAAAACTTCAAAAATCTGGTAAGAATCCATTAAGTTAATGAAAAATTCAGCTGCTTTAGAAAAAGCAATTAACACTTTTATCTTGCAATCTAATAGCTTATATATATATATATATATATATATATATATATATATATATATATATATATATATATATATACATACATACTTACATATTAACAAAAAATAGTTATATAATATGGGCATTATTATTTCCTAATCTCAACAATGTTTCAGAAAAAAAAAAGTGTTATTTTTTATTAAGATAATAATAATAACTTTATTATATATAAGGCTAGACAGTTGTGACGGCATGACAGCCCCATCATATAATAAATAAAATATACAAAATCTTGACCACCAAAATAATATAATTTTTTTATATAAGCATACTGTATACACTTTGAATCATTGTTAAACATTATTTAGTTACATACATTTTATTATAATAAAAACTACATAATTTGCTATTATTTAATGTATTAGTTGTAAGGTATAAGAATCAAAATATTTCTTAAGATTGTTAAAGATCTTGTTAATTAACACAATGCATTTATCTTGTTAGTGTTAAAATAGTTTGCAAGTGTTGAACTCTCTCGGAACAAAAAGGTAACGTCAAGGTCTCTTGCCTGCAGTTGATGAATTTTGTTTTTATATAACCACAGTCACTCTTCAATTTCAATTTTCATATACTCATGCAATATCCGCATTTATGCATTCAATTAAAAGTGTTATTTATGTAAATTGACAATGTGTGGTCGTCATATAATTCATCAATTGCAGACAACAGACCTTGACGTTATACTTTTTGTTTCGAGAGAGTTCAACACTTGCAAACTATTTTCACACTATAAGATAAATGCTATCGTGTTTAACAATCTTAAGAAATATTTTGATTCTTAACTTACAATCAAAACGTTAAATAATAGTAAATTATATAGTTTTCACTATAATAAAATGTATTTAACCAAAGAATGCTTTACAATGAATCAAATTGTTAAAAGTTATCTAAAAAACTTATATTATTTTGGTGGTCAAGGTTTTGTATATTATATGATGAGGCTGTCATGCCGTCTCAACTGTCTAGCCTTAATAAAGTTATTATTATATTATCTTAATAAAAAATAACACTTTTCTTTAAAAACATTGTTGAGATTAGGAAATAATAATGCCCGAATTATATAGATATTGTTTGTTAATATGTATGTATGTGTGTTTGTATATATATATATATATATATGCACACACTCGCACACATTAAAATAAGAACTGATTGTGAACAATTCTTCTTGTGTTTCTTCTTAGTCTTCTTCTTTATTATTATTGTTTTTTTTAACACTTTCAAGGAGTTAAGTTTATTTACAAGTATGCTTTTAACTACTTTAAAACAACAAAAACACTTCAGTTTTAAAATTTAGACAAGTTTTATATATATGCATCTTCTTCTTCGTTTTCAAATTAAGCAACGTAAAAGACGTAAAAGAATAACTTCGCACAATCATATTATAAATATAAAACTATAATGTGTGTTTGTGTATGTTTTCAATGCATATAAAAAACCAGTTTTTTTATGTAATAATAGCGTATTTTCCTTACTCAAGTCATCTTTAGTTAAAAGTACTTATAGTTCAAGTATAACCGTGAATGAGCCATCAGTCTAGCAAGACCTTGAGACATACTAGGTAAAACTTCAAATGGTTTTAACTTAAGTAAACATTTATAGAGAAATGGTATAGTATCTCTATCTTTGTCTTCTTCTTCTTCTTCTCTTTTTTAACTATTATTTTGGAGGTGAACCACAGTTGTTAAGGAAGTTTTAGTTTTGAATGATACATTTAGACATGAATATTAGGAAGTGTTAATATAATTTTGATTATATACATATTATATGGTAATAAAATTTTCATCATGATTAATTTGTATTTTTAAATTTAGTAATTAAATTATATGCTAAATTATGCAAAAAAAAAAAAAAAAAAAAAAAAAAAAAAAAAAAAAAAGGAACCCTGAAAGATGTTTTTATACAAGTTTCATTAATATTTGCATACCAATGGTGCTTTATAATATTATATTACTAATTATATAATAATCTATCTTTTAAAATTTTACTAAATTTTCTCTGGTTCTTAAAATATTCAGTTGATTTTTTTTTCTTTCCTTTCCTCTCCTTTATTTTTCTTTCCAAGGAAAAGCATAACAACGCACTTTTAAACATCAAACTAAACTTTTATGTATTATGCTTGCATCATGATGATCAACAATTCTATAAATTATAAACAGTGACAAATTTGATATTGAATAACTTGCTTCAAAAAGATCAAGTATTCTGATTTAATAATATAATTTTTTGCAAGTCATAACACAAAAATATTAAGAAGTAAAAACTAATTTAAGTGTGTGCAAGAATGCATGGCTTATTACTAATAATCATAAATAATTGATAATTATAAAAATATCTCTATACAAATATATTTAAACTATTTTTAATATTATTTAATTACTAATGCGTTAAATTGAATTGATTAAATTTATTATGAAATACTCTGACAAGAAAATATTGTTAAAAAGAAGTCAGAGGACCATGTACGTGGGTTGTTTTGTATTTTTTTTCTTTAAATAAAAATTATTAGATTTTAATATTATGACATATTTGTACAGAGCAATTTTGAAATTAATATTTTTAACTGTCACAATTTTTTAAGCATTAAATAATACAAAATATTAAAAAATAGAATTAATTATAAAATGACTAATATACATTATATAATCATTGAATTTAGAGTATACTCTAAATTTAATAGTATAATCATAAATTTTTGTTAGTGCAAAATTTGTACTTTAAAACATTGTGCTTAAGTAATAAACGTAGCTAAATCTATAAAAAAAAAAAAAAAAAGGGTTGATACAAAATACGTATATGTTTCCATCAACTGCAGTTGAGTCAGTCACAGAGCTACAGTACGTATATGGATAAATTATTATCAGTGACCTATTGACACGTTGTTCAGAAAAGAAGATAAGAGAGCAATGACATACGTAGATGCAATAATACTTTCCTTAGGCGGACCGATGACGCAATAAAAAAGAAAAAATATATATATTGCCATATAGTACAGAACTTCAATATATTATTAATACATGAAAACAAAAACTACTAATGGCAGGTACATAAATCCTATAAATTGCAATAGGTAAACATTAGCCTGGAACAAGTATACTACAATTATACCTAATGTGCATTGGGCAAAAATAAATTCCTAATAATTATACTATAGCCTATTTTCAGCAACAATTCATAGCAACATAATTTATGCTATATACTGCAAGATAAATTTCTTTGAATAAACTTATTATTATTAATAGCTACGTAGCATAATTATTATGTTTTACAGCATAATTTTTGCTGTAAAATAGCAACATTTATGCTATAATGACATGAAAGCAGTAAACATTATGTATACATAATTCTTTCTTTCCGTGCAGATAAAATATTATACACAAAACGGTATGACTCGCCTACATAGATATTAGATGACATTTCACTTAGATTAGGGAGCATTGTCTTGCAATACATAATTATATCGAAGTTATAGTATTTATGTATTTCAATTTATAGAATTCAATCACTTGCCAATAGTATAGCTATTTTTTCCGTGTATATAGGAAGTACTGACTGAGTATATTACCAGTAGTAACCCGTATGTTATAATATATAGCCTCGAAACTTATCAATCAGCTTAGTATGCTACAAAAAAAAAATGAAATTATTAGACTTTATCAATCGAAGGCAATCCAAAATTTATAATACTGTATTTAGTTTTACGTTTAATAACAAAAAATATTAACATATGATATATTATATTTAATATTATTAAAATATTATTATGTTATTTGTTATAATTAATAATACTAACTAAAAGTTTGTCACCTGTTACACAATCAGTTCAAATATTTACTATTGTTTGAGGATGCTCTCCTAATTTGCATTATCTTGACACTTATATTCTATGTTTCAGTGACATCTTTTCTTCATGCTCGCTCATTAGTGGACGTGGGTGGTATTTACTTTCGTTGGCTTCCACCATACACGTGTGTACCTATCAAGCCGGCAGATATTTTTTTCAAGGTCTATCCGGGCAAGTAAGTATTTTTTTATTTCTATTCCTTGCAAATTCTATTCATGCATATTTTCTATATTTACGCTTGATGGACTTAAAAATTTGCCACGCTCTTTTGAAAGCGTGTAATCAATGATATAAATGCAACTCAACTGCATGTTTTTTTTTAACACAATCTATCTGTGAAGTTTTATAATATTGTTGTTGTAACACACACACATGTGGGTTTTGTGTACATATATTACTGTATTTTTAGCAATTTTGTTTTTATTAATAAAAAATAAAATGCATACATAAGTCCCACCAAGACAATGAAGTCTTATCGGTGGGTGCTTAATCAACATAATATAAAAGTGTTAGTAAGCACAAAAAAAAAAATCAATAATGATTAAACAACGTAAGCACATTTCACTTTTTTATTTTTTTTTAATACAAGAACATAAAAAATACTAGTACTATATTTAAGAACAAAACTATAATAATTACCTAAACATCAATTTTTGAATTGAATGCTATTTTTTAAATCATTTTTCATATTAACTTTCTGTTATATAATATGTTCTCAATATAATAACCCATTATTATTGTTTTGTGTTTTTTGTAGAAAAGCAAACTCACCATTTAAATTGATCAGTGCTGACGACAGTGCAGCCACTCTCCGCAGCTACTTCAACCCCAAGCTACCCACTGCTGTCTACTCACATGGATTCTTTGAGGGACAACGAGCACCCAGTAGTAGATCTTTTAAATTAGGTACCTTTTAAAACAACTTATGTTAATTTGTTTTTCTTTGTGTATCTATAAGCATTAGATATAGTAAATCTCAACAACACTAAAAAATTTACATATAGCAATCAAATTCAGAACTTTAAAACATCCATATGTTTGGATACCACAAGACCAAAGTTCTCGAAATCATTGTCCTTTTTTTTTTTTTTTTTTTTTTTTTTTTTTTTTTTTTTTTGTTGATGTAAAATCCGATGAAATTGTAAATTCACAACATTGAGTACTTTACGCCCACGTTCTTGGCACAGCTCTTCATGCGGAACTTGTCACAGAGTCAAGACACGTAACCCTGGCTTACTACACATTCTCAACTCAAAAATTCATCAATAATTAATATTGTACTCATATTTTTTTCTTTTACTGCGTTTCTCATAAAAAATATGATTTATTATTTAATTTATATATCCTTCCTTAGAAAAACGCAAATTTAATGCAAAAACTATGTGAAAATAAATCTTAACGTCACATGCATGCAGTTTTCTTATTCTTCTCTCATGTTTTTTTCCCCCAAGGTTTTTCCGTAAGTAGTGTAAGTTCATGATCTTCACACTGTTAGAATAATGAGAAACTCACACAAGATAATAAATTTATTATTACTTACTTATGTGATTCATTCAACATTTTAAATAATTATTATTCTTATAAAAGTATCACTGAAAATTGTCCTAAAATACTTGAAGATGAAGGGCGTAGAACACGTTGAACAAAAAACTTGACTAATATCCTATAGCATACCGAAATATCAACGTTTATTTGGCCGGTGTCATTGATTTTTAATTTATTTCTTGTTTCCCATTCAAGAAATGACAAATGCAGAGTCTGACGTCACAGCTCGCCTGGTCCACACGCGCGTAAAACAAGGGAGTTGTGACGTTACCGTCCGCATCCGCCTTTTTATGAATGGAAAATGAATTAGAAATCATTGACTCCGGTCAAATCAACGTTGATATTCCGAATGTTACGATATTAGGAAAGTTTTTTGTTCAACGTGTTCTACGCCTTTAAAGACTAAAGTTGTTATATGTCTTTAAGTCAATTGCTGTAACAGACAATTTTTTAATGAAGATAAAAATATAAACAACGTTATAAAAAGTAGACCAGTTAGTATGTAGCCTTTTAATATAGCTTACATCACATTTTATATAATAGAAGGTATAAGATTTTACCAGAGTTTACAAGGTAACCGGAAGTGGGCAAGTGATTTAGTTAGCAGAAAATGGCTTTATGGTAAAATATATTCAATGTATTGTAAAACTCGTCCTGCAGAAAAAATGAATAGTTTTTTTCCCCCAGTTTTAAGTTTCAAACGGACGTTAATGACAATATATATATATAATTAAAACATAAGTCTTAATAACAATAATAATAAAAACTATATCTCTGGAAGGACTGCTAACTAAGTATATTAGCATCCACATCAAGAGTTCTAAGAGATCTTTTTTTTTTTTTTTTTTTTTTTTTTTTTTTTTTTTTTTTTACTTTAAAAGTTATTTATTCTAAATTTGAGTGTTCACTGTCTTAATATTTATCTTGTAGCATTTCTGTATCGCGGTGACTACAATTTCCTAGAAGTGGACTGGCAGAAATTTGCTTCTGGTCCCTGGTACGTGACTGCATCTCGAAGTGTACAACCCGTGGGGCGAGAGCTTGCTCGCTTAATAGATCGACTGATCGAGGTGGGCGCCATCAAGCTCGATACTTTGCACCTTATGGGCTTTAGTCTTGGTGCTCACGTGAGTGGAGTGGCATCGTATCATCTCAAAGCCGGCCGTATACCAAGGATCACTGGTACAGTTTATTTGATAACTTCAACATTAATAATTTATTACCTTAACTACAAACTATATAAATACACACATACACACTTTTTCCAAAATGTAAACTTAAGTCCCTGCAACCTGCAATACACCAATCATATCACAACCATCCAACAATACCAATTGAAAAATACCCATATTTGTAATTAGCAAATCATTTTGCCTGGAAAGTGCAGACATTATAATTGTCGCGATAAGTAATAACCGAACGTTCAATTGAGCGAACAAAAAAGACGATAAAATTAGCGTATAGATAATTTTTTCTCTCCTCTATTTTATGTTATAAAAAAGTATCTTATATTGTAAATAAAAAGTTATGTGTAAGCATATATTTTCAAATTATAATAATAATATTAAAGTTTGAAAATTAATATATTGTTGCGCCTTAACATTTCTCGATACGCAACCCGCGCTGCTTTAATGTTAAAAAAGTTGCCTGGAGTGTAGGATGAGTTTATCTACATTTATTTCTTTATTTTATCCTTTAGTTTCAAGTTTAATATTATATAAAATTATAATATTGAAATTTTGAATATCAAGCGAGATGACATGATGATAAAAAAAAGGGTTTTTTTTTCTTACCTTCTATAAGACACTGGGCTTTCACTCGCTGCTTAATTTGACGACAAAATAACACACAACACCAAATTGTCCCTATACGTATATAAATCAATAAAAATACTTAATTCACAGTTATTTAAAATATATATATATATACATATATAGCTACGTTAATATACACAAATTGTAATGTTTTCGAGGGCGTACATACGTACACTCTAAAAACTGGTACATTACTTTAGTTACGAATACTAACTTGTTTAAGATACACTTTTAAGTTATTATGGGTAGCTAAAATAATGCATTTTAGAAAATTATTAACAATAGCTAATTTAACAAAGTTAATATAATTTTAGCTTTAAAACACTTTAAAAACAACAACTTACAACAACTTAAATTAGCTATTTTTAATAACTTGCTAAAATGCATTATTTTAGCTAATCATAACTCATTATAACTCAAAATTGTATATATCTTAAAAAAGTTAGTATTCGTAACTAAAGTAATGCACCAAATTCTAGAGTATATATAAATATACTGTGTCTGCCACTCTTCTTCTGCTAACCTCTTTTCTTCAGCAGAAGAAGAGTGGCAGACACATTATATTTCTATATGCACTCGAAAATGTTACAATTTGTGTATGATATAACATAGCTATATATATATATATATATTTTTATAAATAACTGTGAATTGAGTGTTTTTATGTTTATATATAGTGACGATTGGGTGTTGTGTGTTATTTTATCGTCAAATCAAGCAGCGAGTGAAAGCCCAGTGTTTTATAGAAGGTAAGACAAAAAAGATTTTTTTTAACATACTGTATATAAAATTATATATAGTAAAATAGAGGTCAGTTATAATTCATTATTTATATTTTGTATAATCAACATTTTTATTGCAATATATCATTTATAACTACTAATAAGTAATAGCTAATAACATACACGTATTACCTGTTTTTGGGCTAAAAATTTGCATTATTTAAAATTATAGCATTTTCAATTAAAAAAAAAACTATTTGTTTTGTTAACAGTGGTTGTATAGATGTACGGACCTCTGCTTTTGAGAAATAAAACTAGAATTAGAAGAATAGAATGCATTATGCATTATTAAATATTTACAATGTATCAAAGCAGTTAAAGTCATGTCTTTTATTGTTACAATCAGTAATCAGTGGCAATAATACATCAACACGTCCATAGACTTTTATATATATATATATATATATATATATATATATATATATATATATATATATATATATATATATATATATATATATATATATATATATATATATATATATATATATGTGTGTGTGTGTGTGTGTGTGTGTGTGTGTGTGTGGTGTGTGTGTCTATCATCACGTCAATCATAAACCATAAGTAATAAAAGTAAACTTACATTTAAACTTTAAAGGCGTAGAACACCTTGAACAAAAGACATGTCTAATATCCAAACATATACCTACCTGAATATCAACGTTGATTTGGCCGGAGTCATTGATTTCTAATTTATTTTCTATTCACAAAATAGCAGGTGCAGTTTTATAACATCACAGCTCACTGGTCCTCGCGCGCGGAAACAAGCGAGCTGTGACGTCATAAAACCGCATTTGCTATTTTGTGAATGGAAAATAAATTAGAAACCAATGACACCGGCCAAATCAATGTTGATATTTACGTGTGTTAGTCAAGATTTTTGTTCAAGGTGTACCCTTAAAAAAATGTATACTTCGAAATATAATATTTACTCTAAGATTGATTTTTTAGGTACTACATTATTCACAGATATAATAAGATATATTTATTATACAATATGATAATGCCAACAGTAAAGGACATATTTTCAATTTTGCAATAACAATTTGCAATGACAAAGTTTTTTTTTCTTTTTTCAAGAAACATTGTAAAGAAATGCAATTATACTATTTCACAGACATTATTTTCTTTATTATAATATTTTCAATGTTTTCTTTATACGTACATGCAAAAAAAAAAAAAAAAAAAAAAAAAAAAAAAGTGTTGTCTTTTTTTTTCATGTCAATACTTGACGACCTCCCACATACGTGATGTGTTAGAAGTCAAATCGTGTGACCTTTTCTCTTTCTCTTAATATAAGAAATGAAAATTAAATATAAATATAATTTATGAATATTATATAACATAAAATAATCAAAATATTCTTGTATCCAAGTTTGTGAAAAATGTTGGTGATTTGCAAAGTTACATTGCATAAAAATTTCTAGCTATTCTGATTGCCTTGGCATTAACACGTTCTTTATAATCTTCGGAAAATATATGAACACTCGTTATCCCTGTGTAATAAACCTCACCTGTCTATTAGATGAACAAGAGTTTTCATTAGAATATATGCAATATGTTAAAATGTTTATATAAACAAAAGTTAGGTCAAGGTCTTTAAAAACTATCCATTAACATCTCACACTTTTTTATTGTGAAGATTTTGTATCATTTTAGCAAAGTATTATAGGAAGCAGAGGCTATTAAATCTTTAGACACTAAAATATATATATATATATATATATATTTAAACTTATTAACACTATAAAATTTGATCTTAAGTACTACTATTTATTATTAAACGATCTGCATGTACACATTAACATCACGAGGACAAAATTTTTTTGTAGATATGTAAGTTTTGAATTATTTTATTATTTTCAATTATTTCAAAAAATTATTATATTTAAAGTATAAAATTGTCATAATTAAAATATAAAATTTATTACATGACATGTATTCAAATAAGTCTAAATTTTTTTTTTTTTTATTATTATGATGTTTTATTTGTAAAGATACTTCAGTGTAATATCATAAAAAGATCATGCCCAGACCCGGGATTGAACCGGGGACCTTTAGATCTTCAGTCTAACGCTCTCCCAACTGAGCTATCGAGGCGATAAAAACAAGTGCTAAATATAAATAGATTTCACAAACATATTTTCGTAGTCAAGTACGGTTTCAATGAAATCAATATATCACAGAGAAAAATATGTATACAGAGATACAACTCCAGAGTAATTTCACGTTTGCTTGTTTTGCTAGGAATGGATCCGGCATACCCACTCTTCATCGGCAGGCCCACTGAAGAAAGACTGGATAAATCAGATGCAAAATTTGTGGATATTATCCACTCTGGTGGTGGACTTTACGGCTACCCCACGTCACTGGGACACGTGGACTTTTACCCAAATAGTGGACGCTTTATACAACCAGGATGTGCTATTGTTTTCTCAGTTGGTCTGTATTACAAACAAATTAATTTCTGTTAACATTTAGAAAGAGTATTTAAAATAATATATATCGCTAATTTAGAGCACAAAACGCGTATCTGCACAAACAACAAAGTTCAAAACAACATACAAGAAGACTTGAGTTTGAACTTTACTGCTTTTGCAGATGCACGGATTGTGTTTTACAGTAGCGATATGTAAACACGACCATGATAAAAAAATTTACCATTCAAAAACTCGCACTAAATTTGCAATGTTATTCGTATGAGAAAAACACGCGCAGGATTGAAATGGTAAAATATCTTATCACGGTCCTGTGTACATATATATAATATTATTTTCTATAGCATTCCCACCTTTTCTGTTCCAATATTATTCAATTAATTATTCAACTCAATATATTTAATTAATGGAATACACATACAGGATAATTATGAACCTTTCACATTCCCAAGCTCTTGAAATAACAGGAAATAACAGCTACATGATAAATTAATTTATCAATATTTTCATTGCAGTAATACTTTTGCAACAAATTTTGTGTATATATGGTTGTCATTATATTATAATAATAATAAGTTTATTATTTCAAAGAAAAGGTCTAGTTAATGAAAATGTTATCATGCATAGTGAATAAAAATACTAACATAAAAATTAATATCTTCTACCTTTTCAATTCCATGGGAAAAATATATTTATTTACTCGTACTAAAAACGTTAGACTAGTGTAAAACATGAGATATTAACATGTTACCCATTCATAATATTATTATATAAATATGTTAAAGTGGTAGACCGAAAAATATATGTCTAATTTTATTAAATTATGGTATTTTTACAAATGAATGACTCCAAGGTCATTTTTACTACACTTTGCGTGAGAAGTCACGACTTTAGCAATGGGAAGGAAAATTAATTACCGTTTTGTGTGTGTTTATATATATGCAGGTGCATGCAGTCACTGGCGAGCATGGCAGTTTTTTGAAGAATCGATCCGAGGAGGCGAGTTTGTTGCCACCAAATGTGACAGTTGGGACAACTTCAGGAGTGGACGATGTAAGAAAAACCCTACCATCCTTATGGGCATCGACACCAACACTACGTAAGCTCTCCTTTAGACACTCTTAAACTATACAAAAGTAAACCGCTTTCTTCTCATCATTTAATAATTTAGCATTCTTACTTTTTCTGTTCTCATAGCAGTTAACTGGAAACTTACACGCACTTTTATTTTTTGGCTTTTGTACATAAAAATATGGAACTACAAAAAATATAAATTTCTCACCTGAATATCTTATTCTCTCTTCGAAATTATAAGTGTTTTAGGAAAGCAAGTCTCTAAAATTAATTATGTTTCTATTTTGTCTTTATATACTATGGCTGAAACAGCCATAAAAAAATATGTATAATACACATATTATGTTTCTAAAATAACCCTATTATTACATATTACTATTTTTTAATGCATATGTGGATATATTATAAATTATATATATATATATATAGGTATTATATATATATTTATTATATATATATATATATATATATATATATATATATATATATATATATATATATATATATATATATATATATATATATAATATATATATAGTACACACACACAGTGAATTTTTAAATGAAGCAAGATCGTGTATTTTTTAAACTTATCCAATATAAAGCTACATGTTCATTAATATGTATATACTTTTGATTTATAGCATTGCCAATTAAAATATTACTGTGTAACTGCTTAAAAAAATTGTAATAATAATGGGTCCTGTTCTTATATAATACAATATTTTATTTTGCAGGGCAAGAGGAAACTTTTACCTCCGGACAAACTGGGTGTCACCATTTTCTGTTATGTGATTTAAGCAGTGGCCTGTATATATTTATATATTATAATAATATAAAACTTTATATAATTTTAGGTTCATTAAAAAAATCTTTCTCAAATAAAGTTCCTGTATAGACTGTGTATTATAAAAATACAAATTCAGGAACTGCCATAAAATTTGGATATTCATTTTATGTGTTATTATTTCACAGTTATGGCATTAACTTCTCAGGTTTCTTTTCATTGTTTCATCATCATTTCTATACCTTTTTTTTTCCAATACACTCTTGAATTGTTTATGTTATTTATATGTGCAATGTATTTTATGACACTTTCTTTTAATTTGTACTTTTTTTAAACAAACTTAAACTTGCGATTTTAAAATAAAAATAATAAAAGTAAAAAAATGTTGTCTTTTCTATAACTCCTTACAGATACAGTATTTTATGACTTTTAGTACCAGTTTTTAAATTAATATAGCATGAATTAAAATCATGAAACTATTTTGTATACAACATAATGGCATAATGGCTTATATGAGTACGCACTCTAAAAATGCATACATTTTTAATTTAATAATTGTGTGCTTTTTACATTATGGAAAAAAACTTATAAGTTTTTGAAGGTAAAAAATAAAAATAAAGCTGAATGGAGAGAGATATATATATATATTTCATACATATATATATATATATATATATATATATATGTATATATACACACCATATGATTTGAGTAAAACTTAACATCACGTAACATTTAAATTAAATTAAAATAATTGGAACCAATGCCTTTTTAAAATGCCAAATTATACAAAATAATAATAATAATAATATAAATACATAAAAATAAAAAAGTCAAAATAAATTTAAATTATAATACATAACATAACTTTAAAGTGGCGAAGGATACTTCAAGGTAAAATACAACAATTAAATTATGTATATTTTTGTGTAGATTACGTATTTATTTAGCAATAATGTTTATAGAGTTGTTGCGTATGGAAGATTACATATCTCTGAATGGGTCAGCAACCCGTTAGACTTGCTCTAGTCATTATATTATGTATGATGTTATGTAATTTGTAACTTTCCCTTTATAATCGACTTGATTCGCCAGTTTTAGTCAATTTACGTGAATGTTAATGTTGTACTAGGTTAAGTTATATTTCCGATTTATCGATAATAAAACTAAATAAGATTTACAAAATTACACTTGTCGTAGTTGGGCATAAATAAGGTTCATTGTAAATCTGAGCTTACTTTAAAGTTAAATTATCGCACAAAAAAGCAATGGAATACTATGAATAATATGTAAATAATGTATACATTTATTTGTGAAATATAGCTTAACTGAAAGTAAAGAAGGTGTCTATTAAAATCTCATTAACAGTAAAGTATAATTAAGGTTGCAACGTAAGAGTGTTTTTTTTATCGTAAATTAATTATAACTTTGATGTATAATTAAATTTTAAGTTTTTAATGCCACGAGAAGAGCCTGAGATATTAAAACTGAAAACTAAATTAAAATAAAATGTTATATTTTTTAAATTAACCACAAGTAAAATTATGTAATAGTAGCAGGCTTCATTTAATCACAGTGTAATTGTACTATATGCGTACTTTAATTTAAGCAATTTACTGTACATTGATCGTGAGACCGTGTAATATATTAAATTAAAAACAAAGACAATGTTGTAATTTTGTTCTAAATTCATACTTACAGGAGGTCTTGTAAACCTGGTAAGTTAGTTGGGAAGAAAATCAACGTACTCGGTATGACGACATGTTAGTGCCCTTGACGTCAAAGCAATTCCCCACACACCGTGGCATGCAGCAGTGGAGGTACACATACCTGACTCAGGTAAGACATCACGAGAGTAATCTGCACAATCTTCGTGGCTGTCCATCAGGAAACTCCTCCAGAAGTCTTCTCACCAGTCAAGTGCATTGTTAACGTGTGGTTTAAGTGTTTTAATTTCAACAACAACAAAAAACTGCGTGAATATAAAATGTGTAATTGTTTTTTTAAAGTGACAACATTGATGATTTTAGTAAATAAAAATCATTTTAAGGCTCAATTGTTTTATCAGTATTAAAATTGGATTACTAGGTTACTGAACTATTGAATTATATTGAACGATATGAACTTCTTGTGAGTTTTTTTAACATTACACTTTTGGATTAACTATTCAAGATTTTTCAGTAACAATTTCAATTTTATGTATGGTGTAATAATATTCAAAATGAAATAAAGTTGTTAAACTCTGTGCTAAACTCTGTGCAAATAATTATCAAATATTAACATTACGTCAATTTCTCTTAAACAAGCAGATTTTTTAACACAACCTTAAAAAAACATTGAAAGCTGTAAGAAACTATAAGTTATGCAAATTCTTTAATTGAAAAAACATATCAATGTTTAATTAGTGTGCTGACGATTTACTTACACTACAAAAAGCTAAGAAGTTTGCCTTTATTTTTACACGTGCGTTTGTTAATTGTGGATTGAAGTAAAAGGTAATTATATACAGAAAATTGTAATTATGTCAGGGTAATATTGCTCGATCAGAGCAAATTTTAGTGGAAAAAAGTTAAAATAAAAAATCGTTTCTAATTAGATTTTTTTTTTAATGACATTTTGTAGATAAAAAAAAATTGTATGCGTAATTTTAAAAAATCAACAACTTAATACTTCTGCTCACTAAAAACTGTTACTTTTTTACGTCTAATAAAATGTGTACTGCAAATAATGATAATATCAGTTTTGATATCTGAAAAATGTCATTGCGTTTGTAAAATGGAATGCAGAATTCTTTATAAAACAAATTTTTAATTAAATAAAAAAAACTTGAAAAATAATTTTAATTAACAAAGTTATATGTGTAAATTATGTCAGGAATTTATAAGAATCGTAAAAAAATATATGATATTTAAAAGCTTTTGATAATATACGTAGCAGTTTTAGATTATTGTACAGTGGTATGTAATTTGAGGGACTACAAATTTCACTTCCGGAAACTTGTTTTAATTAATTAAAAATATATATATTTAAAAAAATTGTAACAAATCAGTAACCTTGAGTTATTAATTTTTTTTTATGAAATATTATACTTTCATGAGCAATTTGATCTTTAATAATACTTCATTTAAATAATATACTGTAGTTCATCACGTAGGATCACTTTTTTTTTGTTTTTTTTAATTTATTACGTTACATTTGAATGTCAATGTTAAGTGGGCAAGGAACGAGGAAGTAATATCCTTACGTTTCAAAGTGCATATATTATTCCTTAAAGTTTCTTTGTCTATATAGAAATCAAAACAATGAACCTTGAATAGATTTAAATTATAGTCCTAAGGCGTCAATGATTGATGATTTATCTATGATAAATCTTCTTCTAATAACATGACAAAGAAGTATTAGAAAAAAAAATTACAATATTTTATTGTTTTCAACTGCGGAAGTGTTTGAAACTATGCATTATATTTTATAGGAAATAATTTTATAGACCACTTTTATAGCTTTAACCCTCTAGGTAAATGATGTATAAAATATGAAGAAAAAGAAGAAGAAGAAAAAAAAAAAAAAAAAAAACTTAACATATTTTGTTTTTATGAAAAGCAATTTACTTTGTAAAATGATATTCCTGATAACTATAATTTATATTTTAATTGCATACTTCATAAATTTACGAACAGGAAATGAAATCTTTTCCATATATAAGAAACATAATTCGGAAACGTTAAAAAAAAAAATAATAATAATAATAAAACCTGTGTTGTTTTTTGTCGATGTACTGTATACCTTTTTAATCATGTTTGTCCAAATGACATTGAGAATCAAGTTGATCAAACGAAGCATCTGAATATGCACTTTTTTTTACACTCTAAACTTGTTACAGAATTCGTGAGTGTACATACAGTTTGGATTACGAGGAAACACGCACGTCCTCATCTGTTCAATTACCTTCACCATGTATTGGCGTGTTGTGGTTCTACTTATCGCTGTACTAATTAATTATACATCGCAGACAAATTTATGCAAAGGTAAGTTAAAGTATAATGGAAGAAATCATTTATATATTTTGCAAATATGTGTTAGTTTAAGATATATTCAATATCCTAAGAATAAGATAAAGTGCAAGTCATAATGTTATTTAAAGTAAAAAAAAAAAAAAAAAAAAAAAAAAAAGCTAAATAATTTTAAGTCTTTAAAACATTAAAAAAAGTCATGCCATTTTTCAAGTTACATAAGATAATAACCATTATATTTAGCTTATACATAAAAAAGGCTAATACCTTCATACTTGTTACGAAGAAATTGTGCTGCTTATTGGAGGTGATTATTATTAAAGCCAGGGTAAACACTTGAGATCAAAGTGCATTTTATTCCATAATATAGTAGGGTGGGTCGACCCAAGTTGAGTGATGGTCATTCGACCTACCCGCGGTTCTCCGTGCGCCGTATATCGCGTAAAAACTAAAAACCGCGTGACGTCACCCGTGACCAACTTGATGCTGTGCCATAGGCGTTTTGCTGTAAATAGAGGGTTGCGAGAATTGCTGCCGTATTTCTGTTTTTGAATGCAGCGCTTTCAAATTTTGTATTTAAAGTTAAAAAGAACCAAAGTAAATGAATCAGGTCATCGTTTGTCGGTATTGTAAGTGGATCGCGAGCCTTGACGGTGCAAACAGGTGAGATGTGCGCGAGTACAGGTGTTGTCGGGACAAGCAAGGCAAAAAATAGAGTTATCCGATTTCAGCCATGAAGGTGTCAATTTATAGGTAACTTGACGTGCCAAAGACAATGGCGGTAATTAAAAATTTGCATCTTCAACCCTTATCGAGATTAGGGGTAGTTCACCCCCGAAATTGAAGTTCTCGTATCTGAGTGTAACAAAGACTCTTACCTGGGTAATTTGCCGTGCCTAAGACAATGGTAATAATTAAAAATTTGCAACTTCAACCCTTATCGAGATTAGGGGTAGTTTACCCCCAAAATTAAAGGTCTCGTATCTGAGTGCAACCAAGACTCTTATCTGGGTAACTTGACTTGCCAAAGACAATGAGGGTAATTAAAAATGTTCAATTTCCACCCTTATCGAGATTAGGGGTAGTACACCCCCAAAATTAAAGTTCTCGTATGTGAGTGCAACAAAGACTCTTACCTGGGTAACTTGACGTGCCAAAGACAATGGGGGTAATTAAAAAGGTTCAATTTCAACCCTTATCGAGATTAGGGGTAGTTCACCCCCAAAATTAAAGTTCTCGTATCTGATTGCAACAAGGTAGCACTCCTGAGTAATTTTCCGTACCAAAGACAATGTAAATATTTAAAAACTCGCATCTCCAACCCTCATTGAGATTATGGATAGTTCACCCAAAAATTAGTTTTTTGGGGTGAAATATCCTTAATCTCAATCAGGGTGGAATATACCAATGATGATTATCTGGTAATGGTTTACGGTGGGCACCACCTCCTGATAAATTGACCTGTGACGTATGCCTTCTAATAATTTGGTCTAGTATGCGCACCACCTAGGCGGAGCCAGTATGCAGCAGGTCTACGGTGCGCACTACCTTAGGAGGAGCCAAAAGTGCCGTGTTGCAGCGCGGCCGCCGCACCTTATGTCTAGTGTGTGCACCAACTTTCCCAATTTGCTTCAGGTCCATTGTGTGTACCACCTAGCATCAAGTTTACGGTGTGCAAGGGTGATTCAAGGTGGTGCACACCGTAGACCAGATGCAAGGCAATGAACACCGTAGACTTGATGTTATAGGGTCTATGCATTCATGTTAAAGTCGACGCCATGTTGGATAACTCAATAACATGGGTGGCATAGGAAAAAAATCATTTTTGCCAATTTAAAAATACTTAGCAATATTTTTGAGAGCATTGATGCTGTAAATATGTTGAATTAGTATCTCAAGTATGTGAGAAAAATAACAACAACAAAAAATTAACCAATTTCCTAAAGAAAATTGGCTTAAATGAAGTTCGTCCTATGCTGAGCAATGTTATGCACTACTCCAGTATGGCCTCCAAGCGCAATAAATATGACGTCATCCGCATACACCCTATAGGTGGTGCACACCTTAGACCTTATGCAAGGTGGTGCCCACCGTAGACTTGATGCTAGGTGGTGCACACAGTAGACCTGAGGCAAGTTGGGAAGGTGGTGCACACAGTATAAGACTTAGGGCAAGGTGGTACACACACTAAACTGGCGGCCGCTTGAGGCAAGTTGGGAAGGTGGTGCACAAAAAACAAATGAGGCAAGATCGTGCACACACTAGAGGTGCGGTGGCCGCGACACCGCACGGCACTTTTGACTCCTCTCCAGATGGTGCGCACAGTACACGACCTGCTGCATATTGGCTCCGCCTAGGTGGTGCGCACACTAGACCTCTTTATTAGTAGGCATTCGTTACGGACCTGCATTTGGGGCGGAGAGGCGTACCGTAGACGTAGCTGTTTGAAGATGCAAATTTTTAATTATCACCATTTTAATTACTCAGGAGAGCTACTTTGTTGCAATCAGATACGAGAACTTTAATTTTGGGGGTGAACTACCCCTAATCTCGATAAGGGTTGAAATTGAACCTTTTTAATTACCCCCATTGTCTTTGGCACGTCAAGTTACCCAGGTAAGAGTCTTTGTTGCACTCACATACGAGAACTTTAATTTTGGGGGTGTACTACCCCTAATCTCGATAAGGGTGGAAATTGAACATTTTTAATTACCCTCATTGTCTTTGGCAAGTCAAGTTACCCAGATAAGAGTCTTGGTTGCACTCAGATACGAGACCTTTAATTTTGGGGGTAAACTACCCCTAATCTCGATAAGGGTTGAAGTTGCAAATTTTTAATTATTACCATTGTCTTAGGCACGGCAAATTACCCAGGTAAGAGTCTTTGTTACACTCAGATACGAGAACTTCAATTTCGGGGGTGAACTACCCCTAATCTCGATAAGGGTTGAAGATGCAAATTTTTAATTACCGCCATTGTCTTTGGCACGTCAAGTTACCTATAAATTGACACCTTCATGGCTGAAATCGGATAACTCTATTTTTTGCCTTGCTTGTCCCGACAACACCTGTACTCGCGCACATCTCACCTGTTTGCACCGTCAAGGCTCGCGATCCACTTACAATACCGACAAACGATGACCTGATTCATTTACTTTGGTTCTTTTTAACTTTAAATACAAAATTTGAAAGCGCTGCATTCAAAAACAGAAATACGGCAGCAATTCTCGCAACCCTCTATTTACAGCAAAACGCCTATGGCACAGCATCAAGTTGGTCACGGGTGACGTCACGCGGTTTTTAGTTTTTACGCGATATACGGCGCACGGAGAACCGCGGGTAGGTCGAATGACCATCACTCAACTTGGGTCGACCCACCCTACTATATTATGGAATAAAATGCACTTTGATCTCAAGTGTTTACCCTGGCTTTAAGATACTTAAATTTATAAGTTTACTTAACACAAAATTTGCAAAAGTAATAATCTTTTAAGAAATTCATGTTGTTTTTTTAAAAATTGGTCTGCCAACAAAAGTATAGAATAAATATTTGATAATGTAAAACTAAAGTTTGTGAAAGAAGATACTTTTGTTATATTCAGAGATGAATGTATTTTATTGTTCCATCCAAGAGTTAACATGGTAGTCGATGGTTGTGAAATCCATGGGATATAACAAGAGACTTTGTGTCTTGTTATTTACAAGTTAGTGATGGTAACAATAGATAAAATAGATTTTTTTTTCTTTTCAAATTTCATAAGTTCAATTATAATTTTTTATATAACTCAAAACTTTTCATCTTGATTTCGCAATGAGCAAATAATTATCGTTTCTCAACTAACGTATTATAATATAATTAATATACAACACTTCAACATTCTATGTTATTATTTTTTTATAATCAGATTACGCAAATAATAATATAAAATGCTTCATTTCTTATTACTTCACTTTGGCTTTGGATTCTTCATTTCTGCAACTGATTATTATGTTCTTCTTTTTGTTAAGTATAGGGAATAATCTTTCTATTTTTATTTGTATATAAAAAAAAAATAATAACTACTTGAAAGTATATATAAACTGAATAAAATTAACTACAATTAATTATTTCATATACAATATTTTCAATTTATTTTTCTCTGTGTTATTAAAAATAGCTAAATAAATAACCAAAAGCCAAAATTATTCCAAAAGCCATTATTCTTAACCAATAATTTAAGGCAATAAGTAGTACGAAATAAACTTGCATAAAACAAAGCTTATAAATATACATTTATAATGTATTAAGGGGTAGAAGTGAGGGGGGACTTGAGGGGACCTGTCCCCGCAAAAGAATTTTGAATTAACATTGGGCTTATGGAATTTCCCCTCTTTTTCCCCTTAAAGTCTCTGCATAAGAGTCAAAGACACTTCTACCCCTGACCCCCTGACTATAAAAGTTTTAAATTTATAAGTATACCACTAAGACCACTAAATTGAAATAAGTAAACAATAATTTGAATGTTTTACGCTTTTATAATAATTATTATAATACAAGCAGTATACAAAAAAGAAAGAAAAATATATCACCAAATATACCTAGTTTAAATCTTTGTTAATGTTGCAAGTGAGTCTGTCGTTTTTTCCTGTCTTTTTGTTGGGGTACTAGTTTAAAAATAGTATGTGATAATATTAAACTAATATATTTTGTTTACCTCAATATAGCATAAAAAGCGTTTCTTCTATGATAATGAATTATAATTATCGTCAAAAGTTATAAGTCTGTAAATCTGTAAATTAAAAATGTATGTACACTTTTGATTTTTAAAAGGTCAAAAGGTTCATAAAATACGGGCCCTAGAGTGAGCCCACAGTTAATATTTTAGTTTTTAATGTATTTTTATCTTATATGTATGCCATATGCATATATATATATATATATATATATATATATATATATATATATATATATATATATATATATATATATATATATATATATATATATATATATATATATATATATATATATATATATATATATATATATATATATATATATATATATATATATATATATATATATATATATATATATATATATATATATATATATATATATAATTATATATTATTGTATATGTATAAATAATTATATTGTTTGTATTAAGTGGCGATTTTTAAAAAATAGCATTTTTTTAGTATGTAAGTTTGACGATTGTTTCTAAATGTCTATATGTTTTGTAGATCTGAACCTTGGCAGATGCATTGTTTGTATACTGATTGTAGGAGAGAGAGAAATGAAAAAAAATTTTTTTTTGAATTTTGAAAATTTTGAATTTTGAAAAAGCCGTGTATGCGCATTAAATAAAGTTATTTTATTATTATTATAAATATAGCATAATTTATATACAAGTAATGCAAATTATCATGAAATAACTATAATGAATACAATAATTTTTCTACTATTTTTTCAATGGCATTTTAAAAATTTCAAATTTATATGATTTATTTTCTGTCAGTAACATTTTTGTTAGCTATTGAAAAATACCTCTTCATATTACAATTACATCTATTAGATGTAATAATAATTATTTTAAAACTATTTTCTGTTGCAGTAACAAATCTACAACAAAGTTTCGACATCGGTGGTATTTATTTCCGAGCACTTCCCAATAGTTGGTGCAAATCAGCCAACAAAAGTCGTTATATCGATTTTAGAGTGCATCTATTCGGGTCAGTTTTATTTTTATAAAAAATTAGTATATACCTGTACTACCAAATATACAACAATAATAATCAATGATATTGTGTCTGTCATGCGACATAGGTCCTCACCAAAGTCTCCACCTCAGTTGATCTCTCTAGACGATGATGAAGACACATTGAAGTCTATATTCAATCCAGATCTACCCACTGCAGTTTATATCCATGGTTTTTTCGAGGGAGCCAAATCAAGCAGTGTTCGAGCTTTTCGCACAGGTATCACCATATAAATCAAGTGAATTTCTATGTTTATTTTTTAAAGACTCATTTGAGAAATAATTACTGTGATAAAAAAAAAATCTAACAGTAAGATTATTATAATATAGTATTATTATACGAGTATGTTGACCTATTTTATTTATTAAAACAAAAATTAAACAATCATTTGAAATTGATGGTTCCTGTTTAGCATTTGTCATTTTCTTTTTGATAGAAAATAGTTAAACCTTGAGAACATTTCTAATGAACATATATGTGTTATCTGTGTAATCTATAATTATATATTCTATCAGAAATAGTGTAAAAAAAATAACCTTGATTCAAGGTTTAAATTTGTTAGATCTGTAGAATATTTGTAAGTATATCCATTCTAATTTTTAAATAATTATGCTTATTAAATGTTCTGATATATGTAAGTCTAGTTATTAAGATTAACTTGACTATGCATTGTAAGCCAATGATTGTAACAAAATAAAAAAATAAACATTTAATTTTCAGCATTCTTATTACGTAAAGACTACAACCTAATGACGGTGAACTGGCAAGAACTGGCGAACGCACCTTGGTACCCAAGTGCTGTGCGTGCCTATCCTGTGGTCGGTAGAGAACTGGCTAAACTCCTGGACCGACTGATTGCTCTGAGACTCGTGCATTTGGACACTTTACACTTACTGGGCTTCAGTTTGGGTGCACACGTATGTGGTCTCGTTGGCAGGCAACTACAGAGCGGCCGTCCAGCAAGAATTACAGGTAAGCAATCTCTAAAAAAATATTGCTTTCATATATACAAAGTTAATTTCTCAAACTATCATAATTTAATATAATATAGCCTTAAGTTATTAATTTATTTTTAACTCATTTCAATATTATACCTTTGACTAATAGTTTAACTTTCATTTATTTATAAAATTGCAGAGTTATATTATAGATTTGTAACTTATAAGTATAACTATTAATCTAACTAATACATTAATCACATGTTTTATGTATAGCTCTAGATCCAGCATTGCCTCTGTTGGAAAACTTACCACGTTCGATGCGACTTCACAAAGCCGCTGCCAAATTTGTGGACGTGATTCATTCATGTGGGGGCTTATATGGGATTTTAAAACCTGTTGGTCATGTAGATTTTTATCCTAATGGAGGCATTTACATCCAGCCAGGATGTGCAATTACTTTTGCGCCTAGTAAGTTCCTATAATTTCCAAAAACTAAGAAGTTAGTGATAGCAAATTTGATTTTCTTTGTATCAAGATTTATTTTCTTTTTATTAATATTATCATTATATTTTTTTGACACATTTTTCCTTAGACAAATTCATATAACATTAAAATTTGCTAATGTATAATAAATAAAAACAACCTCAAATGTATTGCAATAATGACAAAAACTTCTTATAAAAATTTCTAACACAATATTTCCACAGTCATCAAAAATGTCTTAAATATTTCTGCCCAATATTTGTTTCAGTCACCTGTAGTCACTGGCGGTCGTGGAAATTCTTCACTGAATCAATACAAGGGGGCGAGTTCACTTCAACCAAATGTGAGAGCTGGGAGAATTTCAGGCTAGGCAAATGTGATGCAAATGAGAAAATATTGATGGGACTTGATGTCAATCAAACGTAAGTTAAAAATACGATTTCTCAAGAAAACTTCAATAAAGTATTTTTCGTGTTTATTTAATCAATGAGTTGAATAGCCAATTGATTATTTTTCGTATTTACTCTATTGAATTGAATAATCAATTGACTTACTAATTCAATGTATTTATTTACAGTGCAAGAGGATCATATTACTTGAGGACGAGTTGGGAGCCACCGTTTGCATTATTACACTAACAAATTTACACAAGACAATAAGAAATCTGGCAAAAATCAACTTTTTTTTCTAAGTACAAAATAAAACAGAACGTCCTTGCACGTTTCAGATAATGTGATGGCTATTAAAATGAATTAGAAAAATATTTTTATCTTTGACATTGGCCTTTAGGTCAATCGTTATTTTATAAAATTTAAGAATTTATATGCCAATAGCATATCTGTGATATATTAAAAAAAGCGCTTTAGATCCTATCATCATATAGGATGATTGCAGTATTATTAAATGATTAGTATGCAGCCATTTAATAACTATTATGTATATTTTTATTATTTTTCCTGTATTAATATTTTTTTTTATATTTTCTTATATACTATTATCTTTTAGAAAAATGTTTGTGGATCAAACATTTTTATGTATAAAACTTAATGTAAAATAAAAAAGTAAATCAAAAAAGTTTCAATTTGACTATGTGAATAAATTGCCACTCTTGGGGAGTTTTATGAGCATGTAGATATTTCTATATAGTAATGTTGCATTATTTTTTATAATGAAGCAAAAACTTAAAAGGTTATAAATGTATCAATTTTGGGGAAAAAAAAAAAAAAAAAAAAAAAAGTATCCCTGCTTGTGTTAATATTTTATATAAGACAAAATGGAATTGTACACACCTAAAAATGCTCAGTTACCTAAAATTTTATAATAACTATTTAGTAATTAATAATAATTAAAACGTACATTTTTGTGTTTATTGTATTTTTTTAATATATAAAATAAATTACTGTGTAATATTACATGTTTATTATTTATCAGTCTAAGCAGTTGGTTGACAGTAGCCACGGGGGTGGGGGTGGGGTTGGAATGGACAAAACTACCTGTACATAAAATATTATAACAAAATGTAACTGAAATCAATAATATTTTGCTTGAAGCTGTATAGCAAAATATTAACTTGGTCAAAAGTTTATGAAATATGAATGTTCTTTACCTGGAACCAGCCAGTGTTTAACAAAATATTCTAATAGAAAAATCATTTTAGACGCATAATAATTATGCTTTAACACGGTGCAGAAACGTAGAAAAAAAATCATATTCCTTTATGGTAATTATGAATTTAAGCCAAAAATGCAAAAACCTCTCATAATAAAAATATTACTTTATTTTTAAGCATTTCTTTATAATAAGTTAAGATCAGATATTAAAATGCGGCATTTAAGTTTGCTAGACTGCTAAAATCTAGATGAAATAAGTTAGCTATTATTTAACGAGGTTAAGTTCTGCTGCACGTACAAATGATGCAAGGGTGTTGACACCAGGGTGGCTCCAAAGTCGAGCCTCGTTCTTCTTTGCTCCTGCTTTCATTCTTGTATCCTCAATGGCATTTCTATCTAGTGTCACCTGGTGCCTCGATTGTACTTCAATCTCGTTATTCTCTAGTCCTCCGTGGTTACTGATTTGATTCAGG
The DNA here is from genome assembly GCA_949318235.1 of Ecdyonurus torrentis. Classification (NCBI taxonomy): domain Eukaryota; kingdom Metazoa; phylum Arthropoda; class Insecta; order Ephemeroptera; family Heptageniidae; genus Ecdyonurus; species Ecdyonurus torrentis. The sequence goes on along the minus strand of OX439130.1, from coordinate 20,447,791 downwards.
TGATCACCAGATTTGCCGAAGGGTGCAGCGGCGTTTGTACGAAGATAGAAGTTTCCGCGAGCCCTGGAAGTTACAAAATTAAAGAGTTATTGCCTTCCTTCTGAGACTTGTTTTTTATTTAACATTTATCAATTTCTTTCTTGTAATAGTATAAATTTTAAAATAGCTATATTAAAATGCTTTAACATTTTGCAGTTTGAGCACAAAAGATATATGGAAGATAAGCCAAAATAAAAAATAAGTAGAATAAAAAGGTCACTCGATATGTCTCAATATTTTACTGTAGCTATGCAAAATAATTTTGATACTCACGTCACTGTACTGAACAAGCCCATGGGCACATTTGGTCCCGCGTTACATTTACCAGCGAGGAAATTGTCCCAACTTCCGCACGGCATTGCTTCGAAAGCTCCGGGGCGTCGTATACTTTCAGCGAAATACTGGAAGGCGCGGGAGTGGCTACAAATTGCTAACAACAAAAAAAGAGACAAATTTAATAAACTGAATGAAAGTAATTTCATTTATATAGTCAATTATTTTACTTGTAAAAACTGTTACCATATTTTATGAGGTAATACCTGTTGATAGCATGTTGGTGAAGCGGAACACAGACGTCAGCTCGCAGCCAGGTTGTGGGGAAATTCCACCATTAGGGAAGAAATCAGCATGTCCTACTGATTCGCGGTGTCCCAGAACACCAGCGTCAGTGTGAATTATATCTACAAAATTGATGTGACGAGTTGCGAGCTGCCATTCAGCTTTTGTGCGTCCAAACCAAGCATCCAAACCTGTAAAATGAAATGAATGAACGTACGTTTCATTTTTTTTATTACATTTTAATACTGACATGCTATTTTGTTAATAATTTTAACATTTTTTTTCCTGCGTGAATTTGTATTTGCATCTCTCTCTCTCTCTCTCTCTCTCTCTCTCTCTCTCTCTCTCTCTCTCTCTCTCTCTCTCTCTCTCTCTCTCTCTCTCTCTCTCTCTTGCTCTTGCTCTGCTCTTATTAAATTTCCATATATATGTTTTTTGTACTATAATTTAATTGCATTTAATTATTTTATTTTTTTACTCACTGTTACAAAATGTGTCTTACTTTCTTTATTTCGTTATTATTATTTTTTGTTGGGGTTATGTGTGAGAGTGGGCTGGACATGTTGTCAGGCCTAAACCTCGCCCTTTCGAAAATGTATTTTTTTCAAGATAATAATTTTATTTTATCAATAAGAATAAAAAAAATCAACAACAAATGAACACAATGGAAATAAGGAGGAAGAAAGAAGATGCTCACATAAAATGATATTCATCAATTAATCCAGTACTTAATGAGTTAACTATTTTATTGCATATATTATGTACTTGTATAATTAAAATTTACGATGAAAGCATAATATATCTAAGTACATACTTTGTACTTTTACATATTGAATGTACATACGTACGGTACTTGTTACAACTTGAACTTTAATTTCATTAATAATGTAAATGAAATGCCATAATGCAATTTAATTCCACCTTGTAATCCATCATGTAATTTAATTCAAATAATGAAATGCAAGATGACACACACTAGAAAGCACTGTGTACAGTACTTACGTCAAAGGAGAGAAAGGTCTGCATCATGTAAAAATTATTACAAAAACATTTTGCCAACGGCTATATATGTTTAGAAGTTAATAAAATATTATGCTTCTTAAGCTTAACATATAAAGTTTAATTGAAAAAGTAAGTAATAATAATTTGTGCAAATTTCGATCAATATATAACCACATAATTGCTACAGTTGAATTCTTATTTATTGCATATTGAATTTTACTCTTAATTGTACTTCAAATAAATAATTTGATGTAAGTAAATACGTTATAATAAAAATAAATTAGAAAATTTAAACTTTCAATCAGTGAAATAATCGATTACCTGTGAGTCTACCGACAGTGAAGGTTGACGAGACGTTGGCCGCTGCTAACGCTGCCACCCTGGCTCCCAAACTGCAACCCACGAGATGCAAACTGCGAGGGTCTGCCCTGCCCTCCTCCACAAGGAACCTGAGTAGCTTGGCTACCACGAAGCCCACCTGGTCACTGTTGCTGCGAGCAGTGTAATACCAAGGTCCCGCAGCCAGCGTGCTCCAATCAACCACGAGAATATTCGCAGACAAAGTGGACTCTCGGAATGCTGAAAAATTATTGTGATACTATAGCAAAAGCATGTTAGGGTTGGGGTGAGGAGAATATTAAAAGTCATTTTAATTTATAACGTTTTTGTTTCACCAATGAAGTGTTATTGTTATTATACTTATAATAGTTGTTTTTTATTCTAATACGATAAACATTTAAAAAAAATAAAATAATGCAATATAAAATGTAGCAAATTATTATACATTTGGTACATATTTCACAAAATAATAATTTAAGATTTTTTCGTAAGCTTTCTTTTAGTACAACAACAAAATAATATTCCTCTTCAATTAACAGTATTTCACGAGGCGACGGTAAAAAATTAACTTACCAAATAACAAAAATTTTAATAAAAAAAAAACTTATACTTCAAGTTTTTTTTTTTTTTTTTTTTTTTTTTTTTTACAAGGCTCTCACTTTTGTTACAGAGATTGGTGTTAATTTTAGGAGAAACGTCTTATTTATCTTAAGATGTCAAATTTAAAAAATATGAGCTAACTTGTATGAAAAAGTCAACGTTTTTATTAATACTTTTACTTTTTAAATATCTTAATTACTTAAAATATGTAACACAAAATACATTAAATATAATGATATTTACAAGAAATCTCATAAAGTTTCTTCTTCGTTTATAAAATGATAAAAAAAATCATGCTAGTCATTATACCGAAACATGTTTTTTTTTATATCAAATCTTTTTAAATCACACATATATAAAGTTTTATAAAATTGTAACATAATAGTTATTTATTATTAAAACCTATGACAATAGAACTTTCTAATGATAATATAATGACAATAAGATATAATTTTACTAAATCATATGGTACATCTTGGAATCCATATTTAAATAGCGCATCACCTGGAAATGAAGGTGAAAGGTAAAGAAAATAGATATTATAGAAATGTCGCTTATATTATATACTATATAACTGTTTTTATGATTGCGACATTCAAACTGTACTTGTCATCGTCTTTTTACGTTGAAACGTCATTTTATTTTAAACTTACCATCTAAAATTGCAGGTACACATCCCACTGACTCAGATTCACTAAATCCATGTATAAGAACAAGGGTTGGTAGTGAGGGCTCCCAACCTGAACCCTGAAGTCGTGGTACGTCATCCACTGCACGACCTTCCCAGCCACTTGATCTTATTGAAATAAGTGTAATGAAAGAGTATTTAATTATACTATAATATACTTAGCTCTTTTGTAACATTATTTGAGGTCAAATGTAAATAAACTAAATATCATAATATAAGGTAGGTATTATGTATATTTTTTTAATGTGTTTATTTAATTGAAATAAAAGCAAAAGGAATGGTAAAAAAATTTGTGGTTGTTTATATTGTTATAAGGGTAATAAATATATGTAGTACAAATTATGCGTAATTTTCAATTGTTCAATTACTATACTTATATGTAACATAATCTATATTAAAGCTTATTATTATCGACGTATAACAAAAATTTATTATTACTTTCTTTTTAAATTAAATACTATATTTAATATATATTATAATAAACAATTATTTAAAAATGAATATTTCATATTAACATATATATATGAAGGAAATTAAGAGAAAGTACATGCTTGGCAGGTGTGTCTGTTGCAGTTGCAAGGAAATGTATAACGTACGCGTTTTATTATTTGTTACATACGTGAGAATTACCCGCAAGGGATCAAAAAAATATATATATTACAAAATCTTTATAATAAAGAAAGGTTAAGAAAGATAAAAAAATGACTCACCGGGAATATAGGTGTATTTGAACCTGGTCTTTAGCCTCTGTAGAACTACGAACACTTCGAGGCATCAACTGAAAGTTCACGCCGTCCACCACGAAACCTCCACCCAAACCTACGTAAATAAAAAGTAATTAGACAAAAGAGAGTGGGTAGTTTTTTTTTTTTTTTTTTAATTTATTCACTTAAACTTAAATAATAGCCTACTGGTTCATCTTTAAGAATGTAAATTCATGGATTTAAAAAACAACAACTTATTTTTAACAATTTAATTATTGAACACAATACTATTTACCAGTTAATATGATTACAATGACTATATTGCTGTGCTGCATTCCAGGATGCAAGTGTCACATAATAATATAGCCTAGATACTATGTAGTAGTGGTATTTATATAATGCCTTTCTTGCACTCTTTCAGCCAACCAAACATTTGTTTATTTTATTTTTTTAATATTTAAATATTTATATATTTTTTTTGTCTGTGTATATAATATACTATATAATATGGTGGAAATAAGTAAATTAACGGTTTGGTATGCAACTTATTTAAACTAGCAATAAGAACTAATTAAGTAAGTAAAATTTATTTAATTTAAGCTAGAGGTTAAAGAAAGTAGCAATTTTTTTTAAAGTATTCTAGCATATATATGAGAACTTTGAACATAATAGAGAAATAACACTTTAAAAAAAATTACAACTTTATTATTAATTTACTTATTGCAACAAGCTCAAGCTTATGAGATGTGGAACTAATATTTTAAGTGTAACATCCGTAGAACGTAGAAGCACTGAAATATATAACTGGAAATTGAAAAATATTTATAAAAAAAAAAACTTAAATAAAAATGAGGTAATGTGGTTAAAAGCTACTACAAAGAAATCGTGTTCAAAGGATGTAAATTGTTATATAATTTTAAATTACTTTTATATTTCCTGTTTACATTACAAAAAAAAACTAAATAGATCGAAGAAAATTGTATTATTTACTTATTAATGCAATACTCTTCAATAAAAAATGCATCAATATTGTAAATCAATATAATCATAAACCGCAAATTTAGTTTCAATGCCATTGTGCAAATATGCATATAAAAAAATCAAGGTTATGATTAATATTTTAGTATTAGACAAGCATTTTATATTTGTAACTAAATTGAAAATTTGCAAAAAAAAAAAAAAAAAAAAAAAAAAAAAAAAAAAAAAAAAAAAAAAAAAAGCAAGAAAAGAAAATCCATAAAAAAAAAAACAAAGTTTAGCTATGTTTTCTTTGATTCATATCTTTCTAATATAACTTACTGCTATAAATGATGCAAAGGCTACCAAGCTTTCTGCTATTTTATTTTGAGATGCTTAAATCAGTTTCTTTTAACCTTTTCACTCGTATAAGTTAGTGAGAAAAATGTTCTTATCTTTCCTATCATGCACAACGCAGTTTAAATAATTACAAAATAACAAATAAAATTATTTTAATTATAAAAAAAACGTATTCAACTAAAAATTACAAATCTAATTTTGGCTTTCTTTTTCTTACTTTTTTTTTTTATAAAAACATTGACACGTTTTGGCACTTAAAAATATTAAATTTTGTCACCAACCTATAATAATTCCCTCTTTATTAAATATATACCAGAGAAAAATTAAAATTTCAAAATAAATACTTGCAATATCGTTTCATAATAAAAAAAAAAAAAAAAAAAAAAAAAAAAGAGCTTTTCAACTAGTTTTTTTTCTTCTTTTGTGCCCCTAAGTTATCATGATTTCTATTTATTTCTTTGTCAAAGTCATGTCTTGTGATGTAATTATTTTGATGTAATAATTTGGATCTTCAGGCAGATTATTTATAACAATACGCGTGCTCTGCTCCACATATGTCAACAATGCGTGATATTACCCGCCCACCCGCACAATAATTAAAGCCCAGAGGCTGCAACAATAAACCACTTTCTACATATATGCGGCATCTTTCAACTAATCAGCGAACATGACCACGCACAATCATTATGAAATCTATTTTATATCCTTTTCGTGGGTAATATGCTAATATTTTTATTATATAAAAAAATGTTTGCTTTGTTTAGAAAAAAAAAATGTTACACAAAAATATTTTAAAGAATAGTTTAGAAATTAATTAAAATAATATAGCTTTCCAAAATCACATGAAAATTTAAAAATACTACAGAGGAACATTTCAAATAGAAAGATTATACTTTTGAAAGAAATAAAAAGTAAAGCATTATCAAAACAGGAAAAGATTCATAAGATATGATAACGAGCAGAACAATTAAATATTTGCGAGAAAATGATATAAAAAGTTGTGGTAGTCACTTCATATAGAAGTTTTGCAACAAATTTTATTACTATCATTATTTTTTTTATTGAAAGACATAAAGGTAATTGCAAATAAATAGCGTAGTGTAATGTCAAAATAAAAAAAATAAAAAAAAAACAATGACCTTGTATTGATCCTGTTAATCACAATTTTGTCCCGTTTTCTACAGTAATTGCTCTTTTAATCAAGTATTATATAAGAGTGCAAGTTCTTGATTCTTAAAAGACAAATAAATGAGTGTGTGTGAGAGAGAGAGAGAGAGAGAGAGAGAGAGAGAGAGAGAGAGAGAGAGAGAGAGAAATTCAAAGCAAAACTATTTTGAAACAAATTTTGATACGTGTTTGAATATTTCCAATTTTATATCTTAAAATTTTTTCAAAATAATTTAAATATTTCAAAATTAAATTACTTTTTAAATTGGCATTTAAAAAATAAAAATAAAAAAAAAGTACATCAAAAATGTCACAATTTTTTTTTTTTTTTTTTTTTTTTTTTTTTTTACGAAATTTTTATGGTATAGTAATGTGCGCCGGTTAGTTATTTAGAAAGTTAAAAACGAGTGTAGAATTGGCTCCCAGTTTAACAAGAAGTATATTCATCAGTTAAAAAAATAAATTACCACGAAATTTCATTGACCTTATGGTACTTAATACCATTAATAAATTGTATAGAAGTCAAAGAGAAGATTATTATATACGAAGAAAAAGTTTTTACGTGTATATATATGAGATTACAAGATATAAATTTCAACATTGAAATTTTGTATATTACTTAAAAGCTACTTAAATTAAATGCGATATATCATGTAAATGAATTTATGCATAAAAAATTATATAAAGTTATTAGGGCCATAAAATTAATATTTTTTTTTATTGAATTTTTATATTATGCAATAAAAAATGTATAGGTATAGATAGATGAAGTAGGTTAAATTAAATAAATTATTTATTTGCAATCATTGTGACGTATAATAATGAAAATTTGCAATTTGATTCAATAATCAGTTATTTTAGCTATAAACGTTTGAACTTCTACATTAAATAATCCATCATAAATTAAAGTCAGTACTGTAATAAGTAATAACCTTTATACATCAAAATGGCAATATAATTCAGCTGAAACTATTAAATCATTCAATTTCAGTAATATGAAATGGATTAATAGAAATTAGTTATTTATCAAATCAAAAATCCAAAAATTTAAAATAAAATAAATGTCAGATAATAATAAAATCTCCAAATGGTATCTTAATTATTTTAAAATTTAAAAATCAATGCAATAACTTTTATATGCGCTTATTTAAAATACCACAAGAATGTAATTTTCCATGCTAAAGATGTTAAAAAAAAAAATAATAATAATGAGACTATATGGCAATTATTCTAGAAAAATATAATGAAAAAATAAATTAATTTAATTGTACAAAAAACAATATGCATTATTTAAGCTGCAGAACGCAGTAATATTAATAACTAATAGTTTTTTTTAATTAAATTTGGTTCAATAAACCATAAACTGTATAATAAAATTAATTATTATATCTTCAAATTTGACAAATGTTTCTCAAGTTTTGTATTGTAAAAAGAAATAAAAAATTAAGCCTAAAGAAATTATTAGATTATGTTTATTAAAGTAAAAAATGTATAATAACTTACCCACGTGTAGGGTGAGGCAGAGCACTATGTAAGCAAGTCGAATCATTACTGGCAGTTACTTAGTACTGACGAACTTGTAGAACAATAAAAAAAATCTACTTAACACCATCCCTTCTCCCTCCCTTTTCTCCCTCTTCATTATATATTATGAACCTGTGCAGTAGCAACAAACAAGCTGGAGAGATGCCGCGGGCCACGCACGTAATAACAAAAAAAAAAAAAAAATCTGGGCTTCGTGACGTCACAAGAAAGTAAGAGTGCGCTCAGCATGCTTCACCTACACTTCGCGGCCGCTGATGAGGAGACGCCCGATAATAATACAATATCATTAATGAAAATATACATCATATACATACATGTGTCAATTAATATTAATCATTAATTTGAATGAAATCTACTATTTATTTTTGATTTTACGATGATGAGTGAAAGTATAGTTGTGATATACGCAATTTTTATTTACTGTATTATACGCATTTGTATATAAGAAAACTAACAATTACATAATAGTACAGAAATTTAACACCTAATTACAAATAAATTATAATGCAAAATATTTATGTCATTAAACATGCATTTTGAAAGCGTAGTGCAGTATGAACTTATAATTATATAGGCTTATTGTTACAAAGTGTATTTTGCGTCAATTAGAAATAGATAAACACTAATTATCACAGAAATGTTGTAGGAAAAGTTGTCATTAAAAAAAAAAGCAACCTCAGAATATCATTGTTGTACTGTGTGAGAAATTTTTGATAAGAGAATAATGGGGCTAAGATGAAACTATACTTATAATTAATTGTTGTTTATTATTATATATATAGTACAAGGATAGTATTTTCTTACGCTGTCCATTAGTCTTAATGGTTATTGTAGCATTGGTGTTATTAATAAATATTCTAAATTCAATTTAATGTGGTTTATATAGGGGGAGGACTGACATAGTCAATCACGTGTAGCGTGATGTAAAGTATAGTAAGAAGATCACTAATTTCTTATCCTTGTAGTATCTTCTTCTTCTCCTCCCCCCCCCCTTTCTCTTTTCAGAAAACTATTGTGTGCGCTAAGGTTACTTTTTTTTTTTTTTAATAGGAAATATAGTTACCATGATATAAGGAGAGGTGGTAGTTGCACTCCTATGCTCGGATTCGAAATAAAATTACGTCGCGGCAGCGCTGCAAGCGAGTTTCCCGCCTTCCCAAATCGATCAAGTGCCAATGCATAAGCATAGGGAAAAAGCACTGAATCCGTCATAACTTCTGAACGCGTGAAGTGTTAACAATAAAAATTACACCAAATTAATCAGCATAATTTTCTCGATTTTTTGATATGCATTTTAGTTAACTTTGTTAATTATGTGAATTTTACAATAAAATTATATGCAAAATAACCGGAAACGTATTAGTTTTAAGTTCTGAAAAAATGAATGTTAAAATTTCATTACGAAAAAATAGAAAAAATAAAAACGAAAATTTCCCATGTTAAATTTTAAAATGTGATCGAAATGGGAAGCGCGCGAAGAGCAAGCGAGAGAGAGCAACTACGACGAAATTTTATTTCAGCGCCCCCTACAAACGCAGCATAGGAGTGCAACTACCATCTCTCCTTATATCATGATAGTTACGTGTTTTAACCCAAACCACCACCGCGCCCAGGAGAGGATGTCACCCCGATGGAGGTGGTTAGGGCCTAGTGCCCAAATAGCCATCAATTCGCCTCCTAGCAAAATAGTCACGAAGTTTTGGGTATAGTGACAGGGTGCGTGCATCTTGGCTTCAGTATGAGCCCGGTTCACCCAATAACCCCCCACATCATCGAGTGTGGAGATATAAAATCAATTAATTAATTAAATGAGCAAACTTTTACTTCCATTATTAATTTTATAAATTGTCTATACCTCTGTTTAAACAGTATATATCGATTTTATTTAATTCTACATTCAGTAATCAGGAAAGAATTTATGGAAAAAAAATCAAGCAAAAATGTTTTAAATATATTTTACTTATAATTTAACACCAATATGATACTAAAAAAAAAAAGACGTTTTTAACAACTTTTATGAGAGCAATAATAATTTTGTATCAGTATAAATTTTTATTTAAAGATATGCTTTATTATATACGGAAGTTATTGTACTTAAATGAGTTCATTCGAATCAGTTTTGTTTTATGTTTCATAATATATTACAATTATAATATACATTTAAAAAAAATTTTCAACTCCATCAAAAAAGGCATGGAGTTTAAAATAAACGTGTGTGCGCTGCAAATTGACAATGTTACTTTTGATATAAAAAAAATGTAAATCAAATTTCAAAATGAAGAACATTTTATCAATAAAATTAGACGTTTTTTAAGTTTAAGAAGAGAGAGAGAGAGAGAGAGAGAGAGAGAGAGAGAGAGAGAGAGAAGCTATAGCAAACGCCGACTTATTATTTTTTATATATATATTTTTTTTTGGAAACTGTTTCTGTTTTAGTTCTCTTAAATATGAAGTAATTTTAATACTTTTATTGACTTTATATAATGTTAAAGGATATGTTTAGTAACAAAATTAGGTTGCAATAATTTTCAATTGTACTTAAAATGCATTATCATTAAAATTATATACTTTTTTTGTGTTTATCAATTAACTGACAAAATATAGTACACATATAATTTAGAATAAAAAAAAAAAAAGTATATGGAACGTGATTTATAGTAAAGTAGACGTTAATGACAGAACCTACGGCAATTTTATAACAATAAAAATGTAGTGGAAACCGCAATATTCGTAATAAAAAGTTGTCTGTATTATATGTGATGTAAAAAAAGCAACACAAAAAGTAATGTACACATGGTTGCTTTATATATTTTATTTTTTAAATCCAGAGCAAGTTTTTCGCATGAGAATAGCATTGCAAATTTGGCGCAAAATTTTTAATGGTATAAAATATATTACCAGAATCATGGGTGCAGTAATTATATAATAAAAAATATATAATAGTGAAAATAATATATAAATCTAAAATCTTAGTTACATTATCTATCTATTTTACAGATGTGTTATTAAATTTGATATTTTAAGTTTAAAATTTTATTTTATATCACACCTTCAAGCTCCATTAGATTTTTTTTCCTCACTTTTGTTTTCTCATCATACAATACAAAATTAAGGTCATAGCACAAAACAATGAAAAATGAATGAAAATGATGTACGCTGTCAATTTTATGTAATACATACAGGTTTTGTTTCAACTTTAAACTTTTATGCAATACTATATATTCACTTATTTATGTTATAATGTATACATATAGATATATGTATGTATGTATGTATGTGGTACTATAATGTATGGTAAAAGCCTATAGGCAAGATGAGCCCTCATTTTACGTGTGATGTAGTGTTTAAATCGTGATCACAGACTAATGGGCGCAGGTCATACAAAACTTCAATATAAATATCCACTCACTATTATATAACCTTGCGCCGCAACGGCGCATCTTCATAAAATGCAAAACGTATATACGTCCTATAGCAATAACAGCTATCTCACATAAGTTATTAAATTAAATCGTGGTATACGATTATAAATGCCACTTACGATATATTATGCTTATAATTCATTAATATATGTAAACATTTATTGAAATGTTTGTTTTACAATAAGTTATGATTTTATATTCTCTTAATTTATTAAAAGCACACGTTTTTATTTTACTGATTTTGAAATATATTTCAACACTTTTTAAATTGGCATTTAAGTTGTTGTTTTCTTAAAATTTAAACTTTTTACTATCATAAAATCTATAAAATAAAAGGTTTTAGTTTTTATAATAGCATATGAACTTGATTTTTTTTAATTGGGCGTGTATAGAAGTAATAATAAAATCAACGTTTTTTTATATTTTTTTGTTGGTCAATCGTCTTTGTTCCTCAATACTGTTGCTGTGATATTTAAGATTTTATTTATTTTAGTCATTAAATAATTGAATGAATGAATGAATGAATGAATGAATGAATGAATGAATGAATGAATGAATGAATGAATGAATGAATGAATGAATGAATGAATGAATGAATGAATGAATGAATGAATGAATGAATGAATGAATGAATGAATGAATGAATGAATGAATGAATGAATGAATGAATGAATGAATGAATGAATGAAGAACGAATGAACGAACGAACGAACTAGAAAAAGTAAACAGAATTAAATGTATCATCCATTGGAGCTTTTATCGGTTTAGCGCGCAGGGAAACGTGGGGAAACGTCCCCTAATTTAATTACGCTTTTAAGGGAAAACTTTTTTTTTTTTTTTTTTTTTTTTTTGAGAAAACTACTCCACTGATTTTGCAGAAATTTCAATGAGAAATGTTTTAATAAACCATAAAAATATTGTAAGAATTTTTTAAACTGATAACCTCCACAATTATGTGCAATAAATAATAACTTCTGACTAACAAGGTTAGTGGTTAGTATTATAATAAACTGGTTTTATTTTTGCATGGTGACAGAAATAGCTATAATGCAGTGTTATATAGAAAGAAGGTATGACAACTATAGCTCTATGAATCCAAGTAAGCTCCACGCATCTTAATGTGCTACACTTGCTGTGATGTCATAGTCGTGCATTTTCCAAGTATAAAAATAGCCAAAATAATTTGAGGGGACGTTGGCACGTAACTCTGAATATATGCGTGAGTTTTACCATTTCAACTTTGCAAGGATCTTTAAATAAGGAAAAAACAAAGCCAAGGTTTAAAGATATATTTTTTCCAGTTTTTAAAGCCTCAAGAGCTGTGGGATTAGTTTAGTTGTGATCTTAGTATGCACTGCGTGCAGTATACTAAATATTAAAAGCAGGGAAACTTGATAGCAGTTTTCTAAATGGGGGTGATATCTGCAGTTCTTTGTTTGCTCACAGTTATTCCAGGTAGGTAAGTAAATATTTTATATTTTTATGATTGATTTCATAAATGTCTATTGTAACAATTACTGTGAGATATTAAGAAGACATAAAAATTTCAACAATTCCCCTGTTATGTATTTGATATCACAGAATACTTTATTTTCACTGATATATTATGTCTTCTACAGAAAAATTTTTCATTTCAGGCACTCATTTTAATTTTACTTTAAGAATTTAAAATAGAATGTTATTATAAATATATTTAATTTTGAAATCTACTTTATAGATAGATATATAGATTAAGGCGTTGTAAAGGCTTGACAGCCTTATTTTATAAAACCTTGACCACAATCAAAATAATCAAATTTAATAAGCATTTTAACATAATAATAGGAACATATTTGATAGAAATAATCAAACAAATTTAGAGAACATGTAATTTAAATTTACAGTTTATATAAGATATTAATTAACAAAATACAAATGCTTGTAACTTATAAATAAAATTTTATGAATGTATATTTACTATAATATACTGTAAATATATTAATTAAAGAGCAAAATGCTATAGGTATATTTCTGAAATCCTTAATACATATAAAATATAAAACTAAATATTTATATACACATGACATGATGTATACACCATACATGCATAATTATAATACAAATATACATATAGACACAATTAATATAATATTTATTTTTCTTAATAACGTGATAAGGTCCCCCTGGTTTTACTTGGGATGGAGCGTGGTTTCAAGCTGTACCTATAAGAAGAGATAATACTCCTTGTGATGTCATCAACCCTTACAAAGATGTCACATTTCATCTGTACAAGGGGTATGTTACCCAAATCTCAAATTCAAAGAAATGAACTGAAAATTAATTTAATTAATGAAACACACTCATCAATACTGTATGCAAACAAGATAACAATTTTTAAGCATTATAATAATTATATATATTTAATTGATTGATTGATTGATATAATGAATCATATATATTATAATTTGCATATCATAATAATACTATAATTAGCATTGTTGTATAGTTTTTTTAGTTCTCTCTTATATCTTATTTTACATCTTATAGGTCAGACTCGAGAAACTTTAATATTTTGCTGCCCGGTGACGAGCCACTTCTGCGAATGTCAGGGTTTGATCCTCAGCTGCCCACTGTATTTTACATACACGGCTTCTTGAACAGTCTTGATGCTGAGGAAGTCAGTGTTATGAAACAGGGTACGTTATTTTATTGGAAGAGGCAACGATCGAGTTATAAACGTATATATATCAGAAATGATATTGAGTCCAAAACTTTTTGATATAGCCATGACGAAAATTTTTATTTTATATTAATTATTTTTTTTTTTCACACAAACAAAATAGCCCATACTGAAAGATTAATGTTTAATGCTTATATTTATTTGATTTATTTTTTCCACCCCAGGAAATAATTTTATTGGGGAAAGAAGTATTAAAATTTCGTTTTAGATTATTTATCTTTATGGTATATGGAAATTTCGTGCATATATCTTGTATTAAAAATGCTATAATATAAGTCCTTTAACATGTTTTAATAAATAGTATAATTAAAAATAAATATTATTATTTAAAATACTAAAAATACTTGTGTAATAAGAGTAATTAAAAGATAGTTTGTTTGTATGTATATAGCGCAAAAGTGCAGTAAGAATATATACTCTATATAAACATATTTTAACAGAACCATAAAGAAAAAAATTAAAATTAAATCGTATAATTAATAATATATAATTAAATAATTGATTTCTATTTCCGCAGCATACGCTACACGAGGAGGTCACAATTTCATCGTGGTAAACTGGAAACGACTCTCCGCAGGGCCATGGTATGTTACTGCCGTGGCGAACGTGGTACCTGTTGGACGCTATGTAGCACGCATGCTCGACTTTTTACAAGAGCACGGACCTCTGACTTCACTGCACGTGATCGGACATAGTCTTGGAGCTCACGTGGCAGGGGTTGCGGCAAGTAACACCACGAGCGCCCGTGTCGCAAGGATTACAGGTTGGTGCTCCCCGTAACGTAATACCAATAAATGTCATGTGTTAATCTAACTGTCGACACTGCAAACACTTTTTGTAATATGTATTAATATACTGCAGAACTATGTAATCCTTTTGTATTTACGATTAAATAAATGCACTGAATAAATCTAATGCCTATATTTATAGTATAATATTATGCACGCGTGCAGTGTGCACGGTAATTATAGAAGTTGTGCTTATAATTATAGTGAAATAATATGCCTATAATTCTATTATATTTATTATAACGTTTGACCTTTAAATGGAAAATTGTATAGGCAGTATATTGCCTATATTTTTTAGTGAAATCAATATACCTCAAGAAGTCTTACAAAATTTACGCCACTTTTATTATTGAATTACTTTGACAGGACTTGATCCAGCTCTGCCGCTCACTGCTTCTCGCTCCGAGGATGAAAAACTTGACCCTTCAGACGCACCATTTGTGGACATCATTCACACTGATGGTGACAATTTTGGTGTCTCTACAATCCTAGGACATGCAGACTTTTTCCCTAATAGTGGAGGACGTGGCTCTCAGCCTGGTTGTAGTTTTCGAGAAACAATAACGTCGCCGTCCGTACTTGGACGAGGTATATATTAATATATTTTTGCCATGTATATCATAAAGTAATTATACTAATTAATACATGCATGCACTTATTCAAACAATAATGAAAATTAAAAATATAAATATATTTAGCATTTTATCGCTAGCAAGAATAATAATTTCAGTATTATGAGTTTCCTTATATATATATATATTATATTTAATATGCGGTTATATTTTTTATAATATACCACGCACCAAATAAAAGTTACGAATTGTGGAAGTATAAATTAACTATTTTTTGATATTTATGCCATTCATTTTCTCCTGTGCTCGTAACTTTGAAAACACACTCATTTATCGAAGGCTGTGAAGACCAGGTGACAATTGGATTATGTTATTATAACATATACATAATTCTAATATAATACGTACAACGATACACCGCATATGTCAAGCACTTTTTACGCTTCGCAACTTTGCAACATAATATGCATGCAACTTTTTTTTCTTCTTGCAAGATGTAAAAATTGCATAAACAATAATTTTTTTTTTTAATTGTAATATTTCCAACTTCCCAGTTTTCTGCAGTCATCGAAGGTCATACTGGTTATTTGCAGCTACGGTCGTGCGAGAGCTTGTTTTCCCTGCGACTCTCTGCGATTCCTGGCAGGCCTATCAAGACGGCAAGTGCTCTGAAAATCAAGAATTGCCTATGGGATATGCAATACCTATCAGGTATTATGCACTTATAATTTTTAGGATAAAAGAAAATTTTTAATTCTACTACTTATACAAATGACAAATGAATATATTTTTCTGTTAATTAACTGTTGTTCTCTTTTCAGCGCTCGAGGATCTTATTATTTAAGAGTTGATGAAGTGCCACCATATTAAATCAATGCAGAAAAAATATATATTTAATTTAGTATTTTTAGAAGGAAAAAAATACTTTTAGTCTCTATAAATAAGACTCTATATGACTTTAATTTACTTTAAATTTTACGAACCCAAAATTTTGTGAGTGCTCAATTTTCCACACGATTACCAATTTAGTATTTAATATTTTATCGTCCCAATTTAGTTCATTGAAAAGTCCGATATTCAGACGAGCTGGATATGTTTTGCACAAGCCCCCCCCCCCCCCCCCCTAATTATTTACTACGAGTTACTAAATATTTTTGCCAATTTTTCCAACAAATTTCTATATAGATTTTAGTGAATTAGCAGATAATTTTTTAGGATACATTTTGAAATTAAAAAAAGATTGTAAATAAATAAAATTTATATTTAAGAATGTTAGTATAGAATGTTATTATTTTATTCAATGCCCATGTTTTCATTGTTAATTCCATCATATTATTGCAATATAGGTACACTTGAAATTAACATTTTTTTTTTTTTAAATATATATAAAATAAAAAATGCAAGTAGTCTCGTAAGTAATACATTTTTATTTTGTAATGAGAGAATAAGATTTACAAATTCACAATAATTTCTGCTCATAAACAAAACAATATTGTATTCTTATTTGATCCTTATCTTTCTTTCTTTTCTGATTTTTTTTTTCTTTCAACTTTATCACTACAAAATACAAGCAGGAAGCATATTACATTGGTGTATCTTTGTTCCTATAACTCACTTTTTTTTTTTCATTCAAATTCATACTTATATATTAACAGTTTTTTTTTACAATATTATTTATACCCTGGAAGCAATATTGCATAAAATATAAAACTAAAGTACGCACATTTTGCTAAAACAAAATTTAATACATAGTGTGATGTTACTTTTTTTTAAGGTGTTATTTATACTAAAAATAAAACTATTTAATAATAATTTTAAAGCCACAGGCTTATAAAAAAATGAGTAATAACAAAACAAAGAAATACCTTAAATTCCACTCTACAGGCCTTATATTTATACAATTTTTAATTTGTTATATTTTGAAGGAAAAAAATACTAGCCATATTTAATACATGATTATATTTTAGTTAATACAATTTTGCAATACATTTTGGAAGCAGCTAGCAGATTATAAACTGTATCCAGGCCTGACTAGATTTGATTGTTTATAATTATCAACACCTCTGGCACATACAAAAATTAAAAGATAAAAACACAAAATTTATAAGATATCTGTATGTTATAAAACATAAAAATATCTTTCATTTTACTGATCTCCAGGTGGATGTGTTGCAAAGTTTAATATTTTTATTGCAGAATAATTTGTACACCTCTGGATTAAAGTTTCCGGACAATTTGTATAGGCAACCCGCAACCACACCATGCTATATCTTTATGTTATAAGAAAACGCAGCGGCCGCCTCAGTCCCGTTCAAAAACTTTTGTCCAGAGCTGTACAATAATTTTCTTATTATTATTTTGCAATAGTAAAAAAAAAACAAAAAACAATATAAAAAATATTGCAGAGCATTAAAAAAAAAAGTTCTGCAACATTTTTAAAATTTGTTCTCTTTCTTATGAACTGATCTTTAGAAAAACAATATAGGAGTTAGGTTTAAAAATGCTAAAATATAATTTGTAGAGCCTGCAGAAATATGTAAATCTTAAATCTAAAGACTTTTGTAATTAAAAAAAAAAAAAAAAAAAAAAGTTGACTTTGTGGGGAGGGGGGGGGGGGGGGGTAAGCACAATACAAAGAACACAAGGTGATGCAATAAACACTTGTAAAAACACACAAATATTTTAATGGTGATGAATTGGGAGTAATTGTGATTGAAGCAATGTAAATAAACAGGGAGATTATTCTTCTCCTTAAATACATAGATATGGCAAAACATATTTTAATACAGTATCATTTCTACTGTAACATTCAGACTTAAAAGCTTTTTCTTTTTTTCTTTAAATGTTCATGGAACTGATTGTCTTTATAAAACTATTAAAAAAAAAAAAAAAAAAAAAAAAAAAAAAAAAAAAAAAAAAAGAGGGCAAGGAAAATTAAGTTTATGGTATATTGAGACTCCAAGGATTAGGTAAACTCATATTATACTTCCCTAACAACATTTCAGTAAATTAAAAGAGGAACAAACATTACAAAAAGAAATGCAATTAAGAGGTAGTTCTAAATCTTTCATATTTGAGATTAAGTAACCAGACTAAATATTGTTAAGTTTTTTTTTTTTTTTGAACTATATAAGCAAAAGATCATAGCATATTATAAATTCATTCTGAAAAAAACACAGGAAGGTTATTATATCTATCCAAACTGGATTCACACTACTTAAAACTATAACTTTTGATACAAAAAAAGTATTGTCTTAAATCACAAGACAAATTACTAAAATTATTACAGATTTATAAACTTAATTAAAGAACAAAGGGGTTGGGGAGGTACATTAAACAAAAATTGCAGTAGTGTACAATTTTTTTTTTCATTACGTGCCAGCACTGGGGGAAAACATACTTAAATTTACACAGCAATTTAATTAGCAATTGAATCGGACAGTACATAATATATTGATGTTGTAGCAAACAATACGTGTATCTTGTTTCTTGTTATGGTTTAAGCAATAAATGTGTCTCGTTTCTTATCACAGGAAGCAAAATGTTTAAATGCCAAATGTAATGCTTGACTTATACATTTTGCTTGCCGTAAAAAAAAAATAATAACAATAATAAAAAAGAGAGAGATATACATATTGTTGGCTACAACAATATCGTTCTTTGCACGTCAAAGTAAACAAACAACACTTGACAAATTTCACTGAAAACAAACAATCTACATTTGGCACTTCTACACTTTTAACAGGAGAGGTAAACAGGTGACCTTGGAATTTGAAAAGTGTAGATCATTCATTTAAAGTAAAAAATTTAAAGCATAGAATCATTTGATACGAGAATAACAATACATATGTTTTATTAACAAGCAAAGTAAGGGATTTCTTACTTTTTACCAATGAAGCCAGGCAATTTTTTTCCCCCGGTGATATTTAAATCATCAATATACAGTCAACCAGGGTGACATTGAAAGTCAATCACAGACCCCCTTTCAAAGTGCTCTGTGTCTAGCAAGATAGGGAAAAGGGAAAGCTTGCACATGATTGGAGTTTCAATTTCACCCCGGTTGACTGTACATCTTTGACAATTCAACAAAGACCATGTCTTACAATTTTTAAAGTGGTCTTTTTATGTAGATTTTTTTTTATTGACAGTCCTATTCAATTGCAACATAATAGTCTACTTTCATATGACTCACTGTAAAAATTTACAGTTACGGTATTACAGTATGACTGCTGAAGAATGCAATAATAAAAGTAAACTAAAAATGTTTACTATAGACCAAACAATTAATATTGAAAGAATTATAATTACATAATTTTTATATAATCAACTAAAGGACATTTTAATCACATACTCAAAGGAAACAAAATATTAGGATATAACATTATAAATAACAAAAATCTATTACACTGCAGGCTCTCAACAACAAATTTACTTTCATTTATCCTATATATGGTAAGAGTTAAAAAGCCAATTAGATAATTAACAAGCCTAGCACAGAAACTAATAAATGAAATATTACTATAATTTTATCACTATCAAGGGTCTCTCCACTTATTATACTGTATATAAAAAATTGGGATATGCAAAAGGCTTGAAAGATCTTAAAAGGCTTTATAGTAGGTAAGAGGGGCTTATTTAAAATTATGTTAAGTAGAAGTGATTTATTTTTATTTTTTTAATAATAATTATACGTGAAATCTAAAATGTTTACTACTAGCATTGAAACCACTGGCAATACTAGGATGAAAATAATAAGCATTTTACTTGTTTTAAAAATATGCATTGTAAGTGATGCATTTTGTTTTCTTTCATTTTCAATCTATACTTCTTTTTTTGCTTTTTTGAAATATTTTGCTGCAAAATATTGGAAAATAAATGTCATGAATACAAGTGATAAAACATAAAAAGCTGAAGCCAGCAGCTTAATTTCTAAATCAGGTCTAGGGTGAGACACTACAGAGTAGGTTAAAAATGCTCCGCCAATAACCCTCATCACAAAGAATAATGTCATAAAGCAAACTTCCACAATTTTGTACAGGAGTGAATTTTTCAAACCAGCATCACGTAAAAACCAACGTAGTTGAAGAAGAGGATTAGTAATTTCAAGGCCTCCAATTCCAGATATTGCTTCAGTTGCAGATACACCTTTCATAAGAACTCTGGATAGAGCAGTAAGACTCACGAGATGATGAATTATCATTGTATATCCTTCTGTTTGGTAGTAAAGGCACCAGATGATGTCAAATATAAAATATCCAAGACTGTTACTGATGGTGAAGATTTCCATACTTGTATTAATTCCTCCTATTAAAAACAACAACAAAACAACATTACTGTACATGTTATAAATTAGATAATCTTTGTGTGGTATTATCTTTCAATTTAGCGTGCTCTAATCATTTTACATACAGTCAACCGAGGTGAAATTGAAAGTGCGGAGTGAAATTGAAACTCCAATAGTATGCAAGCTTTCACTTTTTCCTATCTTGCTAGACACAGAGCACTTTGAAAGCGGGTCTGTGATTGGCTTTCAATTTCACCCCGGTTGACAGAACTATTTTCTTTCAAATTTTATTTATTTTTCAATATTTTTTAACATTTACCTATACAACCACAATGGATTTTTTCCTTACTTATTTATTTAAATTTTAAAAAAATACCAGTACAGGTTTTTGGCACAAAATAACATGTATTGACTAATAAAGACAAACCTGTTTTGCAGCCAACTTTATGCAATTTTGAACACATCCACTTCCGTTTTTTTACGTACTACACACGAAATGGACATGGATGTGAGCAAAATTCCTAAAAGTTGATCTCAGAGCAGTTGCTTCATTTATGAGTTGATATACCATTATAAGTTATAATAATTTGTTTAGTGAATTTAACTGAAAATTTACTAAAAGTCTAATTTTATGTATGCTTATAAAACTTCTAAGGTTTGAGTTTTTAAGTATAAACCAAACAAATCTTTTTAAGGAAAAATATAAGTGGTTACAAAATATAAGCTTGCCTGGTTGTCTTTCTGACCACGGCTGAGCAAGGAAGCAATGCCAGATTCCCAAGCTTGTAGCAACACAAGCATGAATAGCAGTGATGAGTCGACAAACAAATTCTGGCTCCTTGTTTATCATCCATTTCAGCAAGAAATAGAATGTTGTCCATGCTGTAGTTGTGCATATCAAAACTATCACTTCCTCACCCATTGGCCCAGCTAATAAAGTTGTGTTACAAATCTGAAACAGACCATGATCAAATTTTTTAACATTATTGAATAATAAAGGAACAATTGTTTTGAGGCTGACTATATGCGATTTCGCTCATATCCACTTCCGTTTGGACTTACTACGCATGCGCAGTAAGTTGAAACGGAAGCGGATGTGAGCGAAATTGCTTAAAGTCAGCTTCAAAACAGTTGTTCCTTTATCAGTCAATTAAAAAAAAAATAAGAATAATAAAAATAAAAAAATACTTGTAAATTAGCATTAAGTGTGTATTGCTTTCAATAGCATGTGTACCAAATTTCAAATTGATTTGTCAATTGGTTTTATGAGTTTTAAGGGAAAAAATAGCATGAGAAATATACGTTGCTTTATTTGCTCACCATGTTATTTTTTCCTATATACGGTAACCAATGGACAGATCGATTTGAAATTTGGTATACATGCTATAGGGTCTATGCATTCATGACCATGTTGGATCACTTAATAACATGGGCGGCATAGAAAAATTACTCATTTTGCCAGTTTAAAAACACTATGCAATGTTTTTTTTAGAGCATTGATGCTGTATCTCAAGTACAGTATATAAGAAAAATAACAAAAAGATAAAAAATTAAACGATTTCCAAAAGAAAATTGCTTAAAACAAAGTTTCCTAAGCTTAGCAATGTTATTTACTACTCCAGTATGGCCTCCAAGCTCATTAAATATGATGTCATGCGGTATATATTGAAGGTAACACAAACTTACGCTGGAATAAGTAATAATAAAAAATATATATTTGACTTAAAAAAAAAAAAAAAAAAAAAGTTCTGTCACTTTTGAGATCAATTGTTACTATATTATAGCCACTAATAAATATTATTTCTACAGTAACAATATAGAAATAATTTAGTGGCTGCGAGGACATATAATCAATTTAAATATACCTACATCTAATAACATTCAGAAAGAAATTAAATTTACAATCGTACTTATATAATTATGGATAAAGAATCAATGAATTTTTAATTGTTTTTAGTCTATAATATATTTTGCTACTATACGTATGCATTATACAGTATACTGTATATCATATACATACATACATATTTGACGGGATATACATAATACATACATCACCATTTTAAACAATAAAGAAAATATAACGTATAAACAACCATAATACCTTCTAAAGCACTAATTTAAGGATAAAATAAAAATTTAGCGCAAAATTCTGATTAATTTTGGATCACAAAAACCGAACACCGAAAAATAGGAGCTTTAATTGTACCTATTTTTAGCTATGTTTTTGTCGCAAATGAAAACTGCACTGTCTGCTATATCACTATCTTGAGCTAATGGTATATATATGCACACTTTGCTAGTAACACAAACACACTGACTGAATGAATTTTTTTTGCCTAGGTCAATAATTAATGAATGTAGTGGTGAATGTATTTCCTAACGTTACCTAACTTGGCATCCAAACTGTATGAACAAACGAGAAAATAACCAGCTCTTCTAGATCGCGTGACACCTATAATTACGCAGTACAAACTAACTTGAATTAATATTCATCTAACTTTGACTCTGTAGGCGGTATTAATGCAGACCTTGGCTGCAATGAAGAAGGAAGAGAAGAGGGCTTTGTGTTATTATTGCAAGTAATCCAACAGGAAAGCGCATTAATGCGTTATTGAGTCGGTCACCTTGAAATCACTTTTTCAACTAGAAAAAACAATGCACTTGTTTCATTTTCATGAGAATCGTAATATATATTAGCTAAAATGTAGGAATAACTTTCTTACCGATCAAAAATAATCTTGCCATTCATTTAATTAGTAGAAAATTTAATTCATTCAACTTTCGCAGCTGTGACAAAAGCGGATCAGCTGTTATTTTTTTCTTTTCTTCTTCCGCGTCCAAAGAGCGTCGGCGCAATAATCGCAAATCGCAATGAGTTTTATTTCTTTGCAGTTCTTTTACAGCATTAAATAAAGCAATATATAAGATACATGATACGTGTAATGAAAATACAATTTAAAATATTTTGATATAATATAAGAAGATATTAAAAATAATGACAATTATTTTTTAAGCAACTTTGTGATGCGTGACCCTTGAAATTTTTGTTTAAATTTGCCGCGTCCTGTATGAGTTCCGCAAAATATGAATCAAGTTGTATCTATTTTTTTCAAAATTAATAAATATTTTTTTCGTATTAATCACTGATTGTAAATTTAATAATTATAAAAAAAATAATTATTAATTTTTTTTTTAGCTGAAACATATATTTTTAAAGATTTTCTTGTCACACTGTCAGCTGTTTTTTTGAGGGGAGTGCTGACGTATTTGTGTCCGTCAAATCGAAAGTAAATCTACATTTTTTACTCAATTTATTTTATCTTCCACGTCACCAGTGATTTTAATGATTAGATAATATCTTCATGAACCTGAGGTACGTATAAATTTTAATTGGGATATTTAAATTTAATTAAAAAGTGTAATTTGAGAATCCAAACTTACCTGTGGGTGTATCCACAGTTCCTCAAACCAGTAGGAAAAGTAGGCTAAAGATTGGAGAAATTGCTTTCCATTCGAAAGTTATGTGTAGTGGCATTTGGTGTTTTACGCAAAAGTTTAGATACCAAAAATTATTATCATATTGTGATGCAACAACATTGCAAATTATTTAAGGCTAAGGTGCAGTGCTAGAAGTGCTGAGTGTTGTGGATACACATTATCATACCATGCATAGGTATTTGTAACAAATATGTAGCAAATAGGAGTTGCATCATATGATTGAGTACATACATATGTGTATGCATGTATTTTATATTATGTATGTATACATATGTACATACATACAATTGTAGTTATAACTGCAATAATTTGTATGTATGCATAGCAATATGTATATATGTATGTACATATATGGTAGATATGCCACTTTTCGGCCACTTTGAACTTTGAAAGCCTATAATAAAAAATCTAAATGGACCAGGGACAATTTTTTTGTATAATTAGCTCCAGAAAACCTTAGCCAGTACTGTGTTAGAAATTGAAATGCTTAGCATCATAGGATTTTTTTTTATTAAATTATTAACTCGGCGAGAACTTAAAAATTGCACAAATTTACGCTTCTTCTAATGTTATGCAAAAACATCACATCAGTACTTCAGGAAAATAAGGGTCTAGTTACAAATTCTTGACAGCCATCTCAAATCCACTGAATATATAGTATCTCAGCTAAGTATGAACCACCATAAATCTTAAGTTGGCCTTAGACAATTTTTTTAAGACTGAATATAAAAGTGGCCGAAAAGTGGACTCGATGCTTCGTACCGGTGTCACTTTTCGGCCACCTAATTTGCTAAGTTCAATATTTTTTCCTGGCAAAACTGTAGATTTGAAATCAGGTTTGATCACCTGAACTTGCTCTGGGGACAACATAGTTTTAGTAAAAAATAAGAAAACAGTTCTGAGAACCATAAGTCGTGGCCAAAGACGGTCCAAAAATCCCCAACCCATCATTCGTTATTAAGTGAAAATTGCAACTTTTTTTTTTCTTCAAAGGGGGAAAAAAATACGAAATTTTTTTAATGTACAGAAATGTTCCTCATACACTGTAGAATTCAAATATTAAAACCCCCAAAGTCATGATTTTTATTTTTATTATAATACTTAAAAAAAGTACGCCTAAGCCCGGGCGTCGTGAACCATTTTAAGGGTCGATTTTATCGCAACTCAGATTTCTGGGAACAGTTTTATTATTTTTATTTCATATAATGTTGTATTGAGAGTGACATCAGGCTATCAAACATGCCCCTAAATAAACAGCTCCAGCAATAAAAAATTTCAAGAGTAGCCACGCGTGGCCGTTAGGTTTGTGTTTAGCAAATTTAAAGCGCTATAGCGACCAAAATAATTGCAACATGCTAATTTTTTCCTAACATACACAATAAATGAATACATTTTAATGATTTGACAAACAAACAAAAAATTAATCGTGCGCAAACATGCTAGAAAACAGCTTGCGAATGTGCGTTCCTAACGTAAGGTGGCCGAAAAGTCGAATTTCAGTGGCCGGAAAGTAGCATAAGTGGCCGAAAACTGAGCATTTACAAAATCGAACTTTAAACTGTCCTCTTAATTAATTGAATGTTAAAATAAACGATTTTTTTATATGATTATGTTAGTAAGGTATTACTTTAACCAGCTGAATGGATGATTTGAACAGAAATATATTATTTGGTTGTAAATATGGTGATAATATGAAACAAGATCCTTATGTATAATATTGATATATAGCTATAGAACATTTTATTTAAATTTGACATCATGCATCATACGTCATATACCGTACGAGCATAGATTTTAGTGAACGGAAAAGTCATATAATGTACAGATGCCTATCAATTTAAAGTTAAGACTCATTAACATGTTGTACAGCTCTGGCCAAAAGTTTGAGAACAATTTGTATAGGCAACCCGCAATCACACTAAGTTATCTTTATGGGAAAATGCTGTGGCCGCCGCTGCTCCGTTCTTAAACTTTTGGCCAGAGCTGTACATATTATGTACCGGTATAAGTACTACATTTAATATTTGGTGTATATATGTAATTAGCTTAACATTGTAGCCATGTCCTGATAGCAAATCAAAAGTCCACCTTACATTATGCATTATAAGAATACTATCATAAAATTTGTACATGCTTTGCATGGTCTTTGTATTTAGATATAACAGGTTATCAGGAGAATGCAGGGCTCTCAAATGAAAGAGAGGGAAGGTCATACAGTGTTGCAATGCATTTATATTGTACGGCAGAATGTTTGCTTTGCAATCTGTATATAAGAAAATCATAGATGAATATAAGTATTGTACCATATTTTACAACATTTATTTATTTGTCCTTGGACTTGCTACCTAACAATTTAATTAGAGAAATTAAAAATTTATGTTTGATTTTCATTTTTAGACTAATGTTAAATTTGTATGTAGATAATAAGAAAATGAGTAGAGTCCCATATATTATAATGTACTACATTCTTATGTTATTTTCTTCAATTTTGTGATTACAGCATTGAAAAACTGCTAGTACTGATGATCCAATGACAGCAAGAAGACGTCGTGGTACATCAGAGTCAGAGCAAGTACCCTTGCTTTTATCACCTGGAACAAGACAAAATCAGTGGTCTCCTCAAGATATTGCTGCAAGTTTATCTCACCAAAATTCAAACAATAATGGATTACCAGGACCAGGAACTAACTTTTCAGTAAATAGCGGATTGCCCAAAGATACTTCTAGTTTGATTTTACCAGACCCTACAATGTCGTCACGAGACAGGACCAAAGAATTTGTCACCACTGTGCGCTCCTTGCAAGGACGAGAGGTTGCAAGAGTAGCCACAGCTAAGGATCCCAAGAAAATACAACATTTGCAACGCTATGGAGAATTTATGATGATTGCCAGGTGTGTACAGTGTACTTATAGCAATACTTAACCCTATAAAAAAATTGCTAAGTATTTAGTTGTTTATTTGACTTTTCTAGCCCACGTTATAATTAGGTAAAGCAAGGGTAACAAGGCAAACTATGTTGCAGTACATTTCTTTTGCTATGCAAGTTAAAGACCTGTATGCCTTCTCAGGTAAGTTAGCAGGTAGAGCAAGGGACACATTTTTTACTCTCATAGTAGAAGGGCGTGTACTAAATCTCGTTTACCCTCGTGGGGCTCGCTTATCCCGAGGACTAGAAAATTCAAATAAACAACTAATTTCTATTGAAATGGTCCATAGTGGAACAAAAAATACCTATTTTTAGTGATGAGTATCACTTTTACAAGTACCAAGCAGCAGTAGACATTTTTGTTTGCTTGTTTGATGTAAATTTATCAAGTACTTAAAATACCATTGCCTAGATAATGTTATTCACAATCTTGCTTGCTGTGTAGAGATAATATTATGGCAAATACAATAAGAAAAAAGATTAAAAGTAGAAAATAAAACAGAAAGGATTCTGTTTAAAGAGATTAAAAATAAAAAATGAAGTATATAACATAGGATTTATTTCTGTAAATTACATAAAAAGATTACGAGTTGGTATGCTGTATGAATCAAATGTGATTCAACCTCCCTTTGCTCCAATGGTAATTAATATGAGTGGTTAGTATCTACCAAAGAGATCAAGAGGCATATCTCCCTATACCCACTATAATAATTATTAGTGACTGGCAGCACCATCGTGGATCTCTCACAAACTTGTGAGGCACCTTTTTAGGGTAAAAAATTGTATTATGTTACCTAATTAATGATTAAAAAACAAAGATGTTTATTCAAAATGATTTATTGTTAACCTTTTGCAGTTAACTAATTGAATTTTATAATTTTTTAGGCTAAAAACAAAATAAAATATTGCGCTTTTTTTGCCATGTTATGACGTTTTTGTCTCACCATAACCATATCGTTATTCAGTTGTCTGATTTTGAAGCATTTGATTGGCTATCGGCTAGTTTCCACGATTTCTTGAGAGTTATTCCTCTTGGTCTCTTTGGTACCTACACACCCTTATTTTCTCTTGCAAGGTGTTCCTGTCTGCTGAAAACTCAGCAGTTCTCACTCCCCAACTTTTCACAATATATTTATGTGCTATTTATTATTATTTTTTATTATTTGACAAAGATAGATGCAAATTTTATTTTTCCAATCCAGTACAGTATCCTATAATATTTGTAGCCAGTCATAACATCTTTATTTTATTATTATTATTTTTTTTTTACAGAACTATTGGAAAGAATATTGCAAGCACCTATGCAAAATTGGAAAAGCTAACATTGTGTAAGTATCTTCTTATGATTATTTCATTTAAATTTTTGGCTTTAGTTCTAAATTCTAGATTTTTGTTGTCAGGCAATACCCTAATTTATTGCTCTATTTTATTTCAGTGGCTAAACGCAAATCTCTCTTTGATGATCGACCTGCTGAAATTCAAGAACTGACATATATTATCAAGGAGGATTTGAACAGTCTTAACCAGCAAATTGCAAGGCTTCAGGGTGCTGCGAGGAGCCAGCATGAGGCTGGTAGCAGTGGGAGACGACATCTCTTGAGTCATTCCTCCAGTGTAGTCCTTGCATTGCAGTCCAAGCTGGCATCTATGTCTTCAGAGTTCAAGAATGTACTTGAAGTGCGCACAGAGGTATGCCAAAAACACTTTCTAAATATGTATGTGTAACTCTTACGTTAAATTAAATGTGATTATAATTGAAAAAGTAAAAAATGGATAGGCTAGCCAAGTTAAGAAATTCTCTGGTGTCAATCAGGTCACGTGTTAAAAATCGGCTTCTACAAGGTGTAGGGATAGAATAGGTATGACGCCACTTCCGTAATTTGTGTTTGGTCACTAAAGATGGAGGATGAAACAAGTAATGACAACACTATGAGCAACTGCCTGCTTGCAGGTGAACATCATCAACCTTTGCCTGTATTGTTAATTGTTACTGTACTGTTTTTTTGCTCAAAAAGTTGAAACACTAAAATACTAAATTCTAAAAAACAAATAGAAAAAATCCCAAGCATTACCCATCAACTTTTTTTTTTTTTTTTTTTTTTTTTTTTTTTTTTTTCACTTTTTTTTTCCTTCAGCAATAGGTTTGATCATTTTACCCGAGTAAAACCTTTCTCTTTCTTAACTTTGTCAGCCTATACTCTTTTCTGAGTAATGCTTTTAAAATGTGACAATACCTTTATGAAATAACATTATTTTCTTCTGTCTCCAGAACCTGAAGGCACAGAGAACTAGACACGAGCAGTTCTCTCAAGCTGGCGCTGTAGCTTCATTGCCTCCCTCAGCTATGGCTGGTCCACGTCAGGGCTCTATATTGCTAGCCGAGGACCAAGTGGCTATTGATATGGGTGGTGGAGCAGTGGGAGGTGTTCCTCAGCAGTCCATGATGCAGAGTCAAGCAATGATGCAAGATGAATCGGTAAGCAGTTACATATATTTTCAATCTTACCCAAGTGTTACTTCTCCAGAAAACAATAAAATTGGATAGGCCTATATATTCATTGATGTATGTACACACAATTGTGATAATATATTTTACCATTCAAAAACTAGAGCTAAATTTCCAATGCCAGAAAAACATGTGCCGCATTTAAATGGTAAAATAAATTATTGCAGTCATGTGTATGTTAAAATGATCATTACAAATAAAAAAGTTACTGTAATGCAAAATGAATAAATAATTTATTATACTGTACTTTAAGTATCGTATCTATTTTAGGATTATTACCTACAAAGCAGAGCAGAGACAATGCAGAATATTGAGTCTACCATAGTTGAACTTGGAGGAATCTTCCAACAGTTGGCACACATGGTTAAAGAACAGGAAGAAATGGTGGAAAGGTAAAAATATCAATGTTACAGTTCACATGTTAACAATATGTAACCATATATTATATATTTTTTATTTCCATAGGATTGACGCCAATGTACAAGATGTAGAACTGAATGTAGAGGCAGCACATGGAGAAATTTTGAGGTATTTCCAATCTGTATCCTCCAATCGCTGGCTCATGATCAAGATCTTTGCAGTGCTCATATTCTTCTTTATTTTCTTTGTTATATTCCTTGCCTAAATCAATTTCATTTTTTTTTTTAATATTTTTTATTCACTTATTATTATACTCATTATAATATTAAAAATAAATAATAATATTGATTGATAGGCTGTGCCTCAAAAATTAAACTTTATGAAAGAACTTCTACTTCACATAAAAAGAATTGTGACACTTTCCTATTAGCATACACTTAACTATCTTTACCATATTATAACATTAAAATGAAAACAAAAAGGTACTGGAAATATGAATTAAACTGATATATGATATCTTGTCTGGAAAAAAAAGTTTATATTTTATATAAAATACTGTAGCTAGCTGTAAAATTAAGTAATGTTTGAAAAAAAAAAAATGAAAATGCAGTTAACTATGAAGAAATACGTTAACATCTTAATTAAGTGTGCCTAAAAATTATGCTGTTGAAAAAACAAACAAAGTGTCTGCATTTATTGCAAATAAACTGATGAACGTGCATAAGTCCATATAAATACTGAATAATGACCCCTTTTGTATTCCATTATTTTAAATGATTTTTTTCTCTTTCTGATAGTGTAATGTAATATAACACTTAAAATTTTTTGTAATGATTTTATTTACTTTATCTTACACTTACAGCATTTCATTTTTAATACATAAACAAAACATTTAAAATTTGTAAGGTGAAATTTATTTGATTTAAAATATATATTATATATATATATATGAGACATGCTCTGAGACACAAAAGCAGAAGACATATGTTAACCTAAGCTTACACAAATTAATACCCAGAATATATGCCCACTGCACGTCTGGTCTAAAAGTGACTCTCCAAAAGTCTCCTGAATTTATGTCTTGTGAGTATCCCTAAAAAAGATTATACATTCATTGTAAGATAAGTTATATTAGTTAATAGACAATATAAAAATTGTACATAAAAAAATATCAATTTGTTACCTGCAAATAAATAAATAAATGCTTATGCAAAATATAATTGAATTGTAAAAATACATTTTTAAAATTGATTTATAATAAATTATATGATTATAATATAAAATTTATGAAAGCAGTATTTCAATATTTTATTTGAGATTACTATTGACATTTAATATTAAGTTTACTAGTACACATTGAAACATGTAAAAAAAAAAAAAAGTTTTCTTCTGTGTATTTCTTTTAAGTGATGATAAATAATATGAGTATGTATCTGTAATAGGGTGTGTACGCATGACTTCATTGTGAGTGCTTTTCGATGCTCTTCTTGAGCAATGAATAACATTGCTCAGCATAGGACAAATGTAGTTTTTAGCTATTTTCTTTCAAAAATTAGCTATTTTTTGGTCATTATTATTTTTCTTGCATATTTGAAGTACTAATTCAACCTGTTAACAGCATCAATGCTCTCAAAAAAATTGCGAAGTATTTTTAAACTGGGAAAACATGCCATTTTCCTATACCGGACAATGTTATTTAGTACTCACTTATAACGTCAACTTGAACATGAATGAAACCACCCTATAGTAACAAACAGATTTTGATGACTGCAGTTGTCTATTTAGCTCCCATTAATCTATCAATATCTAATCGTAGTTGGTCTAAGTAACTCTTAAGTTCTACTAAATTTAGACTTGTATGTGACCTTTTCCTTTTTTCTAATAATAATTTAGCTTCATCAACAAGGTATAATTCTAAATATTTCCCTTTAATACATTTATCAGGTATTGCTTCTAAACATAAACCAGAACTTGGTAAAATTTTAAAAGATGAAACTTTAGGTACATTAAAAAATTTAAGTTTACTTAAAATTGGTGCCCACCATAAGTCATTAATTAAACTTTCAATTGATAATATCATTTCACCTTGAGCAACAATTGTAGAAAATTGTGCTCTTTTTCTTAAATCTTGTGTATCACTAACTGCCAGACCATTCATCATGTTCATTAATACAAAACAAATAAAAAATATAAATATTGCAAGTAAAGGTCCCCATAATGTAAATTTATCTTCAAGTGGAAATTGTTCAAAACCAATTTCTCCTAACATCATTGCGGTTAATTTAAGTGAAGAAGATGGTAATGTCTTGAATGCTCCACCTAAAACATATTCCCCGGCATCACGATCTCTAAATAAAAAGTGAAATGACAATATAAATCCTATAAGTAATAGAAGTGAGAATAATAAGAATGTTAAAAAACTTCTACTAATGTAACAAAATATATAATATAATGGTGATACTAATGGATATCGTGATACATGTAAAAATGTTTGCATCCATGCTAATAATAATACAGGAACAGCAAAATATTCATAACTCATAAAATAAGCAACAGTTAGGATTAATAAAATTATTTCAATCCAGTGATTAAGATTATAGAAATTTGCCTGCCAACGAAACATAGTTTCTAATGTTCTAAATGCAATGAGAATTGATAAGAAAAAATATAACATTATTTTTAACCACATAAAATTATAATCACTTGTTATGATTTCAGATTTCATATGCATATAATATCCACTCTCATTTGCAGGATATAAAATTATATTACTTGTACTATCTTGTTGAGTAGTTTCAGATATGTTAGTAAGTTTTTGATTGAGAAATATATATAATGAGAGAAGAGTTATGAATGCAAGAAACATTACTAATTTTGTAAAATATAGTCTTTGTACAACTTGCCACTTCATTGATATTAAACTTTTAAATAATGGATGAAATACTAAATGTTCATGTTTTTTAGATGCTGATATTGCAAGAAAGTTTTTCAAGTCACTATTAGTTTGTTGATCTGCTGTTGCAAAAGCATTGTTAAATTTGATTTTTTTATGATCTTTTACATAAATACCACGCTCTACATCTGGAATAAGTTCTGTTGTCACTGAGTCATTTAGCACTTTTTCTAAAGATTTAACACTTAATCCATGTAATGGAGTTACTCCTCGTTTATTAGACACTCCTAGCAAAGCTCCGCCTCGTAATAATTCTCTAAGTAAGTCTGACGGACAGTCCCTACTTACAAAATGTAAAACTGTATCTTTATCTGTATCAGATACATTTGCATCTGCTCCATATTTAAGTAATTCTAACACTACATGTGTTTTACCTTTACAAGCTGCATTGAGAAGAGGCGTAAATCCATATTGTGATTTATTGTTTATATTTGCACCCTTTTTTAATAAAATACATACAATATTTAAATGACCATTTGCTGCCGCTAAACTTAATGGAGTTTCACCAGTACAGTCTTTTGAATCAATATCTATTTGACTATTTTCCACTAAAATTTTAACTGTTTCTTCATGACCATTACTTGCAGCAAGATGTAAGGAGGTCTTGTGATTTGGATTTTGTAAATTTATATCAATAACCTCCATATCAATAATTAATTGCACTGCGTCAGTATTTCCACTTGTTGCTGCGTAATGTAATGGTGCATAACCATGATTTACTTCACCTAATTTTAATTTATCTGGCATGAATCTCAGTATTGTAGTTACAATGCGTCTTGAACCCTTTTTGCATGCATATTCAAGTGGTGTGGTCACTTGAGATTCCGTTAACTTGTGAAATAAAATTTTTGTTGCATAACTGGTTGAAAGAATTTCTTGAACTTTTCGGTTGTCATCTTGTTCGATTGCTTTTAGCAGTAACTCTGCCAGGTTAGCTGTATACAAAAAGAAATTTTAATTTATGATTAACTTTAATTAAAATGATATAATACTATATTCTTGTAAAAAATAATAATAAATATAAAAAAAGTATTCTAAAATAATTAAGCTTGAATTTAGCATATATTTTTTGGTTTAATTGTTATAAGTGGGAACAATATTTGCAACATACATGCAATAAGTTTCATAACATCTAAATTTACTGATTTTAAATGCAGATTGCAAGAAGTATTACAATAAGTTATTACAATGGATCAATAAAGTTTCTTATTTTTATAAGTTATTAGCATATATTTCTTAATATAAGCACGCCATAACTTCAAAGTTTAATGACTTTAATATATATTATTATAATGCATTGTATTGAAATCCGTTTCAGGAGACTTGAAACTATATAATATAGAAAGTTTTTGTAATAAATTATTACCTATTTTGAATATTTTGATTACAAATTTTATTCTTCTTTTTTAAATTATATAAAGCATGTGAAGCAGAATATTTAATACCTTATTTATTACCTAACTTTCTAGTTTTTTTTCCTACTTTTTTTTAAGAGTACTTTTCTTTTTATGAGAGAAATTTTGTTGATATTATTAATTTCTACTTTGAATATTTATTAAAAATTATTTATATAAAAATGTGTAGCTGTGTATTATGCATTATGTAAAATAAATGTTGCATGTTTATTTATAATTATTACTGCATGAACTTTTTTGCTATGATATTTTACATGACAAAGTTCTATTGGAGATGTGCATGTGAGTCAAAACTTGCCTGCATGAGATCTGGTTATCGCATGTTTGATTTGCAAGGAATAGACTCAACCTAAATATATTGCTAACTAAACAGTCCTTTTAATAACTTTGACATGAAATGTATTTATAGAGCACATCTAAATTAATTAAATATTATTATTAAGTTTAACTGTTCGTTTGATGCAATATATTATACTTACAAATATTAACAATATTGTAACAATATAATTTTATAAAGAATACTAAGAACTGTAAATTATAATATATAAGAATAAGAGACTTTTAGAATGTTGAGTTTATTATATTATCCCTGGTCAAAAATCGGGCCCGAATCGGACCCGAAATTGCTTAAAATTCGGATCAAATTTCGGATCCGAATCTGCCCCGATTCTTGGCAGAAACTGCCCAGAAGCGGCCAAGAATCGGGGCAGAAGCGGGGCAGAAGCTGCCAAGAATCGGGGCCGATTCGGGAGCAAATCGGGGCAAATTCGGAAGCAAATCGGGGCAGATTCGGAAGCAAATCGGATCAATTTCGGATGACTTTCGGGTTCATTTGCGGGCTTTCACTTTTGTTACATAATATTAATTTTTCATGCAAAACACTTCAAACATTAAAAAAAACTAATTTTCAATTCATCATGCTTTTTGTCTCTAAATATAAAGCTAAACAAAAAAAAAAAAAAAAAAAAAAAAATTATCTATAAAATGATGACAAAACTGAACAATTTTTTTTCCAGAGTCCTTTTGTATATGATTAAATGTAGACAGATCAATAAAGAAAACAATAAATATAATAAAAAGAGCACAAATTATCAAATAATAAAGTATCGGGTATATTGTCTACGCAGATAGTTGCTTTTTTGTTAATAGAAAAGCTTACAAGACGATCGAAAGTCAAGCCCACGGTAATAAGCTTCATAATTAAGCTTCCCCCAACGCGGTCATGCAGCATATATATTTAAAAATATTAGCTTATATAATTGAGTTACTGAATAAAAAATTTATGTAAAATATGACTTACCCATTTAAAAATAAAATTCACATTAGCTAACCTTTCAGTACTTGCTTAAGGTACTACTTTAGGGTAGCAATGTTGTCGTAAAATTTAATTTAATATCACTTTTTAGGTTCATAATGAACCAAGGAACAATTCTCTATACTCCAAAAAGTTTCGGCTCAAATCAAATCTTCCGCAAATTAGCATTAAAAGTCGTTGGGATACGCCCCCTTTAACACGCAAAACATACAAAACTTCAAGCTCCCCGTGTGCAAAATTTTTCTTGACCAACTTCTAAACAAAAAATACTAGTGTGTTCTATAGATCAAGTTTTAATGAATTTGACTTTTTAAACGATTTTTACGAGACATTTATAGAGAAAAAAATTAATGAAGATTGCATATTCACATTAACATGGGTCAATTTGCAATAATTTTTTTCTCGACAGATTCGTTCTAGAAAAATCTGAAAAATCATTTTTCATTAAAAATCAACACGAAGAACAAGCTAGTATTTTTTTTAACCGCTGAAAAAAATTTAAAGTTGTTCAAAATTAGGGTCCAAATATAGATTCATTAGCATTAGGGGGCGGGGCATTTGCGATACTTTGACGCTCTGTTGCGACGCGAGTTTTTAAGATAGAATTTTTTTGATTTCATTTTTGGGTACACCAGCCTTAACTTAATTCAAAGTCATAATAAAAAATTTTCACTCCTACCCTAAAGTAGTACCTTAAAACACCTTTAATTTTAATTAATACTAGGAATTTAGCCGGTACATGTCAACGCCATTTTTGTCACCAGCTGAACTGTTAATTTTCTATTCCCCTCTCCTTTTTACGATGCGCGCGCAATTTTCAATTTTGGCCCGATTTTGACCCGCTTTTGGTCCGAAAGTGTGTTAAAAGCACTTTTACTTTCGGACGTATTTCGGAAGCAAATCGGAGCATGATCAAAAGCGGAATGAAATCGGGTCCGCCGTCCGAAAATTAATAATTCGGGCCCGAAATTGAAAATTCGGATCCGAATTTGTATTTTTCGGGCTGGCGGACTTAATTCGGGCCCGATTTTTGACCAGGGATATTATAATAATATAGTTCTTTTCACTCAGAAATAAAAATCCAACTCCTGTAGTAAAGTTGGCTATATTTTTATATATAATTCAAAAATGCTGGAATTATAATAATACTGAAGTATACATTTTACTTATAATTATATGTATTATTTTATCATAAATTTCAATGCAATTACGGCAATAAAAAAAGGTAGTTAACGCCAAATTAAAAATGCAATTTCCTGCATTGTATGTAGTATATCAAATCAGATGATTGTATGTAGTGCTTGTAATAATTACTTACAAATTTTTGCATGCAAGTCCTTGTTGACAGTGATGTCACTATCATTTTCATCTGCACCAAGTAAGAGTCTGTTCATTTCTAGGATAAACTGTCGGTTTTGCGGTACTGAAAGAATGATTTCTTTGTTACATATGGCATATGGGTTAGGTTTGGGTTGGTTATATAAGCGCACCTAATTTTTTTTTCTTATAAGAATTAATGGGTATGTGTGATTCATCAAAGTGCTTTGGTCATTTTTGCTATCTGCTTATACATAAAAAACATATATATAGAGACTATAAAGGTCGTACATACACTACATACCTAAAAGGCTTTCAGGTGGCTTATAATTGCTTTATAAATATTGCAATTGTGTCAAAAGTTAAACTATATTAAAACCAATTAATATATATATATATATATATATATATATATATATATATATATATATATATATATTATATATATTAAAATTGTGTATAATTCTAAAGTGCATTTCATTAGAGATTATTTCATGAGCTTTAAAATCAGAATATTAAATTATAATCGTGTCTTATTTATTCAAAAAATTTATACAAATTTGTCTATAGACATATCCCTAAATCCCTAATAATTAACCTTAGAATAATCTTATTAAAATGTAATTAAACTATACCCATCCATATAAATTATTATGTCTCTTACCTGCCATTTTAAAGCCTCGGATCGTTTTGATGTATTTGTATGGAATATATCATGCAAATCTTAAGAATGTTCACCTCTAAATTTTATGTTGATAAAAGAGAAGACAACCAAATAAGGACGCGCACTCGCTGTCTACTGCACAACCACATAGCCACCACAGCATTAAGAGAGATGCCCGCGAGTCGTGGTATGTCGTGAGTATAAGACAAAAATTAAAGTGAGATGTAGTGGGGAAGAGAGAGGTTACAGGTTTTTCACCACACGGTTTGCTCTCTGCCTAACCTGATCCAACTATAAAGTATAGAATCAAGCAGAATCTATACTCTGCGAGAACGGAAAGAGAGAGAGAAAAAAAGAAGAAATAATTAACATCCGCGTCGATGCGATATATCCTCCAGTGATATGAGTGAATCATCTTTTATAAGCAGCGCATTACGTCATTTTCTTTTGTTGAATATAATTAAAACGACAACATGTAATTATAATTTAAATGTCACTAAAAATTGCATGCAGAGTATTATATTAGCATATTTGACATGCATGCAAATGTTTTTTGTTACTTAGGCAGTGCAAGCAATTACGCAGGTATATGTGATAAATGCAATAAAAATTTAATCACACACCAAAATATTTTGAAATCTTCAGTTTCCCGCGGGGTTACTGCCCCCTGACCACGCCCCCTTTGTGATCAGCTGCGGAAAAAAAGTAAACAAAAAAATCAAAAAAAATTTATCGCTATGAATTATTGCTTGATTTTTTTTTCTTTTTAACAGCTATAGTTTACACTGAGTTTACATTCGTATATAGTGCTAAAATGACTTGGATAGTTCGCAGCCTTTTTCTTGTTTTATCATCAACATCATTTGTGTTTTGCATTGATGCAAGATTTGGTAATTTTTTTTTTAGTAAATCAATTGGGTATAATGCCATTCGTAAAAAAAAAAAAGTGTTATCAATATATGTACCTCTACCAGGGCTTAAAGTAGAAACATTCTTTTACCGGAGCTATCAATGCTAAAAAAACTCATGATAGCTCCGGAGCTCCCATAAGCGCAATGTTAAATTTTCAACTTTTTACCGGAGCTCAGCTCCGGATAGCTCCGGCTTACTTTAAGCCCTGGTACCTACATAATAAAAACAGCATATATATATATATATATATATATATATATATATATATATATATATATATATATATATATATAATATACAGTATACACACACATATAAAATATATAATACTGCATGTATTGCATAATCCATATGATTTATATTTTCTGATTAAAAGTATGTACATATATTCAGTATGGAGTATATTATGGTACATAGTCTATTTTATAATGGCTTCAATTCAATTCTCAAAATTGAAGGAATTAAAGTAGGATATATGGTCCTGTCGCACAAGCAAGGCATGACCTGGGCACGACGACATAACTCATACTGTCATACATATATTCGCTGGCAAACGTGGTGCATGAAAATGACAAAAAAAAAAAAATACATAATGGTACTGTACTGTACTTCTGAACTAATTAGTAATAACTAATAATCGGGCAGCGGGATGAGCATGCCATTAAAACTGTTCTTACTTTAATATTTATCGGAGTACCATCAATTGAAAATTGACTTTTTCCATTGAAAAAGCCTACAAAAAAATATTCATCAATTGCCATTACACAGTAGATGATACAGTAGTCCATCTCCTATAGCGGGAATGTCAGATCGGTTCCGCGCGCCAATTAGCGACTGTGCAAGTCGCAGGTACTAGATGTTAACGTTACTTCAAATGATGGTCGTCTAGTACCTGCAACTTGCACAATCACAATTGGCGCGCGGAACCGATCTGACATTCCCGCTATAGGAGATGGGCTACTGTATCATCTATACTGTGTTGCCATTATAATGCGCCAGGACCATATCATTTGGTTTGTTATATTGTTATGCTTAACATGTTGTTCTATATACATGTTCAAAATGTTTTACATGTTCAAAATGTTCTACATGTTCAAAATGTTCTACATGCTGTTCTACTACTCACATGCTCATCATTAAACTTAACTACATTATGTACTTTTCTAGATTATGAGTCAACCTTGGGTCATATTAAACCAAAAACAAGCCCAGATGTACAAGCTGATACTGTTAGAGACTTGATCAAAAGAACAGTTCCTGACCACTCACACTTTTTCCATGTTACTGTGAATCCTGATATTGCTGTCAGTGGCAGGGATAAATTTGTTTTGAAGAAAGATTCCAGCGATTCAGAAGTCCATATATTTGGCAGTTCTGGAGTGGCAGCTGCATGGGGGTTTAATCATTACCTCAAATACTACTGTAGTTGTCAAGTAAACTGGGAAACTCATCAGCAGTTGAACTTGCCAGCCACCCTGCCTGATGTCAACATTTCCATCACATCTCAAGACAGGTTATATATATTTTTCTGCTTTACATTTAATATTTTCAAATAAAGCATAAATATTTGCTGCTTAAATAATATGATATAATGGTACATCTTTGATGCCATAATCCCCTTGCGGAGATGGGCCAGAATGAATCCTTTGGATAACTTGGTAATTAGCTGTGGCTTACCAGACCACAGATCCAAAACACCACACTCCTCTGGACTCTTACTATCGGATTTGTACGGCTCAGACCGCCTTTTACTTATGACAGCAGCATTCATTACTATAAGTAAAGGTTGGTGTAACTGCCAGTCCTACCTCCTCACTGCACTAGTCCTGGTAAAACACTCACTGAGTCATACCATGCAACTACTAGCTGGCCTACTAGGTTCACCAGCAAGGACTTATGGTATCAAAAACTGAACCTCCTCGAGCACACTATGCCACAGAGATAGGTTAAATAATAATTTTTAAAAAATTTCAGGTTCCGATACTATCAAAATGTGTGCACTCTGAGCTACAGTTTTGCTTGGTGGAAATGGCCAAAGTGGGAGCAACATTTAGATTGGATGGCTATGAATAGTATCAATCTTCCTCTAGCTTTTATTGGACAAGAAGCAATTTGGAATAGAGTTTACTCCAAGATGGGTCTTAATCAAACAGAAATTGATGCTCACTTTACTGGGCCTGCATTTTTTGCTTGGTAAGATTACAGATTACATTGAAGAAAGTTTTATGGCTATTTTTTATGGTAATATAGTATAAATTAATATTTTATTATCAGGGGTAGAATGGGTAATATCAGAGGTTGGGGTGGACCCCTTCCTATGTCATGGCATCAGCAGACTTTAGAACTACAACATAAGATTTTGAAGAGAATGAGAGAATTTGGCATGACCCCAGTTTTACCTGCTTTTGCCGGTCATGTCCCTCAAGCTATTATAAGGTAATAAATACATCACATTATTAAATTCAACACTCAATACATATTGATGCTTCTGTCTGTGTCAAAAGAGAGCGTCAACACTTTCCAGTTTTGTGACAAAATGACTATGTACACTTTCCAAGCAGGGACTAGCGGCCATTAACTTAACATTGCAGATGCTCGACGGCGAAAAGTGTAGATAGTCGTTTTGCAACCAAACTGGAAAGTGTAGATCCTTGCTTTAAAAAAAATTTTTTTAATTAATTAATTAATTAAAAAAAATTTAATAATTTGAGTTTATGTTCTCCCTCACTTTCAGGATATATCCAGATGTTAATTTTACTGTGATGGGAAGTTGGAATTCATTTCAAGATGAGTATTGCTGGTAAGATGAAACCTCATACTTATTATTTAATAATTGAGTTGTTCTATTAATATTATTAAAACTTCCAGTCCATATTTAATATCCCCTGAAGATGACTTATTTCAACACATTGGAAGTATGTTCATGATGGAGGTAACAACACTCATGATCCTAGTGATTAATAATTACCTGTGTTTTATTAAAATACTGTCTTGATCTTTAGATGATTTCTGAATTTGGATCAGACCACATCTATAATTGTGATACATTCAATGAAATGAGTCCTGGATCTGGTGAAGAAAGGTACCTTGCTGAAGTTGGTAAAGCTACTTTTGCTGCTATGACTTCTGTTGATAGTCATGCCATCTGGTAAGCATAAAGTATCATAATCATTATTATTTGTAAATTAATTTGTTAACTTTTAGCAGTGCTTGTTTAGAACAAAATATAATAAAATAATAACCAATTACATACTACACATACACATGTAAATAACAATTTCCAACTGAATTGAGATTCCATATAATTGTATAACTTTTTGACTTTTCAAATTTTTGCATTTGAAACTAAAAATAAATACAACCCCAGTATATATAAGCCTGGAGGATAGAATAGGTGTATGTGATTTTTCCCGATGTATATTTCCTCACAGTAATTATGTTTTATAAATTCTAACTTCTTCAAAATCCCTCACATTTTTGTATTTTTAACTGCACTGCTCATATTTGTTGTTATTGGCAAAAGGCTAGTTCAGAACTGGATGTTTGTTCATGAGCGTCAATACTGGACTGAAGCCAGGGCTAGAGCCTTCCTCACCTCAGTCCCCATAGTGAGTTATCACTTTTCACAGTTAAAGCATGCAAGCTTAATCTATATACATCTAATATGTGGCATCCTGTAAGCATTTGTATTAATTTTAGCATGTTCAATAAAAGTTTGTCATTTGCATATATTTACTAGGATGATGCAAGGCTGGCTATTTCTGAGTAATTTTTGGACTGAATCACGTGCCAAGGCTCTGCTTACAAGTGTACCTCAGGTGTGTGTGTGTGACAATGTTGCTGGTAACACGATGCATTTTGATCTTTATTCTTCAATTCTTCATTAGTAACTTTTGTCACTAGTTGTTTGTGCTTGGACCCTAAAAATAAGTTGTTGTTTTTTTGTTCTTTAAAATAATTCAATAGAAATTATTCATTTATTTGACTTTTCTAGCCTATGGAATAAGCGAGCCCTGCGAGAGTAAATAGGCAAACTCTGATGTAGTAGACTTCCTTTATTGTGTGAGTAAAAAAATCTGTTCACCTGTTCAGGTAAGCTTAGCAGGTAGAGCAAGGGCTACAATTTTTTTACACTCACAGTAGAGGGGCATGTACTCTATATTAGTATATTACCCTCGCGGGGCTTGCTTATCCCGCAGACTAGAAAAGTCAAATAAACTCCTGATTTCTATTGAATTGTTTTAGAAACAAACAAAAAATACTTCTTTTTTAGGGTTAAGTATCGCTTAAAAAAAAATTGTACGATTTTATATGTATTATGCACCTTATAAGTATTTTGGTGATTCTGTATTATAATTATAACAGCACTAGCACACGGTGGAAAATTACTATTATTTGTTGTTAGTATTTTTTTATTGATTTATTTGGTATACAATGTAAGCTTATAATACTGTACTTTTCTTTGTATGTATCACTTTAAATTTAATTAGCATATATAAAAATATTGTTTCTTTATAACTTATACTATAACTTATTTGTGTAGAGTGCTAAAAAGGTGCTAAATAATATTAATAAATTAATTTGTTGATTTATTTATTTTAGGGCCGTATGCTGGTACTAGATTTACAATCTGAGTTGAGTGAAATGTACACTCGTTTCAACTCATACTATGGTCAACCATTCATCTGGTGCATGTTACATAATTTTGGAGGAACTTTGGGATTATATGGAGCTGCAGAGAGAGTCAACCAGGTAACAATAAATAATAATAATAGTAGAAAAATACATGCAGAATTAAGA
Source organism: Ecdyonurus torrentis (assembly GCA_949318235.1). NCBI lineage: Eukaryota > Metazoa > Arthropoda > Insecta > Ephemeroptera > Heptageniidae > Ecdyonurus > Ecdyonurus torrentis. The sequence goes on along the minus strand of OX439130.1, from coordinate 20,404,377 downwards.
AAATTTAAAGGGTGTCATGGATGAATGGATCAAGATCTTCACCTAGTTTTAGGCATCATCTACGTATACGTGTTGGTTTTCCTAATCTTTTCTTGATAACATATTCAAAGCAAATGTTAAATAATAATAATAATAAATTAGAGCATAAATATGGTGGTAGGCTTTTTGATTCAGATAGTGTAGATATAGCTCACCAGTTTTTAGCAGCTCTTGTAATATGCAATTAATTTTGGCTTGGGCTGGAAATTAATATCACCCCTCACAAAATTGTCCTTGTTAACTTTTTATAGCTGAAATTCTTTCATTCTTTAATTTTCCCTAATTTTACATAGGCCTACTGTAATTTTTTCTATGAAATCTGTTCTATTCATTGCCATGTCAATTTTTCCTTGCAAGTATATAATACATATTAACTACACAAATACATAAATCTTGCACTCAATTGAAGTTTCAATTTAATAATTGATTTCTAATTCTTAATTTACAGGGCGTATTTGCTGGACGTGAATTTCAAAATAGTTCCATGGTTGGAACAGGTTTAACTCCTGAAGGTATAAATCAAAATTATGTCATATATGATCTAATGCTTGAGATGTCATGGAGAAAAGAACCAGCTCATTTAAATCAATGGTATGTGGTAAATTCTCTTTGTACAGAAATAAATGTAAATGAAATTATTAAAGAAAAGGATATAGCATACCAGCAACGGCCTCACCACAGTAGAAGTTCTATGGACAGGTTGAGGTCTCGCGTGGCACAGTATTTTGCTATAAAAAGTTTATTTTATAACTGAGAGCTTTCGTCAAATTATTGGTAATGTCATATATGACAAAAGCTCTCAGTTATAAAATAAACTTATAACAAAATACTGTGCCACACGAGATCTCGATCTCTCCGTAGAACTTCTACTGTGGTAAGGCCCTTGCTGGTAATTCTATCCTTCCTTTATTATCGAGCCTATGTTTTTTCGCCTTAAATGTAATGAAATTATTATAAATTAATGTTATTTAGGTTTGAAGAATATGCTGCAAGAAGATATGGAATAAGAAATAGTAACGCATCATTAGCATGGCAACTATTGAAGGTAAAAGATATCTTAATCACTGTTGTGAATTGATTTGTAATGTTCTAAATAAATATAGCTATACAATTTGGATTTCAGGATAGTGTCTACAGCTTTGATAATCCTAAAGTCAAAATAAGAGGCAAATATATTCTTTGTCGTAGACCCAGTTTAAAACTAAAACCCACGGTATCTAATATCATTTTCATTTTATTTGTTGCATGTTATACAGAGAAGTGTGTACAATGCTAATGGAAAAGGACCACACTGGAATGTTGTTTTTGCTCAAAGACCATCATTTGGTTTGGAAGAGAATGTAATTGCATGTTTTTCTTTATTTTTTCATCTTGTTTTTTTAAAGTTTTGACTATTTAATTAATTGATTAATTGTTATAAAAAATATCTTTTTTATTCTATGCATGCTTTTTTTTTTTTTTTTTTTTTTCCTTCTTTTTTTCCTCCTTAATATTATGCATAATGTTCTAGTTCTAATTTGATTTGAATTTTGAAATATCGATTATCTTTTGCATGTTCTATTACTCAAGCAACATTTTAGTTTTACTACAAACTTAAAGAGTTCTTATATGCAGGTGTGGTACAATGCATCAGATGTAATGGTAGCATGGGATCATTTAATATATGCCTCACATCACTTACCTCATAGTGGCACACTTCATCATGACCTAGTTGATGTAGGAAGACAAGCTCTACAGCTTTTAGCAGCACATTTCTATGCAAAAATCACCATTGCGTATCGTAAAGCAGATCTTGCAGATTTTAGGTAAGCATCTCAATTATCCATTCCGTGAGTTAAACTACTTGTATTTATTTCAATAATTGTGTTGTGATTGCAGAGACTATTCTATATTAATGGAAAGACTTCTTTCTGATTTGGATGTATTGCTAAGCAGTAGCCCTGATTTTCTGTTAGGACCTTGGTTACAAGATGCACGTTTATGGGGAAATAATAAAAAGGTACTTCCTTTTTCTTTTGAGTTTATACATACATACATATCGTGACGCTATAATCCCTTTCGGGGTAAGCCAACAACACAGATGTTTTATCCTGACCCAGTGATAGACCTCCACAACTTCCTATCCTGACATAATTCACTTGCCTCCTCTAGTCTCATACCTTGTTTCATACATTTCCTTTTGAATCTCATAGCATAGTGCGTACATTCTTATTTTTCAAACATCTTCCAACCACCTCAGACCATGATGTTTTAGGCCTGCCTCTATCTCCCTTCCATCCACTCTACTATGAAATAGCTGTTTTGCTATTCTTTCATCACCCATGTGACGTTTTTGCTAATTAATTTACTTTTGTAAGCCAAAAAACCCTCTAATTAATTAACTAATCTCTATTTGCTTACGAGCTTCTAGTTCATACCACCGTGCATACGATGCACTATGTGTCATATTTCAGCCTGGGTTTGAATATTTTTCTCTCTCTTTTGCGGGGTCCCTGAACTAACAAAGCTCATTATCTCCCATTCCCCAAAAATCTTTTACCTCTTTTTTTTATGTGTTTCTATCTATCTTTTAACTATCAATCATTCTCTCAAGAGTTTATAATTACAATAAAATTATTTTGTTTGTAGGAATCAGATTTGTATGAATGGAATGCAAGGAACCAAATTTCTCTTTGGGGTCCTAGAGGAGAGATTCTAGACTATGCCAACAAACAATGGTCTGGTGAGTAATACAAATACTGAAATATAGCCTGAAAATTATACATGAAATTTAAACTTTTAGGTGTGATATCACATTACTTCAAGCCTCGATGGGAACTGTTTTTGAAAGAATTGAATTCATCTTTATATGAAAAAGTTCCGTTTAACCAATCTAAATTCAATGAGTTGGTGTATGAGAGAGTAGAAAAACCTTTTACTTTGGACCTCACAAGTTTTCATCAAGTACCTCAAGGTGAGAAAATATAACATGATAAAGCTGAAAATGAGATCCTAAGATAATTTGAATAATGCTATTTTATTTTAAATTGAGATGTTATCAACTAATACATCATGGGCATGTGTCTTGTTGCAGAGGATCCTTTGGTCACGTCACATGACATACACAAGCGCTGGAGGCGTCATTTTAAGAAATCTGTTGCTATAGCATTTAAAAAGCAGTGGTTGGGCATACATAAAAAGAAACTAAGAAGTAAACCGCAATATTAAGTTTTAAATAGTTCTTATTACTTTTATTATTGTTATTATTATATTATCCTATTGTATTTTTGTGCTAATGATTATTTACGATAATAGATCTTTGATGCCATAATCACTGTGCAAAGGGGAGCCAGGACGAAACCTTTCCAGTAACTTGGTTTTGAGCTGTAACTTTAATTAGACTGCAGGCCAAAAATAATAATTTAAATGTATGTTGTAATTGCATACTGACCTACTGTAAGCAATAAGTGAATAGCAATAAATCTACAGCAATTAAATATACTCTGTAACTCATTTTTAATTGTAAAACCCAAAAAGATTTATTCAAAACACGTTAATGAATATACTATATTTTATGCTATAGCGTATTATTGATTAAATATTTTAATCGTAAGGTTGGGCTTAAGTCCCCCCCCCCCCCCCTATTTCAATAGATTATAGGGTCTATGCATTCATGTTAAAGTCGACGCAATGTTGGATAACTCAATAACATGGATGGCATAGGGAAAAAAAATCATTTTGCCGATTTAAAAACTCAATGCAATATTTTTGAGAGCATTGATGCTGTAAATATGTTGAATTAGTATCTCAAGTATGTGAAGTATGTGAGAAAAATAACAAATAACAGAAAATTAACCGATTTCCCAAAGAAAATGTGCTTAAATGAAGTTTGTCCTATGCTGAGCAATTTTATGCACTACTCCAGTATGGCCTCCAAGCGCAATAAATATGACGTCATCCGCATACACCCTATAAAATACTGCAACATTATTTTTGAATACATCCTATATATATATATTTTTCAAAGATATTATAATTTGTGTAAAATATCTTAATTTTCTCAAAATAGCTAATAAATAATAATCTAAATATATGTATAACATTGGAAAGCTTATACAAAAGGTCTCAAAATAAAATAAGTGTTTAGAAGAGACAATGCTAATCATATGCAAATTTTTACCCTAATTATCTCTGATCACATCATAATGGTACTTTAATGTTGTTCTAGCGCTAGCTGTAGCTCATAGATGGTCCTTTAAACAATAATAATAAGATAAATTAGATTTGTTTAGTATGTCAGGGTTAATTTTTCAGGTTAATCCTTAAATTAATAAAAAGATCAATCAAGTTTTGTTTGTTTGTTTTGTACAAATTAATTTATTAACACATAAATTGTAAATTTTGAGCTAATGAGAACGAAAAAAGGAAACACGTTTTAGTTACACATAGTAGTAATGAATCTATTTAGACAAAAAGTTAAGACAGCTTATATTGATAAATGCTTTGTTGAAACACAAAAACACATTATGGTTTGAGAGTATAATTATTCACCTACATCATTTTTTTTTTTTTTTTATGGTTATTATAATTTTCTTTTATTAAGTTTCACATTTATGCAAATATTTATGGGATTTTGAAACCAAATTAAAATGCATTAGTGACATAGGTACTTACATTAAAATAATTATAATGTAAAAATTATAATGCAAGGAAAATATCTTGTGGTTTTGCTAATATATCTAAGATCAAGCTTACAGTAAATGTTTAAATATGACATTTTCTTTTGCACAGTCAGTTTATATAAATAAGAAGTGATTGCATGTATGATTACATGCTCCCTTGTTGGTCCAAACAGCTTAGAACTTCAGCTTCTAATTCATCATCACCCAGTATTTCCATGGAGGAGTGTCCTTGAGGCCAACGTTTAGAAAATAACTCCCAAGCTTTCTCCCAGCATAGACGATTCAACCTCAGTGCAGAAACTAGGTTCAATGCTTCAGGGAATAGTGCTCCGAGAACCCTAAAAAATATTTATACATGCAATTAGAATTTAAAGTTAAAAAAAAAAAAAAAAGAGAGAATTTTGATGGCAGGTCTACAAGAGAAAATATAATTATATTTATTGCTAATGAGGTTTGTTCCGCCCCAATCCAAACGGATTTTTTTTATTTATTTATTTTTGTGCACTTACTCAAATACTGGCAGTACAATATCATCAAGAAATTGCAGTTGTAGCGCTGGTATGCATGCTTTATCCCTGTCCATCATCTCCATAGGTCTGTTACCCATAGCCTTCTCTAAATCTCCCTGTGAGAAAAACTCTTGGTAGATCAGTTTCTGTAAACAAATACAAATTAATTAATTTTTCAATAAATAAATTTTTTTTTTCTTCCTTAAGATTTCATTCTAAACTTACAGCTATCTTCTTGGAGACCTTCCAGTCTTTGGTTTGGTCACTGAGGTCACAGCAAGTCATGAGAAGAGATAGTAGAAGTCCGTGATGTGCTTCATTCTTGGTATCGTAGCCCTCTATTGCAAGCTGTCTCTGTTCTCCCATGATACGTAAGTGTTGGGCCAAGTCTGTGGCTGTAAGCAAAATTTTATTCTTCATGTTACACTTTAAAATTGTGAAGGATTATTTTATCGAAAAGCACAGATTAGGAAAAAATGGGGAATAGTAGATTACAATGAGCCATGGCAAAGAAATTAATTTCTAACCCAGGCCAAAAAATATTAATGCATACAGCATTAATTGAGAGTATATGCACTGGTCGCTCATATCGCTCTGTAGAAAGTGATTTTATTTTATATTTTTATTTTAATATTAAAAAATTCTGAATATTGATATATGCAGAGCTAACATACCAAGGATAATATCCCTTAAGAGATCCAAACATTTTGTGTATTCTTTCTGTGAGAGATTCTCAAAAATATTGCAGTTATCTGTGTTGAGAATGCACATTGCTTGAGAGAAGTGATGTCTCTGCAAAACATTCAACAAAATTAATTGCTGGAACTTATGACTTTTTATTTAAAATGTCCTACCTCCATCACTGAGCCTTCGGAACTGTATAGTCCAGCTAATACAGAATCTGAGGCCAATTGAAAAGAGTTTGTTGTCCCTCTGTGATCTAGATCATGACAGAGACATGCCACAATCAATGCTAATCCTTCAAGCTCACTGTAACAAAACAATGTTGTGTCAGTCCATGATGAAAAATTCAACATTTTAGTCAACTTTTTGCTCAATTTAAAAACAACAACAACAACTTACGTAATTTGGCCATTCTCCATCAATTTCAAGTTCTTAAGTAGAAGATAAGCAAAGTGAGATACTGTGAATGCATGCATCCAGTTATGGTAAGGTGGATCCCTGTAACCTTTCTTCACAAGAAGGACAAATCTGAAACAATAAAATAATTAGCCATTGTTATATAATATGCGTATTAGGAAAAAACCATCGCGGTTAGTATTAATAAGTTTAAAAAAAAAATATTTAGAAAATAGTTGGTAGAGATTAGAGCACGTTGAATTGAAAATTAATAAAACGCGAAAATTCTCTAATTTTCTAATTTAATTTAATTAAAACGCGAAAATGCGAAAACTTATCTGAAACTTATCTGAAATTAGTAAAATTAATACACATAATTTTACCTAGCAAGAACTTCTCTGTTTATCCTCCATTTATGATAAAGTCCAAGATCCTCAAACATGGAGATCACAATTCCACATGTGTCATCATCAGGGATATGTCTAGGAGCAAATGTGAAGCTTGAGAAATCTGGTGGCAAGTCTGGCAGTGAATGCTCCACCAATCCTTTCACATCTTCTGTTTGCACCTACAGAGAGCAAGAAAATCACATTTATTTTATTATTATTATATTTTTCTTTATTCAATAAACACACATGGTGTACAACATATAACTTAAATTTACAAAAATAATAGTAAATTACATACATAAACCTTAATCTTGAGCATTAGCTGTTAGACTAATGCTACGATTAGTATTGAAGTAAAAATATTTTTAGATTTTATTTCCTCACCTTCATGTGATACATCATAAGTTCATTTGATAGTTTGCTTCTTTGTTGAGCATCTTGAACTCTTTTATACATTAGACTGTGAATTATACTGATACCACAGTATATACTAAATGCTACTGCAATTTCTTCATCAAATGCATTAAAATGCAAGCCATTTAATTTATTGCATAGTTGAGCAATCCCAACTACTTCCTTTTCATCTTTGATTGGAATGCACAAGATGTTTCTGAAATAAAAATAAATATATATAAAAAAATAATTTAGTTTCCCATTTAAATAACCCTAAGAAGTCAACCGAAGACTCTTCTTGTCAGTTGACTCTCTTGCATTTTATTTTTAATTCTAAAGCAATTACTTTTATTAATCTGGTGTCTTGGTCGCCAGGTTTAAAAAACAGAAAATTAAAAAATGTAAGAAGGTAATATTGCATCATTATGAAATATATGCGTATTTATGAAATATATGCAGTTATATAATAGGCCTATAATGCAGTTATTATGCAAGGTAAAAAATAAAAAATATATAATAAATAAATAAAATACATACATATTTGTTTTTCTTTTTTAATGAAAATGTAAAATGTCTTAATTAAATACAATTTGTAATTTTTGTACATTAATATCGTTTTTTTATTATTATTATTTTTTTATTTCTATGTGTAAATAGTATTGACAATCATTTCTACATTGTCATTTGTGGCAATAACCTAAACTAATGCATTTAATTGTGTTATGAATGTTGGATGAAAGAAATGAATAAAGAATTTTGAATTTTGTCTAAATTTTTTTTTTTTTTTATTATTTTTTTTTTATGACTTAAGCATTATTCACATGACGCGTAAATTTAACGCGCGTCAACGTGCGTCGACGCGCGTAACAAAGCTGGAACAATGTAAACAAATGGAGCCGTTCACATGGTTTTTGAAAATTACATGTGAACAGCTCCATTGGTTTACATTGTTCCAGCTTTGTTACGCGCGTCGACGCATGTTGACGCCCGTCAAATTTACGCGTCATGTGAATAATGCTTTAAAATGTAAAGCACTTAAAATACAAGCAGCTAAAATGCACACCCAGCAAACAGGGCATTGCCCGCTGAATACTGGCTGAATGCGGCAATGCTGGATGATTGCTGGAAAGTTTTGAATGCCGGCAAACCGGGATTAAGCCACCAAAATACTTATAAAAAAATCAAATCGGGCAGTCTTTAATATTATCACCTTGTTTTAAAACCAGTAGCTTCATCAACTCCTTTGTAGAACAGAGGATGCGAGTAAGCGTCTCTAATATTGAGTAACTCTCCAGTCATGGCAACATGACCAGCTATGCCTTGATTCTCAGCAATTCTTATTTCTGGAACATTCTACCCATCATTCAAGATAATTTAAGGAGTTTGTTAATCAAAAATGTCAAATAACTACAAAAATTAACTATAACATGCAATTTACCCCAAAATATAAATTAGTGATACTGTATTATTAATTTTCTACAGAATATTATTGTTATTTTGTATTAATTCGGTGGATTATAAATAATAATAAAATAAAAACTGCTAAAAAATTATCAATCGCAAAAGCAAGGATTTTAGGATGGATCTAAAAGATAATTATTGTGATTTTTGTGTGGGGTATTTGTGAGACTAATTTGGTTGGGCAGTGTTAAAAGCAAATGCACTCACATCATTACCGGCCTCTGCAGGGATTCCATCAAATACTTTGGCAACCAACTCATGATGTTCATGATCCAGCAAGAACAAAGAGCAGCGTTCAGCATTTGTCAACTTCCGAGCTTCCATCATGATCTCTCGTAGCAAGTCAGAGATGTTATCTGAATGTGTAAATTGGTACAAAATTTAGAAAACATTTTTTATAAAAATTATAAAGAGTTTTACAAAGTTATGATAAATTGAAAGAAAAGGATAGGAGAAAACCAGCAAGGGCCTTTACAAAGTTAGGATACATACCTAAATGAGTAAAGAGATTTCTAGCTACAGATAACAATGATTGGCACTGGATTTTTAATCTTTTTTCTTCTTGGTAAGCTAGAGTATTTAGGAGAGTTCCAAGCGTAAAGCTGAAAATTGAAAAAAATTAAGTTTTTTTCATTTCATTTTTCAGTTACAATACATGAAAAATATTTTTTTCTTTTCTTTTCTTTTTTTTTTTTTTTTTTTTTGCTACCTTTTTCTTTATTTAAAAATATATAAATATATAATTTACCAGAAACATTCTGATATTAATGCAACTAGATGTTCCACATTTGCATCTGAATTATGGTTGACAAGACAAGCCAGTAAGGCGATGTTGCCACTGTCAGGATGTCTCACTGGTATACAAAGATAATTGTCTGGCTTATATCCCAGCAGAGAATTCAAACTTGCCATATGATCCTCATTTAAGTCTTGCTGGCTTACAGGCTGTTCCAAACTTACAGCACATCCCAGAGCATGATTCTGAAACTATGTTTCCAAAAATAAAATAAAAAGTTTACAGAATAATAATAATAAAACTAAAAGTTATAATTACTGAAAATCTCATTTCTTGTTCAGCAATTTGGTCCCCTATAACTTGAACAACAACTTCCTCCGAGTCCATTAAGACGGGAACAATGAACACTGCTGACGAACCAGTTTCCTTTTGCAACTGAAAGAATACAAATTAAATTTGTCATAGAATAATATTTATTAAGTACTCATATACATACATGACATATAATATTTTTATTATTAATATCTTCTCTATAATTTTATTCTATATTTATTTTATTAATATTTTAATTTACAAATAACTAATCCTAAAAATTATAAAATTAGTATTATAAAATTTATTCATAATGGTAAACCCCTTATCTATTACAATTTATTTTAAAAACTTATATGCCAAAAATAGCTTACATATTGATTGATTTTAATCTGCAATTGCTCTGCATTTTTATCATGTAGAGATGCACATAGTTGTAGAAGAGCTTGAGCGTTACTAGCTTTTAGTTCCATGATGATTTATGCAGTGGTCTGAAGACTACGAAGCATTAGAAATAGGTATAGCTGCATCACATTAAATTTCAGACCTGAAAGCAGAATATAATACATATATTTAAATTTCATAAAAGTATAATAAAGCTTGTGGGGGATTTAAATTTGGTGTACACCGTTTTAATATCTTTGAAGCGCCCACTTGCATTGAACGCCGTATATGATATATGTATGTTGTACAATTATGATAACGATTTTCCCATAAGAAATGCATTAAATGTTTAAATTTATTTTAAATATAGTCTGTTCATTGCAAGGTTTATTGTCAAAAGATAAAGAATGAAATATACGCATCCTCGCACTATACTATAATATATGTATCATATGTATGCAAAAATGCGCGTGGGATGCTGCGATAATAATCGTTCAATAGTCAATACTAATGTGTTTAACTCATTTCTATGAATTAAACATAAGTTTATAATTTTTCAGTAGTTAGATGTAATATAATTTACCAAGTACGTTCTTCATTTATGTTTTATTATAAAGTTTTAACACTTTCAAAGGCACTTAATATTAACAAATAAAACTATTCGGTAAACTGTTTTCATCACCAGCTGTTACGATTCGCGCGGTTTGTAAACAAGCAAGCATCGACAAGCGAATGCAGACGGGAAAAAAAAAAAAAAAAAAAAAAAAAAGCGCGGAAATGCAGAATTCGGTTTTGTGCGATAAAATGTGATATTATATTTTATTTGTTTTTGTGCTTATGTAATGAATATTTGGTGAGATTTAAATCAACTATAGTTTTATATATTTGTGTGACACAAACTTTTATGTATGTATGTACATACTTTTGTACTTTTTGTGCTCAATGGATTATTATGTGTGCGTTCACTACACATAACTTATCGGCGTACATATCGTCGTCAATCGTGCTGTGAGCTCAGAGCTGGGCGTATAATAAAAATGAAAACAATTTTTTACATTGAAAAGAAAACAATTTTCTTTGCTGGCGCTTTTATTTGTGTGTTACAATATATTTCCTACGAATATAATGTATCAACCAACCATCAAATACATATTAGATGATGCGGTATATAAGTGTAAAATTTGCATAATCCTCTCTTCTCTAAAAATGTTTTCGTGCATGCCTTTGAAATTATAAAACTATAAAACGTTTTAGACTTAAAATATTACCCGCAAAATTTCAGCAATATATAGACAAAATGGAATGGAAAGGAGGTATAGTTAGTATATATTACGCAGTAATTAAATTATAAATTAATAGTAAAAATAGAACATACAGAAAATGTCAAGGATTAATCCAATATATTTATATAGTTTTCGGAGTTTTCCATACCGTATATGTGCGGCGCGAACTGCGACCTTTTTATTTCCATATGTGTACTATAAAAAAATTTATTTTATTATTATTATTTTTTCTTTGTTATTATATAAATTTTTTTATAGGAAACTAATGATAATTTTCAATTATTATTTGTGCTGCAGAATTAGATGCAATGGATGATTTTTAATAAGGATCGTCATCATTCATCACTCATCATCACCCAATATAAAATCTTTTTTTTTTTTTTTTTTGGTAGCCATATTTAAAACAAATAATAATAACATGATATAAATTAGAAGCTATAGAGTGAGTTGAATAAATTAGAGTCTGTATTATTATACTATGTTTAGTAAAACTGAAGATAATAAAGCCGTTTGGCCATTGATATAATTATATATATATATATATATATATATATATATATATATATATATATATATATATATATATATATACAGTGGCGGTCCTACGAATTTTGGGCCCGGGGACAGAGATCTGACAGGGCCCCCTCAATAGATGCGCGAAGCGCCAATAGCCCACCGCAGGTGCGATTTTTTTTTTTTTACCACGTGACTATTTACAGGCAATTCCGTGTATAAATTCAGTATATTTGTCAGTGCAGACAGCTTTAAGAAAAAAAATCAAAATATTCTTTTTATTTTATGATTTTTTAATTTTTTTTTATCATTGTTTTTTAAAAACAATTAAACTTTAATTTAGAATGAAATATTTAAAAAAAAAAGTATACAAAAATTCATAAAAAAAAAAAATGCACATATTCCATTTGAATAGCCAAAGTTGATCGTCATCATCATTTAAATGAGCAGAGGACAGGGTCAATTTGACGAATACAAATCGTGAAAATTTAGGAAGATCGAGCTAGAGTGTTTATTTATCATTGAAAATTTTTTTACCAACGCACGGCCATAATGAGGAAGACTAAAAAAGTTTTCAGTGTAAAATTTTATTTCAAATTCTAAAAAAGAAGACATTGTCCTGAATCGACTTATTTGCAATATTGTAAATTTTGAGTTCATTGAGCATTTCTATTAATAAAATCGAAAAATGTCAACACGCAATACCTCTATGCATGCGGGCATAGGAAAAGTTACTGTAACGTCAGTTTAAGAATTTTAAAAATTAATTAATACGCAATCAGCTCAAAACTTAGAAATGTCCATATCTATCGACTTAGGACATTGCCCTCTCTTTTAGAATAAAAATGCGATAAAATAACACCCTGAAATTTTTTAAGTCTTCATTATAATTCTAGTTCTATATAGTAAACTATAGTTTATTTAACCTTTTTAAACCAGCATGGAGGCCCTTGTTTAGAAATATAAGAAAATACTGACTGTAGATTTATATGGTTTAGTTTTTTTTTTTTTTTTTTTTTAACATTATAAATTTGTTTGGATAGTTTGTTTGCTATAGGGATAATTTTACTAATGAAAATCATTAAATTGGTCCATAAACTTCTCTCTCTCTTCTTCCTGTCTCTTAAATTCCTTTTTTTTTTTTTTTTTTTTTTTTTTTTTTAGCTTATTTGAAATTTTTATATGTAGGCCTCGTCCCGGGCCCCCCAAACCTAGTGGGCCCGGGGATATCCGCCCCTCAATCCCCCCTGTAGGACCGCCACTGTATATATATATATATATATTTTCGGGAAAAAAGGGTGGTTTACGCACTTTTAGTGATGTTTGTTCTTTATTAGTGCCTGCTGTCCTATATGCTTATTTTATTATTATTACATTGTATTATATCCTGTACTATTATTACATGTTGTATTGCTATTATATATAGTTTATATTTTTCTTTTCACACGATTGTCTTCTTTACATATTATTATATGATATGTTTTAATTTTTACTATTGATCAATGATAAGGTATATAAATAGTTGGAACGAGGTTTAATTAATAATTATTATTTATACTTTAGTGTGGTCATGCATTCATGTTAAAGTTGACGCCATAAGTGAGCGCTAAATAACATGGACCAGTATAGGAAAATGACTGATTTTGCCAGTTTAAAAATACTTCCTAATATGCTTGAGAGCATGATGCTGTTAACACTAACAGGTTGAATTTGTTTTTCAAGTATGCAAGAAAAATAGTAATATAATAACTAAAAAATAGTTAATTTTCGAAAGAAAATAACCAAAATCTACGTTTGTCCTATAGCAATGTTATTCATTGCTCAAGAAGAGCATCGAAAAGCATTCAGAATGACGTCATGCGCACACACCCTATACTTTATACGCCGTTTCAGTGTGACGAATATTTTCCCACGCATCTATTCATATATTAAAAAGGTAACTTTTCTACGTAAAACACATTATACAAAAAATATATCAAAATTCGTGCAGTTGAAAATTCATAAGAGTGCCACTTTTTAATGGTAAAATAACATCACATTGCACAATGTCTAATTAATAAAGTTTTCAATATTATTATTACAATCTACCTACAAAATATAAGAATGCTGCTCTTTTATTAGTAATTTTATCTTAATTTTGTGTTTAGCCTGCCTCTCTCTATATTTGCGATTATTTTTATTTAGAATTTAATGCTTAGTCACTTGCATAGTATATATCGACATTTTAACTATATATCTATTTTAATTCACATTTAATTTTTGGTACAGCATCATAATTTTATAAACTAATGAACGAAAATATGTATTCTGATAAACCGGTTGTTTTATACACTTTTTTTAAGCATGTTATTATTATTTAATTTGTTAGAGTTTTTTTTTTTTTTTTTTGTTTTGTTTTGTTTTGTTTTGTTTTGTTTTGTTTTGTTAGAGTTTAGAGCTAATTTTTGTTTCATACATTTTTCAAATCGGAGTTATCATTATTGAATTTCACGATTTATTGTGTCCAAATATGTTATGGCCTATCCTTATGCACGGAGCAATATTAGCATTGCTCACACAATTTTGTCATAATATATTTTACCCTTTAAATTATCCGCAAGTTTTTCTCATATAAGAATAAAATTTCAAATGTAGTACGATTTTTTGAATGATAAATACTTTTATAATTACTTATAGACAAGCACAAGCATGAACTGCGTTTCCCAATTAAAGCCATAGACCACATAAAACAACATGTGCTTTTTAATGAATAAACACGAAATCAACGAAATGGGATCTTCAAAACTGTTGACAATTTTTACCAGAATGTTAATGCAGCCCCACGAGAGAGCGTGAAAATACTGTAAAGTATGCAATTTACGTGAGTATTCATGTTTATGACGTCAGAAACATGCAAAAATTAGTAAAAAAAATGATGTGCGGGTTGCATAAATCGAATTTTCTGATCACTGGTACGGAGCTACAGTTGGGTTTTGAGACGTACAAACTAAAGTTATTTATGTAAGTCCCATCAAGTGTTTTGTGATATAAATGCTTATGTTTTTCTCTGTTCTATTCCTTTAATTAAAGGGTGGCAAAAAAGGTTTACACATAACTACCACTATTATTTACCTAAATATTTTGGGATACGTTTTGATACACTGTAGTGCTACAATAATTACACTTAAAAATGGTTACCACAATCGTGTGCACGGTCAAGTTAAATATACAGTAGATTGCAAAAGCAGTTAAATTCCGCATATGCACATTGAAAATATATTTTCCATGTAAACAGGTGTAACAGTATATTTTATTATTATTTTCAAATTTATTAATTTATGACTACACGCACATTATAGTTTTATAGTTATCTTATCTTCACTGAAACTACGATAAATGACTATAAGTTGTTGTTTTTTTCTGTATGCAAATGCAATACCGACCATATTATAAGTGTTCTACTATAAAATATAGCCTCATAGAGCACAGTGCAGTAAATTTAATGTGCAATATATATAGAAAGTAAAAATTAAGTAATTTTTATGCTTCATTTATGTCGTTATAGCATAAAAATTATGCTAAATTAAAACAATAATTATAATTATGATGTGCAACATCATATATTATATGCTTTAATGTTACATAGTTATAAATAATTATTATAAAGTATACATGTGTTATATCACATACATCATGCTTATTAAAAAAATTAAGCTGGAAATGAGCTAGCATAATTATTATATACATATTATACGTATTTATTTTTGTGCTGCAGTGTTTCATTGTATGAATTTAATGCTTTTTCAATGGAGATTTCAGGCAATCAAATTTATTGTCAAGTTGAAAATAGTGCTTCGTGTGTACATACAGGCCATATAAAATTACAGTAATCCATTGAGTCAATCGTCGTTTTTGATAATAATTGAGATATTGTACTCGCCGATGTAAGAAAATAAATAGCATTATTTATTTTATTATAATAATAATAAACACTAACAGAAAACTTTTTTTTTTTCCTGAGCCAAAAAGTGTATCACTTTTTGACCTGCAGATCTGGTCATGTGGAGCCAAATGTTCATTATTCACAATGATATACATATTGCATGAAAACTTTTAAGTTTTAAATAGGAGATTGTATGAAATCCAATACATTGCCTGCTGAAAATATTACACTATTTGCACATAACTAATGTTAGCGATTTATAAATCAATAAAAATAGAGTAAATGTAAAAGGGTATAACGTGTGCTCTTTTTTCTTTCTTCTTTTCTTTTTTCCTTTTTTTTTTTATTTTTTTTAATTTTTTTTCTTTTATTTTCTTCTTTTTTTTTATGATTACTATGCAATAACGTTTATTTTGCTCTATTTTTTTTTTGTAATAATCAAAATTAAGAAAAAAAAAAAAAAAAAAAGACACAAAAATGCTTTGCACTACATAAATATGTTTGCAATGTTATAAATTTTAGTATTATGTGTCAAGGAATATGAGTTTAAAAAAACTACGTTATATTTAAGTGTTCATTACACGCAGCGTATAGCAAACGTCAAAATGCAAAACAAAAATTTGAATGCAATAATTGTTGCAATAAAATTAAAACTTACTCAAATTGCATTACTCAAACAAATATGCTGCAATTAATTTTTTTATTCGCCAATAGGTGTTTATATATATATATATATATATATATATATATATATATATATATATATATATATATATATATATATATATATATATCATATATCGATAAAACATAAACAGCTATAAGTTAGAGAAATAAAAGGAGCGCTGTCTATTATAAAGCTGAAATTTATTGTCTTTTGTCTCGTTTATTGTTGGGTGTTTATATCGTACGTCCTACACGTACACATACCGTATAGTACCACTATGAAGGGTATGTAATACCGTGGTGCTCATATATTGATGTAAAAGTTAAACAAATTGATTTAGCGTCATATAGATGTTGTATTTTTAGTAATGAGAGAACTAGGGACAACCCTCAATTAATTAACAACTATTGTTTATTATAATAAATGATCACTATGGATTGATTATTATATGTAAGACGAAGAATAATAATAAAAAAGAGTGGTGTTGATGTGAAAGTGTGTGCATGTTAGATATCGATTTTCCTGAGCTACACATAATGACACCCGCCTCTTGCTTGCTTTTTGCCTCTCGATCTTTTAGCCACAGTGTAAAGAAAGGTTACACCCGCCTCTCTACCTCTCTCTCTCTCTCTCTCTCTCTCTCTCTGTGCTGTTAATGGTTGGATGCTCGGATATTAAAAAGTCGCGGACGACATCGTCGTTTTATATTAATACAAAAGCTCAAGTGTAACGCAGCAAAGGTTGTTTCAATATTCCATATAGCATGGGGGTGAGAAGAAAAGAAGAAGTTATATTATATAGAAAAAAATATAATATGCGAAAAGTTGTTCACCCACCGCTTGCGGCGTATTTTAAATGTTTACGTTCTACGTGCATCATCATTTTTATATGTATATATGCGTGTCTGCCACGTTACATAGCAACCTTGTGTCCACTGCATTTATAATTTATCATACCTTGCTGATGATAAAAACAACGCGCGGGGAAGTTTTCATATAATTGAAAAAAAAAAAAAAAAAAAAAACTTTTATGATCCATAATTATAACATACAATATTTAAAATATGTGGGCAGCCTTTGCAAAAGAACTATTAATAATTATATAATATACATATACTAAAATTTTATAATTGTACAATAAAATTTATATTGTTCATATACAATATCATAGTTTATAGCTTTTTTTGCAAAAGCAAAATCAGGCACATGAACTATTTAAATTTAAAAAAATTACACACACACATAATATATATATATATATATATATATATATATATATATATATATATCAGATTATCACTTATAATCTAAATCTGCCAGTAACATATAGTGTGAAATTAACGTATTCTTCTTCTTTAAAAACTTCTAAAATTATAGAGCAAACTTAATATATTGAAATTAAACAAACATTTTCATAATGCATATATATAAAGATAAAATAATAAAAAATAATAAAAACAAGAGCGCTAAAAGATAAGAAAACCATCAAGTGTTTGTCACCAACTTTTACATGTAGGTATAAAATAAACGTTACTAAACTATATCCACTTTGTAAAACAGTGAACTTAAAAATAAAGGTCATGAAAATTACATAATTTAAAAAAAAAAAAAAAGTAATAACATAATAAGTCAAAAAAATAAGGGTCTAGAAAATTTGTATTAAAATATGAAATATAAACACAACTTACAGTAATAAATTAATGTTGATTGATATATGTATTCGATCCATTCATTCCACCTGTTTCTTGTTTTATATATAATGAGACATATAATAATATACAACAGGTTGCTATGGTTATAATATGTTGTGTTGATAAAAAGTTTTTTTGGTCGTTGTTTTTTTTTTCTCTTCGCTGGTCCAAAAATTCTCACAGCCGTTCTCCTTGGTTGTACGACACAAACTAACTTTGGTGCCTATATGGTACCCACCGTGGTCCGTGGTGCTATAGTCGGTGGTGGTGGCGCTTCAACTTTTGCTAGTCTGCGCGCGCATACTAATAATGTAATATATTAGACAATGAGTGGTGTATATGCGCCTACCATGGTGCTAATAGTAATTGCAATATGTGTGTGTGTGTGTGTGTGTGTGTGTGTGTGTGTGTGTGTGTGTGTGTGTGTGTGTGTGTGTGTGTGTGTGTATTTGTATATATGTATGTATGTATATATATATATATATATATATATATATATATATATATATATATATATTATATGTCTGCCTGCATAATACTTGACTCTGCATTAGAAATGTGCATTAATTAAGATATCTAAACAACAAACTTGACTATACCTTAGGGAATTTTATCGTCACAAACTAGTTGCGCTTTCACTTCAACTACAATGCATATTAATTGTATTCCCCCTGTCTCCACGAACGTACTAAATAACTACGTAACTTGTAAGTAACTTGTACGTAAAATTTACTTACTTAACCTAGTAATTTACGTACATCGAGTACGTAAATTTATATCCCATTTACAATGTGAAGGAAATTTACTTACTTAAGTACGTAATTTGGCGCTGTGGTACGTAATTTACGTACTTACTTACAACTTACTTACTTAAGTACGTAAATTACGTACATCCTAGTTCTCGAAACTTACGTACAAATTACGTACTTAAATACGTAAATTACGTACATAATAGTGCTTCAAAAATTACTTACTTAAGTAATTTTGGCGCTGTGGTACGTAATTTACGTACTTATACAGACAATTAAAGCGCGGGTTGCATATATTAGTAATATTCAGGGGCAATACATTAATTTCTTTATTATAAGTACAATTAAACATGCAAATTACAATTGAATCGAACGTTTACCTTTAATATACTCTTTATTTTTCAAAATTACATTAAAAAGGCTAGACTTTAATTAATTTACGAATTAAAAAAAAATAAAACCATAAAAATGTGCCAATATTTTTAATGTAATAATGACCCTAATTGATGTAGAAAAAAAATTTTACTCACCAACTGTAGAAACAAGCAATTAAGTAATAATTATTACACTAAAACCGTACATGAAACCTCCCTAGAATAACGATAACACACGGCCGCATGCTTGCCTTTTGCCGTGCCGTGGACCGTGGATAGCCGCGGTGATGGCGTCTGTACACAAATCCCGGCGTGCCTACATGCAGCGACCTTAAAAACAGAAATAAACCACAAAGTACACATATTCTCACAAATAAAATATAAAAACTAAAAAACGGTACTTCCCGTGAACACAAATCAATCTTCTGTTACATCCAGGCTTGCATTTTACTGGCCTCACTTAACAAATCTTGTAGAGCAACTTCAACACACACTATAAGTATAGACGCCATTTTTCCAAACTATCCGATACTGCGCGCGCAGCCGCCGGGCCGCCGCAGCGGCGGTATGCTGACCGCTGTGAATTTGAACTTAGAATTTTTCTTTTTGATTCCCAAATTAAAAATTATGTTAAAAGTTTTTTACCGTACGTCATATAGTAATTGTAGTTAATTGCAAAAATTAATAAAACAATTAGCAAATAAAAATAAAATATAGATTATATGTTACATTTTAATGTTTCCTATTAGAAAATTAATTAATTCAAGTTATGATGTACATATAAAAAATAATGTTATATGACGTCGATCTATCTTTAAATTAAGGTAAATTTATTTGAAAATTACTGAAATATAACAATTATTTCCTTAGTAAAAATAAAACTAATTTTCAATAGCAGCTATTATGTAAAACATTAATTTTTTACATTATAATATTAATTGCACTTTAACATTGTATCCTGAAAGTTATGCAGCACGCCTCACAACCAGAGAACCCCTGTGATTTATGTTAACCCGCAATACACGATTGATATGTTACTTATACATTACGTACTTATGTACGTAAATTACTTAGGTTACGTACATTACGTACTTAGAAGCTAAGTAATGTACGTAAATTTTAGATTACGTACAAGTTACTTACAAGTTACGTAGTTATTTAGTACGTTCGTGGAGACAGGGCCTATATGATTTAATTTTCTTGCTTTATTACTTATAATAAAAAACAATTTTTTTTTTAACTCGAATTGATTTTATATTATAAACTTGCAAATGGAATAAAAAAAGAATATATATATATATATATATATATATATATATATATATATATATATATATATATATATATATATATATATATATATATATATATATATATATATATATATATATATATATATAAATTAATTTACATTCGATCCTTTTCATGTCTATTGTCCACGGGATGTCTTTCACGATTTCAGTTACGTTATATAAATCCTACCCTATACTTTTATTATTATTATTATTGTCTGCTTCTGACATTTACATACATGTTTTATTTGATTTGGAGATCTAAGTTGTAAGCAATATCATACTTTATCATAAAACTCAATAAAAATACAATTTTGCTTGCGATTACAATCATAATACAGAATAATAATTCACATCACGGGAAAGTATGAACGGTGACTAATTTCTAAGGGCTCAAAATTGCAGCAAATTTACTTCACTATACAGAAGAAATAAAGCTCAGCTGAAAATTCAATATTTTAATACTTTGTAAAACTTTATAAACTCGTAATAGCAAACTATTATGTATGTTGTAGAAATATGTTACTATGCTGTATACAGCAGAATTTGTTCAATCTATTTTTCCTTGCATAGCAGTAATTTTTTCAACTTTTCTTTTATAAAATATAAACATATTTTTTTAATTGCATGTATTATAGATCAAATATAAAAAAAAGATTTTCTAGTTATTAATGTCATTATTTTCCAATATATTACATATATTTTTCTTACTTTTCTTGTTACTAATATAAACATGGACAATCAGTGTATACGTAGTTATTATATTTTATTTTTTATATGTAATTATATATACATATTTAAGACCTTAAACATCTTCAAAGGAGCTTATAATTTTGAATGGAATGATCATATTGTCCATTATGGAAAGAAAAAATAAAAGACAATTTAATAATACCTTTTTTTTTTAAGTATTTTGGAGATCAAACAAATTTAACCTCTTGGTGAACTTTTTGCTTTAACCCTTTAAGACCTTTCTTGCTAAAATGTCTGTAAAACTGTCACGTCGTATCATAGAGATTTTTTTTATATACAGTACATATACGCCCACAAATATTATGAGAAAGGAAAGTGTATTGGCTTTATTATACAGTATTATATTATTTAACTTGCGAACTAAAACTTTGTAATCAGTAGTGGAAAACCACACTATACTTCCCGGCACAACTTATATAGTGTGCAGATATCATCATAAGATACAAACTTCCTATACGTGAAATATCTCTCTCTGTAAAGCAAATAAAATATAAACTAAAAGTTAGACAAACAGTAAATATTAAATACATGAATTGCATGAATTTAATTACTAAATATCTATATGTATATATAGTTTGTATTATTTAATTGTATATAATCATATATTGTATAAATTTCACAAATAACCATATACTATATAAAAAAATGTAAATCATATAAGTTATATTTTTAATTAAATTTTTTTGTTTGTTATAACATGAGTTTCCTTAACTTGTAATTTACGTATTTTAAGTATCTTAACAAACAGAGGACATCATTGCCTTTATATTTTTTTTATATAATAATTATATAAATATAATTCAATTCTACGTTACAATATTGGAATACGAGTATATTGCTTTCTTCTTCGATCTTACAAATCTGCTTATGACCTTTGTTTTTTAAATATGAAAACAAATGTATATGTGTTTATTTTTTTAAAAAAATAGAGGAAAGTAATAGTTAAAAAAAAAAAAAAAAAAATAGCGATCACCTTTATTGTGCGAAGTATTTTGCCTCCGTTGAATTAAAAATAATAATAAAAATAAAACTTCCATCAACGTTATTCCGAAACCAAAATTTAAAATTTATATCCTCCAGTGTTGTAGTCGATCGCCCTTTTTTCGATCCGATCACGATCCGATCAATTGAGATGTAGCTCGATCCGATCTCGATCACGATCTTCAAAACTCGAGACTATCCGATCACAATCCGATCTGATCGACTATCATTTGATCGAAAATTTTCGATCGTTTTCAATAATAAATGTAGGTATGTAAGAACTTGTAAATTATAATAATTATGAATAAAAAAAAAAAAAAAAAAAAAAGGAAATTGTACTGTATTAATACATTATACTTAACAATATTTTTATATTCATATTTTAATGCAAATTTTTTTTTAATAAATAAATGTGTTACATAATTGTTATTTCTTACCTTTAGATGTTTTATTAGATTTGCTGCAACAGATTTAAAGGCTATACGACGTTATTCGGTTTATTTTTGCACGATAAATACAAACACTGAAAACTAAGCTGTTTCCCACTTTTATCTTTTTTAGGAGCTCCAGTTACGTGATAAAATTCTTTTAAGCTATTATTTCACGAAAAAAAATGGTCACCCAAATTATCCTTTAATTTATATTATAAATTACAATATATTGACGTTTATGAATGAAAAAAAATACACTTTTGCCTGCTTTCTTATCTCGTGACACCTGCGAGATAACGTACTGACCTAATGACTGGTGTCTGGATGGAGGTCCAAAAAACTATCCTATGTACAGTACTGTGTGTCTTTCATCCCCACTAATCAAAGCAACCCCCTCGTGTTTATTTCAGAAAAAATTTCCCCTCACCGCGGTTTTTTAATACATCAAAATTTCGTGGAAAAAATCATTAGTGTAAAAAGAACTTAAAATTTTTCGATTGGTTATAAAGTCACCTCTAAAACTCATACAAGAAATGTATTGTGTTAAAACAAAATTGACAATCTTTCAATGCAGAAAAAAATTCTGTTACTTGAATATACGAACAAAATAGTACGTCAAGAATTCATTTTAAACAAAACTTATTTACCGCCTTTAATGTCATGTCAAAAAAAAAAAAAAAAAAAAAAAAAAAATTTGGTGACATAGACACACTATTGATAGAATAATTTCTTTCCTAGAAAGCCTAGAAGCTTATATAGCTCAGAGTCAGGTATTTGCTATTTTTCTTTTATTTCTTTCATTTTTGCTTTCTTTGTTTTGTTTTGCGATACCTTTTAGCTAAAGTAGATAACATCTCAATATCTACCTAGCAGCTGCTAGCAGAGTACTGCCTGTACTGTACTTTTAAATTCTTTTCTATTTTGGACTTTGACTTTTTGCTTTATTATAATGAATAAAAAAAAAGGAAAAAAAAAAAAAAGACAAAAAGAAGAAGACAAAAAGAAAGAAAAAAATACTTATATGGTTGTAAAAACTTAAGTTTGAAACATGATGATCGGATCGAAAAAACGTTCGATCACAGCCCTAAATGTGATCGAAATCCGATCACGATCATTTTTTTATAAAATGGGTCGATCCGATCACGATCCGATCAAATGATCGTGATCGGATCGTGATCGGATCGAAATTTGATCGATCGACTACAACACTGATATCCTCTGACGTCTTAAACCTTTCGTAGTATACAATACCATATTCAAAGCATTAAAACTTTTTTAGATGTTATTTTAAACTTGATGTTTTGTCATATTTGAATATATTAACATGACAGCTAAAATTTTACAATAAATTTAAATTTTAAAGACCTTGCAAAAAAAAAAAATAATAATAATAATAATAAATTTACACTTTTTATTTTGAAGAAATAATAATAATTATAATAAAAAGAGACTACTATACAGTATATACGCAAATATGTATATTTTTAAAAAACTTGGCATAAATTAAAGGGAAGTGCTGTTTTACTGATAACAAAATGTGATAAAAGCAGGTTGTAAAAGTGTACGATATTAACATTGAGAATGTTTTTATGTAACAAACAGAAAGTAAATTAGTCATATAATTTAAAACATCCTGCGTTTAATAATACGTATATTTTTACTTTGAAATAGCGTATATATGGAGAGTTTATATAAACCAATTACTGAAGTAAATTAAATCGGAAATACAATCAAAAGAGTGAGCGATATAAAAGCAATGTAAGCAATATTATGTTTTCATTTGGGGAAAATGAATCAAAACTCAAGAAGCTCTACAATTTATGTCCCTATGTGACAAAATTTTAAAAAATAAAATAATATATATATATAATATATATATATATATATATATATATATATATATATATATATATATATATATATATATATATATATATTACGTAACATAAACCAATGTATTTTTATTAAAAATATAATAATTTCTCCTTTTATTGTAAAATAAAGTACGTAACTTTCAATGCTAAGTGTGTTGGTTATATTTTTTAAATATGATATTTATTATTATCATTTGTGCAAGTTTTTACTATTTGATTTAAAACTCAATATACCACATATTGTGATTTTAAAACAAAAGTTTAAGATTATATCTACTAAAAAAACAACTTAATACTGTTAATGAATATCTTGATACTAAATAAAAAATATTAATATTAAAATTTGTGTTTATATGCTGTATTTATTTTTGTAAAATTATGACAAGTTCTACACCGTAAAGTCATGGAACGTAATAAAAAATATTTGATTAAGAAGCAAAGAATTTATGCTCATTTATCATTGTTTATGTAAAGTGATAAAATGTTTCAAGACGTGAAACTTAAAACGTGCATATTTATAATAATAAATAGATATACATAAACATCAATGATAAGTATAGAAAGAAGTAAATAATAAATAGGAAATATGTTCTAAATTTGTGATGTGACTTTATGATAGTAAGGGCGTTGCCAAAAAATCTGACTTCGACAAAGTGTTCGATTGCAAGTGAATCCATTGTAAGTACGTTTGCTTGTATACACATATTAGCTCTTATTATGTACTGCTTCCAATTTACACCTTTTTTTTTTACTACTTCTTGAACGAAATATATTATACATTTTTTTTTATCTATGGAATACGTATATTTATAAAAACTACGAAAAATATAAACTATACATTATGTGTAATGATAATTTACTATTTTTCTTTTGTGTATCTCTCTAGAACTTGATGTGGTGTACACATAAATCATAGCTTTATCTAAGAGAAAGAGAGAGAGAGAGAGAGAGAGAGAGAGAGAGAGAGAGAGAGAGAGATCAAAACTGTGGTTTACAAGCAAACACTATTTAAATCTTTAAAATAATTTAATATTACGCTAATATCCTACACATAATGTTTATCCATTTAAACCATTACACATTTGTCCATTTATGATTTCTTAAAAAGGTAAAATGAATTTTTTTAACAAAAAAAAAAAAAAATCTGTCTCTCTTTATAATACGTACAATAATATTCTTATTTATGTGAATAGATTTTTATATTAAACTATATCATTTTATTTTTGAATGCGAGAATAGAAATGAAATTTAATGATTATAATATATTATGTGTGTTAGAAAAGCTACTAACACATGTTTCCAATTTTATTTTTATATACTTACGTATTGTAATATCGATTATCGAACAACTTTCTTTTTCTTTTTTTTTTTTTATTATTATTTTTTTATTTCCCATGCCATCAATTAAGTTGTCACAAAAACACGACATTTTGATTTACATATTATTATAGTTGGGTGGTTATGTGGCATAATAACGTTTTTGCAAATATTGCAAGCATTATACAGATTTTAATGTGTTCACTTTATTATATCTTTAAATTAAATCTAATATTACATCTCTCTTTAATATTATTGATTAAAGATTAGGATGCACAAATTGTAATGGTATGTTGGATATGGGTGCGTGCTTGTAAAAAGAATTATACAAAAAAACAATAGGGTTTTAATTTTATTTGGAAATCTCCGATTTTATAGAAAACTTTATTATATATTTTAAAATAAAGCCCAGAGAGTTGAAGTTAAAGAAAATGTAAAGGTAAATATATTTTATGTTGAAATTTAATTTAAATATTTACTGAATAATAATAATAATAATACGAAAAAAACAAAAACAACAACAAAAAAACAACAACAGGAACACTGTATATCTGTTTGATTTTTTATTGTTAATATTTCCACTCTGGGAAATGCAATAATATTTTCTATAGCCATCTCTAATATACATAAAAAGAGAGCTTTCATAAAATTAGAAAATAAAAATTGATCATGCAAGAAAACAAAAAGAAAAACTGTTATATTTATAGATTGAAAAAAAAAAAATGTAGGTATAAGAACTATACATAATTTTATTCACGTTAAAAATAAATTTCCCGCTTAAAAGATTGTATTATATTATATTTATACTTTCCCATGGTATCTGGCGATGCATTGAAATGATTTATTTATTTATAATATATTTTCATGAGACTTGAACCATACCATAGTTATTTATAATGTTTAAAAATATAATATAAAAAAATTAACTATATACCACTATACAGTATATTTTTTATTAAAATATGCCATTATTATTTCCATTCATAATTCATACTTTGATTACTTTAATAGTTATTTAATAAATATATTTGAATAATATGATAAAACAAGGTATTTTTTTTTATCTTCATTTCATTACCTTCATGTAAAAAAATAACAGCATTTTAATAGTAGTAATAAAATTATATATTATCAATTGTTATGTAAAGTAAACATATTTTTTGTTAAATGCAATCTGTCATGCATTAATAATTTTGATAATTTATCTATTAAAACAATACATCAAAAATGTCAAAATGATAAAAGGTAGTAATCAAAGCTGCAAGCAAATATATGTAGAAAAGTATGTCTATAACTATAAGCATATTATAATTATATATATATATATATATATATATATATATATATATATATATATATATATATATATATATATATATATATATATACTGTATATTAATATGTCATACTAAAAATATCTTGAGAAAGAAAAAATCTAAAGTGTCTTACTGTTTAAATTAAAAATGAAATAGATTGCGTATAATAATTTGAAGAGGTGTGACTGTTATGCACACACCAAAAAAAAAAAAAAAAAAAAAAAAAAAAGATAACGATAACAGATTTTCATTGTCATATTTTATACTTTTCAACTGTTAAGAGTTGATAATAGAGATTTTATCTTTTTTTTTTTTTTTTTTTTTTTTTTTTTTTTTTTTTTTGCAACACACTATAAAATGATGATATCAACACTTTTAGACCACTAAATTTGTCACACTTAAAAACCATATAAATGAAATGATAAGGGTATCATACACTATCTTACTTTTCTAGGCATACTTCACTTCTCTATTTTTTACGTATATTGTTTACATTTTTGATATTTTACGAAATATAAGAATTCTACTCTTGTTCTACATAATAACAAATTATAATTCAGTATAATATGCTCGTTTGTATACCTGTATTGTTTGTTTTTGAGGAAACATAAATAAATCAAGACAAAAATACATATAGAAGTTTGTTTTTATTGTACATCATATCAATTGTTTTTACAATATTATATCTTAGACTTTACATTAAATTTAAATTTCATGGTAACAAAAATTAGTTTTTATGATTTATTTTACAACAATTTATTTATATTACAATATTACATTATACTTAATAATTAAAAAGTTTGTGATTTTTTTTTTAAATGTCTTATATTTGAAAAGTGTATTAACTGCACTTTTGTATAATGATGATCAATGCATGCAGTTATTTTACTCCCCTCATGAGGAGCTCCCTGGTTCTCCACTTTCTCTCATCTGTGCCGAGGGCTCCTGAGGTTTACCACCATGAGCACCATGAGCACCACTAACTGCGTGTTGTTGCTCTTCCTCTTCTGGCCACATGATGGCACGATATTTCTTTGCAATGCTGTCCCAGTCAGCTACATTCTCAATACGTTGAGCGTTGTTGTTGAAACTTGCTTGAGAACCCAATGGACTTAGATGTGCTACACTGAGTGCCACAGAATCTGTAACAAAATAATTTATACATAGCAAAATTTTAATAATTATATACCTTAGTAAGTTTTATGCAAATGCAGTAAATAAATAACAAAATAATTAATAAAAAATATAAATATAAAGTTTGTTACAATACTTGGTAACCTTTTTTGCAGCGATAATTTAAGGATGTGTCTGCAAAATGTAGGAATCAATTGTTGTTGATTTTTTTTAAAGAATATTATTATTATATAAACAGTCGTTAGTAAAATTGACTTGAAAATAAAATAGAATTACAATTACTGTCCATGATCACACACACACACACACACACACACACACACACACACACACACACACACACACACACACACACACACACACACACACACATACACACACACACGCGCACACACACACACACACACACACACACACACACACACACACACACACACACACACACACACACACACAAACACACACTAAAAAAAACTATTTTGTTGTATACAATATTATTATGAAAATTAATTGATGAAATAACTGCCTTTAATTTAACAAATAATAATAGTATGTAATCATAGAAACCATACATGAAATACTGCATAATAATAAGAGTAACAAAATAGAAAGGGGGTTAGTGATTTTGTGGTATGTGTGGTCATCATATACTAAAATTACAATATTGTATGTAGGATGGTAAGTGTGGTCAGTATACCTATAATCCTACCCTATACTCTATATTATGCCTGCTTGAATAAAACATCAGAAATTATACATACGTACGTATACGTATAAACCAAGTGAACTATGAAGTGAGTGAACTGTAATCTGTTATATAGATCAGAAGTTATACATATAAATGATAAACAATAATGTAATCAAGATCCAACAATTAGAACTATTGCACACTTATATCATATCGCATGACTTTAAAAATTCTTTATGGTGAAGTTCCTGAATTAGAGTTTGATTATCTAATGATTTTATTAATTTATTTAAAAATAATGTTTTTATATATTGTATGAATTTAAACGATATTCCAACACAAAAATGAATAAATATTTGACTATTCTAGATTTTTATTGCATAATATACAGTGCAAACAAAAATTAGGTAACTATTGTTGTAATGTTTATGTTACTATGTTCTTAAAAGTAAAGTTTACGTAAAATTCTAAATTGAATTGTAATTACTATTTTTTTTTTAACCAGGAAGATGTAAAAATGTTTTAATGGACTGTAAAGTTAAGTTTTTACCTCTGTACCACCGGTAAAAAAATATTAATTTACGAATAAATCCTTAAACCACAATAAATATAGCAAATTCATCTGAATTTTAATAGTGAGCATTGGAGTTTAATTTTTTTTCCAGCTACTATTTTTTTTTTTATGTTTGATGTGAAACGTTTCGTTACGGATGCAGTATGGTTTCAGTATTTCTAGCTTGATTGGATAAATAAACAAGAAATCCCTTA
The DNA here is from genome assembly GCA_949318235.1 of Ecdyonurus torrentis. Taxonomy (NCBI): domain Eukaryota; kingdom Metazoa; phylum Arthropoda; class Insecta; order Ephemeroptera; family Heptageniidae; genus Ecdyonurus; species Ecdyonurus torrentis. The sequence continues at coordinate 20,374,661 of OX439130.1, read as the reverse complement.
CGAGTTATATACATATAGGTTAATCTATTTTTATCAAACATAGTTTTTTCGTATGTGTAAAATATACAAATAACAAAGCTATAGATATTTTACTATAATGTTTTCATGTTCATAATATTTTATACTTAATATTTTCTTTGGCAATAGGATCTTGTTTAACTTACTTTGCAGTTCATTTTGAATCATAAAAACATACATCAATTTTCATTACGATAAAATTCAATACATAATGTATTATTATAACATTATTTTAAAAAGTTTTAAGACATCTATACATTTAATAACCATAAAACGGATTCAAAATATCATTTTCATAAAAATTATTCATAATAATAGTAATAATAATTTATATAAATTAGAGTCCTAAGATATAAAAATAGTTATTTCGTATTCTGATGGAGCTTAATTTTTCTATAATATATTTGATTTTTTCATTTGTTGTTTTTTTAAACAATTTTTCTATTTTTATTGTAATTTTACGAAGGGATATATTTTGCACATACTATTGCCTTATGAGTTATGATAGAACTAAAGTACGGATGGATGATTTTTATTGCCTCTCGTTGCAAATTGAAATAATAAAACAATAAAAAAATACTTTCAAAACTTTAAAAAGATATAAAAAAAATAATAATGAAATAAAAAATTAACAAAAACGCTTAAAAAATAAAAAAATTAACTGTATATGAAAATGTTATATATTAATATATATATATATATATATATATATATATATATATATATATATATATATATATATATATATATATATTAAAATATGATAGTATGAATTATAATTTTAGGCACTAGTTGGATAATAATTGTCAGGTAGTTCAAAAACTAATAATTTAAAAAACTAAAATTACTTTTAATGTAAATATATATATTAACATGTTTTTCCAGAAGCATGCATATTCGTGCTAATAAATATTTAAATTGCATTAAACTCTCACTTTTTTATCAATATATTATTGTAAAGCTTCTGTCAAGTATTACAGTAAACAGAGAATAAAAATAAGCTTTTTATGTTATAATCTTTTAAAATACAATGAAAAAAAGTATTCAATTATGTTAAAAATTTACAATTTTAATATGTATTGTAATAGGGGTAAATTTTGAGTTGTGTATTGAATATTGACGTTGCCTTTGTTATGTATTTCATTATTGTTACTCAAACTTCACGAACTTGACACAATTATTATCTGTTTGCATGAATATTTTATTTTGTATACTATACACACGTTGATGTCAATTTCAAATATTGATAACATTATTATTTAAGTCAATTTTGATAACTTTCATAATTTTAGTTTGTTATGTATTGTGTACATATATAAAATATTAATATAATGTTGAAATATATGTGAACATATGAAGTATTCTATAACAATATTGATTCTCACACTTTGACATTTTGAATATCATTGAAATATTATTCTGTATAATATATATATTCAACATTGTTATTATTTATATTATGAAATTTTTAAAATTTGAAGTTATATTTTTATTACAATTGCCCGTGTATTGGCACAATTCTCTTTATTATTAAAAAAAAAAAAAAAAAAAAAAAAAGTCACTGACTGCTAAAAATAGATTTTTATAATATGTTTAGTAAAGCAAATACGGAAAAATTCATAATTTATTTTACCTTTGGGTTGTACTTGTACTTTCTTGACTTTGGCAAGCCATTTGGCAGCCACCTTGGTTCTCGCAGACACACGATTCCTTTGCATTCCCACCATCTCCACCAAACTCGGTCGTTTTCTACGCGTTACTGCAATCAAAAACAAATATCCCATTAGTTTTACTGCTAAAATAAAATAAAATAAAATTCATAACTAAAATATTAGATGACAACAAAATTAAAGTAAAAAAAAAAAAAAAAAAAAAAAAAAAAAAACTCTTTTCTGTTTGATAATAATTAGTTTACAATCCAATAGATTTTCTTTGCGTATATATAGTAAGTAAAGTAGTTATAATATATTTTACAATTTATGTAACTAAAAGTACTTCCGATGAGCTGTAAAATTATATAAAAAAAATGAAAGAAAAGAAATTATTAACATTCTTCTTCTTCTTCCTCTTCTACAGGTATATAATAATATAAACACTTAAGAAACGCTGGACTTTAAAAATACATCTATTGGTTACTATAGAAAGGTTATATGTTAGAGGGTGATTGTTAAGTTAGAGTTTTGATCAAACTGCGAATAAAGCATAAAAGTTAAAAACTTTTTCCCTCCGTAGTTCACTTTAGAAGAGTTTAATTTTATATAATAAAAGGTGTAAAGGTTTAGTAGAATGGACTGTCCATTTTCATTTTAACTTTGTCATTTTTAATGGTAACAATTACAGTAAAATGGCAAAAAGGCCACTTGATAATAATTAAGTTTAAAAAAATAAAACGCTTCAAAAAAGTTTTTAAATTACATTCTGGAAATTATAGAAGCCTCCTTTTTGCTTAAAAAAAAATAATAATATTGATCGTAATTATATTTGAAAAGTTTAATTAGTTTATGGTTTTATCAAATATCCAAGAAAAAAAAAGTTTTTCTTTACAATAGTCAATTTTATAATTTGATTTTAAAAAAGATCAAAAGTTTGAATCAAAGATAAAATTTTTTCAAAGGGAGCCCTTTTTATTGATTGAAAAGTCAGTTTTGTACTTTTTTTTTAACTTGGCAAGCAGATATAGCAACGTTACTCTCTCTCTCTCTCTTTCTCTCTCTCCCTCTCATATTGTATGTACAGTAGTAATGAGTTTGTAAAGTTTAGTTTCTACCATATACTAAAGCGCAATGATGTAGTGTTTAATGACGTCATGGCACAATGGGTTGTATAACTACAGGGGATGCAATTCGTATGCTTGTTTCCGTATACGTAATATGAATTTGCATGATGGTCATTTTAGTAACAGATTTATATTATATATATATATATATATATATATATATATATATATATATATATATATATATATATATATATATATATATAAAATATTGAGGGCTGTAAGCTGCAACCTCTAGTTAAACCTTAGTTATCTTTTTTTAATTGTTGCAACAATCAAAATAACAACTTAACTACGGTTTAACTAGTTAGTTAGCGTCGCAGCTTACGGGGGCTAGTGTGTTTTTTGAACTTCAAAAAGTTTTAAATTTAATAACATGTATTATATCTAGCAAAATGATTTTTGTAGAGACTTTTAATAATAAAATTTAACAATTTTTATTGAGATATAAATAATAATTTACTGTTATTGTTATTGCTTTTAATATGTCTAGTTCTATTGTAAAACTCTCTCTTTTTCTACTTGTCTTGAGTCGCAAAATTTTACGATATGATATTAAATTTATAATAACCATTAAGATATTTTTTTATATATATATAAATATATTATAATACGCAAGTGAATATTTTACACAAAATTTTTAGATATTAAATTTTATATGATGTAATAAAAATAGTGTAATAGATGAAAATTTTACGTCTATACGTCAGCTTAAGAGTGCAGTATAGTATATAGCTGTATGATGTGTGATGATGTAGTTAGAAAAGATTACAGCGTGTTACAAGCAAGAACGACAGATTTACCCGCTATTAGTGGCTCAATCTCCATAGGGAAAAGTACGAGTCTTGATTATGTCACGCAAACTCCCATTAGCTTTAAATTTTAATTACATAACTACTTTTGTTTTTCTTCTTCAGACTTTTACTTGCGTTTTATGTAATTTAACATCAAATTTCAAGTCATGAAATTGAGGTTTGTGTATTTCTTAGATTGTGAACAGCTAGCTATTTTTCTAAGTCATCGGATAACTATATTTGTATGTACCGCACGGAAATACAAAAACTTGCACAACAATAGACTGAATTGCAACACTAAAAGAACAAGTTAGTCATTTCATTTCGGTACGTATAATTTTGAATTCTATCTGTATATTGATCAATTTTTATTTTATTTATGATAAATTACCTAAAAAATATATAATTGTAAACGCCATTAAAGTGTTTAATTAATACAAATACAAGAGAGAGAGAGAGAGTGAGAGAGAGATTTAAAATTCTAGTCTGTTTATTTTCAATGCAAGTTCAACTTAATACATTAACCCCCGTAAGCTGCGACGCTAACTAAGTAGTTAAACCGTAGTTAAGTTGTTATTTTGATTGTTGCAACAATTAAAAAAAGATAACTAAGGTTTAACTAGAGGTTGCAGCTTACAGCCCTAAGGTATGTAATACAATTTAATCTAAAGGAATTAATTATTTATCTGATTTTTTGTGACATGACATATCCATGGGTATGAAAGTTTTGCAGAAAAAGTAAAAATATCAAATTGCATCAAATTAGCAGGTTCTTGTTTTTATTTTATGATATGTTTTATTTTTAAACATCCTTATTTTCGTTCTATGTCAATATAATATTGTTCGTATAATATATATAAAAGTTCTTCATGGTAGTAAATTGATTGGAAACTTTTATATTGACAGAAGAAGAAAGAAGAGAAGGAAAGAGGTTTTTTTTTCATGAAATCGAAGGTTGTTTGTTCCAGACAACGATATACAGCTGATTAGAGTTTGCTTGTTGTGTGATATTTTGTTTGTTAAGACTCGCAGGGAGAGAGAGATAGAGAGAGAGAGAGAGAGAGAGAGAAAGAGAAAGAGAGAGAAAGAGAGAGAGAGAGAAAGAGAGAGAGAGAGAAAGAGAGAGAGAGAGAGAGAGAGAGAGAGAGAGAGAGAGAGAGAGAGAGAGAGAGAGAGAGAGAGAGAGAGAGAGAGAGAGAGAGAGAAGGGTGGTGCACACAAGAGAGAGTGAAACTCGACGTTTTACGTGCACCATCATAGTGATCGATATTGCTTGCTAGAGACGAGAGTGACGTCACATACTCACAGTGCATGCAAACTAACAGCATTATTACTTTTAATGCATTCACTATATTATTTCACATCCAATATTATATGTTATATAATACTGAAGTGGTAAAGTACTTTTATTTCATTATACTTTGATATAAAATTTTATATTTATAATTATGATGATACGAGTTATTAATTATTTTCTGTAAAAAATATTTCTCAGATATTCATTCTGAATAATTATTATAATTTATTTTTACTTGCATACATAAATTATTACTATACTTATGTACAGTTACAATTGCTATATTTATGTCAAAATAAAGAAATATAAAAAGAAAATAATACCAGCCCCATACTTATGGTATAGTGTCTATACCATACGGTAATTTTAAATTTACCAATCAAAAGGCTCAGTGGGAATATTTATGTACCAATTTAGTCAAAATTATAATAAATTTTCACTTTAAATTATCAAATCTATGAAAAATTATGTAAAAATGTGCTTGCAAAGCAAAATAACTTAAATTATTATATTATACAGTTTTAGGGACAATTATACGTTCTTCAAATTATTAATTACAAGAAAATCATTATATCGTATTATATTTTTCATTATTTTTTTATACCAGATGGCAGCACGTTATTTAATAATTTACATGTAAGTATGATTATCAGTTATTTAAGGAATTATATATTTTACAAAATTTCACCTCACCTCACTTTTATTATTATTATTTTTTTTTATTAGCTTCTAAAAACTACGACATGCCTAAAATTGAATTTGAGATTATATTACGTTTCCTAAAAGTCAGTTTCCTTAAAAAACAGTTTTGAAATGTTATGAAATTGACATATGTCAAATACACATGCCAACAAATAATGATACTAGGAAATCAATAGTTAAAGCTATGTAATTTGCAATAGTAAATACAGCAAAAGGATATGTATTATTTGTTCTATATAAAGTATTATATCAAAATGTTTTAATAATGAGACGAATATTATTGTGGAATCGTCTACAATGTAATTTCAAGGGGTAAGGCAACTGTAACTGTAAATCTTGTTCTTTTACGTCATTAAAATTAGTATAAAAAATATCTAAATATTTCAATTAGAAAAACTATGTGTTTTATCATTGATGGAATGTAATTATATCATTTGGATTTCTTATCTACAAAGTGTAGACGTAAAAAGATTTATAATCGATTAAACATTGTTATCTGCTTTATAATATACAACTTGCTAATTGAATTAGAGATGAATCAAATCATCATCAATAATTGTAAACTTTGCACTTGAAATTACGTGATCATTCATTTCAAACTATTGTTTCAAGATTGATGGACATAATTATCTCAAACTTTAATTTTTAATTGCTTCTAGAATATTTACTAAGTTTTTTGATAAAAATGTTTATTAAATTTCTCTAAAGTTTTAATGTAGAAAAAAAGTTTTTTTTTTTTAATAATTTCCATGTAAATTAGCTTAAAAAGGTTATGCAAGTTATGGAAATCTACATTCATTTAATAAGATTCTTTAAGCATGCATAACAGTTGTGTATAGTAAAAAAAAAAAAAAAAAAAAAAAAAAAAAAAAAAAAAAAAAAAAAAAACTGGTTTGCTATTAGTACATTATTAAAAACTCAATTAGTTATATTATGCAAGCTCTTAACTTGTTTTATAACAACTAAAAGGGTGCCTGTGTGTGTGTTTTACTTATTTTTTCTCTTCATCTTTTACTCTAATTTTAACCCCAACACCCACCCTTCACGCACAAGATGTGACAGGTAGAAGATGAATGAGGTCTTGGTGTTATTAATACATATATAAAATACAAACGTACAGAAAAAGTTCCTAATTCATTTTGTTGCTATCCAATAACAGCTTGTCAAATTCAAGTACATAGCTTATCTATGTCATTTTATGACTTAACTTATACGACTATTTTCACGATTCATTTACCATTAACAATTACTATAAATTACATTAATTTAACTAAAAAGTGAATCAGTTAATGTCATTATAAATAGTAAGTTTTAAATAAACAGCTTTTTTTTTTGGTGTAGTTTTAAAACAAATCCGCTTAACAACAATATGTGAAAAAATAAAAAATGATATTTTTTTTGTAGGTTACAATTACTGCTCTTACATGTTGTCATGATGTAAAAATAATATCATTTTTATATTTAAATCTGTGTGTGTTACCGGATCATATTGATATGTTAGTGACGTCAAAGCCTAGAGGCGTTGGAGAGAGAGATAGAGAGAGAGAGAGAGAATTAATATACACATTATGTATACACACGTCGTATTTTTTTAATGTCATTCTTTTAATAAATATATGGATAATATATATAAACCATAAATAGAAATCTGTCATTTCCGTTAAATACAAATAAATGTTGCAGGGGAAGTATTTATTTAATTATTTTTTTTATATATATTTCCTTTCAAAGCATCACATTCTTATATAACGCTCAAATAAATATAACTATAGGATATATTTTATATAACAACAGCTCAAAAGTAGTTTAATTGAAGTGCAACCTATAATAAAGTTTATTCTTTCATGAAAATATTGCATTTTTATTCCATAATGTATTTGATTCATTCCCAGTGCACATAAAACAATCAAACTATAGCTTGATTGTTTTATGTGAACTGGAATATTATAATAATAATGTTATACAAAATAAGGAAGAATGTTTGAGTATATATATATATATATATATATATATATATATATATATATATATATATATATATATATATATATATATATGATAAAAATTCATTGTAGTCTTACCTTCTATAAGACCCTGGGCTTTCACTCGCTGCTTGTTTTGACGATAAAAAATAACACACAACACCATAAAAAATTGTCACTTATATATAAGTTAATAAAAAGACTCAATTCACAGTTTTTTAAAAATTATATATACATAGCTATGTTATATTTACACCAAATTGTAACGTTTTCGAGTGCGTATGTAGAAACATACAGTGTCTGCACTCTTCTTCAGCTTCAGCTTACAGTAAGCTGAAGAAGAGTGCAGACACTGTATGTTTCTACATACGCACTCGAAAACGTTACAATTTGGTGTAAATATAACATAGCTATGTATATATAATTTTTAAAAAACTGTGAATTGAGTCTTTTTATTAACTTATATATAAGTGACAATTTTTTATGGTGTTGTGTGTTATTTTTTATCGTCAAAACAAGCAGCGAGTGAAAGCCCAGGGTCTTATAGAAGGTAAGACTACAATGAATTTTTATCATCATGTCACCTCGCTTGATATTCAAATTTTCAAACATATATATATATATATATATATATATATATATATATATATATATATATATTTATATATATATATAATATATAGAAACCAAAATATATTTAAATCTAATTTGGATTTGAATCTAAAGTTGTAAACCTCAAAACGTATATAGGTATGTTTTATTTACTTCAAAGATTAAAATTGAATAATGCATACCATTGACTTAACTATGAATTTAAATTAGAACTATAGAGGTCAAGCAATATTGTCATTCAAGTGTTTGCATAAATTCGATGTCACCTATTTTGTATTACATATACTATAGTAAGAATTTCTATTTGCATTGTAATGAATGTGACCGCATCGATCCCATAATAGTACAGAGTAGCATAAATTTTAAAGTTTTGTGCTATTGTTTAACAAGCCAAAAGTAATTAAATACGATAATATATTTTAATATATGATAAGTTTTTTAAAATTTAAAACACTTTTTACTTTATATGTTTATAACTCTCTCTCTCTCTCTCTCTCTTTCTCTGACACACACACACACACACACACACACACACACACACACACACACACACACACACACACACACACACACACACACACACACACACACACACACACACACACACACACACACACACACACACACACACACACACACAAACAAACAAACACACACATACACACAAACTCATATTTTCTGTTGTTGTTTTTTATTCCGTCAAGCTAACAGTTATATATTAAATTTAAAATAAGTGATTATTTTCCAATGTTTCATTATAAATATAATTTAATATTTACAGATTTATCTCAGCTGTATAAAATATGCAATTCTCATAGTATAAAAGCTGATAAATAATTATCATCTTCCTTAAATATATATATAAATAAATATATGCATTTATACATATATAAATTTACAATGAACATTTTACACTATAACTTTGGTTAATATCATTAAACAGCGAGAGATGCGATAATTAATTTAGTGTCACCTTGAGTGGTGTTAATATAACAAGAAAACTATAATAATGAGAGGAGAAGGTAGTAAAATATAAAACAATGAAAAGTTAAAGTATAGAATATAGATGAACGTTATAATCGAATGTTATAGTCTCGTTTTACGAGATACTTAAATCATTTTCACATTTACGATGTAAACTTCTTGCGGCTTTTTGATGAACGTTACCATACGAACTCAAAAAAAAGTTTAGCTATTTTGATATATGCCTGTAAAACGTATATCTCTACTATGCCGATATAATAACGTACAAAACTTCCCAGCAATTTCATTATCTTTTAAAATATGAATAAATTTTATATATATATTAAATTTCAACACAATATATTTTTTTTCTGGCTTTGTTTTGTAGCAAAAGTTTTATAAAGAATAAAGTTTTATTTTAAAACCAAAATTAATTGTATAACTAAATAAATCACTGGAAAGTTAATTGTGTTTACTTAATTTAAGTGGTTAAATTTTAATTACCCATGAATTTCAATTACACAAACGGGTGTTATAACAAATTATATAATGCTATGTGCATAAGTAAATTGAATCTAAAATTGAATAACACTATTTAATTGTTTGTATTTTTTAAAATTTGATTCTTAAAGTGAAAATATTTTAATTGAAAGGATTAATAACTTTATAAAGAAGTTGGGTTTATTATTATTATTCTTTTGACATGAGAGGGTAAAAAAATGGCAAAGAGCCAAAAGTTTAAAGAAAATTAATATAAATAAACAAATAAATTCTTTCTTTTTTTTTACTAGATGCACGTTTTGAATAAAATTTAAATCTCTCTCTCTCTCTCTCTCTCTCTCTCTCTCTCTTGTAATTCCCATGTGATTATTTGATGACAAAAGCAATGAAATGAAAACAATTTTTAAATTGATATTTGCAATTTCATTTTGAGAAGCTATAAAGATTGAGCATTGAAAAAAAAATTTTTTTACTAGCCTAGTTTCAATCTGGAAACACTTTTTATCATTACTGCAAACTTCCCCTTTGGCAAAAGGAAGGTTTTGTGCTATCATTTCGTTATACGTTGGACTATCAAAAGCACCGCGATATCTTTATACTTCTTGCCTTCCAGAGGTAGAGAAAAAAAAAAGACATCAATATTTATGACGTCACAATATAATATAAAAGAAAATTTTATTTGTTACTACATTCCTTTCTTAAAGTCTTAAAGTAGATAAATGAAGAAGAACGTTTAAAATATGTACACAAAAAAATAAAACAGCATCAGTTTTCCAACTGTTATTACCCAATTGAGATTTATACTTAAGTTTATCATTGTAAACGAAGTTTTATATTATATTGTTGTTGTTTTTATCGTTTTTATATTTTTACACAAAGTCTTATGAGTATAATAGAGAGAAAGTTTTGCTAGCATACGAAATAACAAACTTTATATATTGTTATCATTGTCCCTGTGGAGATAATTTGCATATCATAACAATTTTACAACATCATCTTACTTTTCCAATGGTAAAGTTATATAATAATAAGAAAGTTACTTACATTTCTGCTTGCAGAAGCGAAGAACAACCATAAGCCAAGTAGTGACGAGGTTAAGGGGTGAGGGTGCTACGTTAGTACGATGCATGTTTCGAATCAACTTAGCCAAACCGTATTTCCACTCGATGTCAGATTGAGCCTATATAAAACATAAGAAACACGCGATGTTGCAGCGTTAATTTTGCGTTCTCAATTCTCATACTCAAAATATAGATTAGACTTGTCTGTTACAAATTGTAACAAAACTTACACGCTATAATATGAAAATATTAAACATTGATTTTTTTTAAATACTTAAATAGCTCTAAGACGATAGAGGTCACTAAAAATAACTTCTTTTTATTTGTCTAATATTTTTGAAAATGTTTATTTTTAACTTTTGTTTTCAACATAAAACAATATTATAACTTAGCTTATTCGAATCATTTAAAATCTTAAAATATTTGCTAATCTCTTAAAAGTGTTATCTCGTGAATTTCTTTCTATATATAAAGAAAGAATCTTAACTTTTTTAATTAAATTGTTTTTGAGTTCAGAGAATTTTTAGTTGTAAAGAAAACAATATACATATAAATCTTATAAGCTGTTTAATATAACACAAGTAGAGCGTAAGAAATTTAAACATTAAATTAAATGTTACATAAAAATCTTTTTCACTTGCTTTGCTTTATCTTTAAAATTTAATAAAAACTGTATTTAATTCAAAAATGTGACACAGACTTTTTTTTTCTAAGGATGGAAAACTTTGAGATTTAATAAAGAAAAATAAAATAGTTTTTAGAAACAAATAAAAATTGAAGATTGTTTTCTCTGTTTTGAGATGTATATTCAATTTGTTTTTCATTTTAACTTTTCTATCATACAAAAGCTTGGAGAACAATAGAGATACAGCTTTTTCTTGCGTCAGATGTTTAGGTTACCATGACAACGTACTGGTCAACTAGATTTTGTTGTTCTGTACCACGTTAAGAATAATAAGACACAACGGAAACTCTTATCGCAACTTGAACAAGACTGAAAGTATCAACTGTATAAATATGCAAATAAGAAATAAAAAAGTCTTGTTTTAGAGCTTTTTTCTATATGGCAATTTTGTTGTTTTACATTTTTTTTTCGAATGGGTTCCTTTGGAGTAAAAATATAAAGTCCAATAAAATATATTTAATAAAAATGTTCTATATCCAAGTATTTTCTGCCCTTTTTTTCCTTTTTATATATATTTTTTTTATTTTCATTTTTATGGTATTATTTTAATTGATGCTGTAAAATTAGTTTAATAAAAATTGTAAGAATTAACTTAAACTTTTGTGATAAAAAATAAAATATACTGCCACATCTTATGTGTATTTTTTGTATAAGTTTAATGAAATAGTCACGGTCTGGTAAATTTTAAGCAAACCAGTTTCATCCTCTTGTATTTTTTTGTCTACTGCTTTACTATAAGCCCCTTTTGACTAGGCAACTGTTTAAGCTGTACTACACAAACGGTTGCATAAATACGACCCGCAGATACGTAGTTTTTTTTATATAATAAAACCTATATGATACTAAACTATACTGAACAAATTAATGAGCTACTATACAGTGGTTAATTTGATATAAACCGCAATTTTACTATTATTTATGCGCTTCCTATAGTGCATATTGAAATATAAATTTTTTATCATTCTATTTTGATGCTAAACTATCAACTAACTATTTTTGAAACAGTTTTGGTTTAAAATAACTATCTTTTAAAGGTATTTTAGCATAATATTGTTTCCCAGATTTAAAATTCATTAATATTTACTGTTATATACTATCATAGATAAAAAATACTAATAATACTTCATCTCTTTTAGGTTAGATACAAAATATTGTCACTTTATATCAATTCTTTGTATAACAAAAGTTTAACCATAAAAATGACGCCTAAAAAGTTTGGTTTACTACAAAGTTACGCACCAAAAAAAACATTCGTGTAACTCGATCTTATAGTTTTTTTTCCTCTTCATTCTTTCACCACTATATACGTAGTAAGTATATTGTTCTCCGATATATAACTCACATTTTTATAGGAGTTTTTTTTTTTTTTTTTTTTTTTTTTTTTTTTTTTTTTCCCTCCTCCACCTTTGCCTTTAGACATCGTTACTCTTTTATTTCTACCCAATCTGTCATTTTTAGTACAGGATACAAGAAACAAAAATTTAATAAAAAGAGGAGAAAAAAATTACAACACATATTTGGGATTAAGGTATTACTGTTGGCATACAAAACTATATTATTACCGTCATATAGCTTAACCCTATTTTTGTTTATTTTTATTATCAAAAGAAGTCTTTCTTTGAAAGGAAATATTATACTGAAAGTATAATATGATTACACATATCATGTGAGTAAATATAATTATGGTTTTATTCCAATCAATACAATTTTCATTTAATTATAATTAATTAAATTGAAATGAAAATTGTGAGTATAAATTTATTATTAAATATTGGTAAATTCTCTTAAGTTTTCAATTAGATATGCTCTAATAATTTTCTCATTATATTCAATATTTTGATTTAAATGTCAGTATAATTACAAAATATAATTTATTATTTTAATAAATTTAATAAATCATACTATTCAATATTATTATAATATGACAGATATCTAAATTTATAATTAAACCTATATACAGCTTTGAATTCAACTTTGTGCAATATAGAAACTGTAATGAAATCATAATAATAGACATGAGGTATAAACATGTTATCAGAGTTAAGTTAGAATATCTATTTTAAAATTATATCCATATGACCTAAATTTCAAATATTGTAATATAACAAACAAACTAACATTCAATATTATTATATTATGCATTGCAGATATATTTTATTAAAATGAAGTCAATAATGAAAGTTATTTATCAAACTTTTTTTTTACTCATATTTAAACATCAATTCTCAAACGTCATTTTATAAAGTTTTTATCATACGTTGCAATGTTATTTTTCTATATATTATTCAATTCATATTATCATTCGGAATATAATGCTCACTATTTTATATTAAAAAAAAAAAAAAAATGACACACGATTTTGTAACGATGCATTTTTTCCCCTTACATTGAAGGATAATAATGATAGATGATTCTATATTTATAGTAAATGCAGTGGTATATTTTTTTAAATTATATTCTATTTATACAGTGTTGTAATTTTAATAAAATTCTTTAATTTATTATTCATTAACAACGTCCGATAGTTTAAGTAAATGAATTCAAAGTTTTGCCATAAACTAAAAGTTTTTGCTATAGAATCAATTCAAGTTTAGATCGGAAATGTAATCTACGTGAGTGCAATTTGCTCTCTATTCCTAAAATAGATTTCTATACATCGATGTACATTACTGTACATACAGTACTACTTGTAATGAATTGAATTTTAATTAAACTAACACTCTTGATTTATACTTTGGCATAATTCCAATACTAATTAATCAATTTTACTATTTAGATATGTTACATTATGTAATTTACTTACAGCAATTGCAGTTTTACACTGCACTTTGCTTTTAATTTGCATTGGAAAAAAAGAAACGATTTTCTAGTGTTATTTTTTAAAATTGTTATAATTAATGTCATTATATATTTACTGATTAATAAATAAGCGAGTTAGTACATTTCCTTCCAACAACATTATTTATAATCGATTGAAACATAAATTATGAAATATATAATTTAATTTATATTATAGCTGCCTTGGTATTAATTACATCCAGTTTTTTGTTAACGTAAATACTTTTTAATGCTAAATTAAATATGTTGAAATTTGTAAAAATATGAATATGTTAACATTACTTGATAGACATAAGAGAAACGATATTATTCTTTAAAAAAAAACTATGTAACATTGATGACTCTTGTTTCTTATCTCAAATAAAAATAAATGTACCACAAACAACTTTAAGTAACTACGCTTTTTTCAGTGTATCAGTATGTACCAATGATGTATCAAAAAATTCTTTCATCCCAAGATCTAGTTCCATATGCAATTCAATGGAGGTTGATGTTTTTCACGATTCTTGTCAACGCATAAAAAAGCTGTATGTTCAATTTCTATTGCATCAAGCTTTTGTATTATTGTATAATTTCTCTTGTACATTTTTATATTTGTAACTTGTTTCTGTACAGTAAGTACCACCATGAATGTATTGGGCACGTAAAACTGCCTGTTTCTTGGATGACAATAAAAAACAAAAACAAAACAAATATAATATAAAAGAGATAAAAAAATGTTTACCTGAATTCTCTGGTACGTGTCACTCATCATAGCAATGAGCAGGTTGATTAGCACCACGACTGACACAAGTAGATACATGCCAAACACCAACTTGAAAAGCACACTAGTCCACTCTGGTTGTTCAGGTTTTTGGTTCTTATCTGTAGGTCGTGTTTGTAAGTTGTCCCAATTTGTCAAGCCGAACACAGCAAAGAATAGCTTCTCGAATGCGCTGATGGGATTTAATTTTACTGTGGGCAATAGAAAAAATAACATTGATCAAGTTTAAATAATAAATAAATGTTGTTAATGTGATTTTATATATAATATTATACAATATTAATAATAATGTATTGTTATGTTAACTGTAAAATTGTGTTACATTTAGTTAGTTGTTTAATTATTGAAGTAGATAATGTAATTGAAGTTGAAAATTCAATATAAAATAAATTTAAAAGAAGCAAATATACAAAAAGAGTGAAAGAGAATATTATCTTGGTAATGAGTTTTTTTTCTTTTAATTTAGTTTAAAATTTTTACAAGGCTCGTTGAGTACAAAAATTGTATAGTGTCGTATAATTTCACGCTTTTGACTTTACATCTACACACACAAACATATAATATATATATATATGTATATATATATATATATATATATATATATATATATATATATATATATATATATATATATATATATATATATATATATATATATATAATATACATCAAATTTTATATTATACATTTTTAGGTAAATTGAAATTTAGTTTTGAATATAAAATTAAATTAAGCGTTATTCATTTTTTTTCTACATGTAGATGTTTTTATTAAGGGGTAATGGGTCACGCAGGAATTTCAAGCATTTCCACCTAGATGGCATTGTCATAGCTCAGGTAAAAGGGGGAAGGGGTGTCATACCCTGACGTCAACAAAAAGTGGAGTGAGTTAAAAAAATTGTAAGTTTATGACAAAGTTGGAGGGGATGCAAGACGGGGGAAAAAATAGCCCGGGGCTCAAAATTTGGAGACACATAGTCTAGTGGCTGTAGCGGTCTTTGTTTACTTTTTTCATGCATAGGTTTACCTTCATAGTTTTTTTTTTTTCATACCTGCCATCTGAAAAAAACGACCCAATTATCTTTTACGCGTCAATGATTTTGATAACTCGCGAAGTAACAGTCACAGTGAATTAAATTCATTATATGTTAGTTTCATTAAAAATCATATGTAGATTTCTTTTTTAATCGAAGTTCTAGCATTATTTTAAATTAACTTATTCAAATAAAAATATTACGTAATTTTTATTACTTTTAAATCACGAAAGTTCAAATTGACGGTAGAACTTCGATCAAAAAAGTAATTTGCATGATTTTTATTAAAACTAACATCTGAAGTAAATTTGGTTTCATGTAAATGTTACTTCGCGAGTTATAAAAATCATTCACAGGTAAGATAATTGGGTTGTGTTTTCAGGTAACAGATAATCCCTTCTTCTATTGAAAAACTGCTCATTGCTTCCTTGCTTTAATTTATACTGCACCTTTTTTCTCTCTCATCGTTTGTTTGTGTTTTTCATAGAGCTTGGAAAAAATTATTCAAAATTTTATTTTGCATCGAAATTAATATCAAGCACCGGACTTGGGTTGATTAGATGTTTTGCTATAGTGTTTTACGAAGCCGTAACATCGGCCGGTATAGGTAAAAAAAAAAAAAAAAAAAAAAGTTACAAAATACTTCGGAATATTTTTGTGAGTATTAATTGTTGTAAGGTTTCCAGTATATGCATGCAAGAAAAATAATAATGATTAAAAAATAATTATAATAATAAATAATAAAAAATAAAACTAACTTTTATTTCTTAAGAAAATGATTGAAACTCACGTTTTTTCCTATATGCTGAGCAATGTTATTCATTGCTCCAATATGGCGTCGAAGCGCTTTCAGCAGGACGTTATGCTGAAAAATTGCGTCTTTTCTCTCTATTTTTTTAAATTTATTTATTCAAAGCCCTTTCATTTTTTTTTATCGCATATTTTATTTATTTTAATTAAATCCTATTTCAAAAATGGCATCAATTTCCTTTATAGTTTTTGTCTGTCTATTCTTTAGTAGTATTTTTTTTATTATAATATTATATACGTTCGGGTTCGGGAATATACAACTTCAACTAAACTAAAATTGTTCCGTGTATATATATTTTATTTAGAATGAGAAGAAAGGTGTAAAAGTGTAAAGCAAATACGAGCACTCAGGTAACAATGTAAATATTGCGAACTGCAGGCAGAGAAACCGGCCGGCCAGGCGGAGAGGCTGAAACAAGGCATTAAAAAAATACCTCCCTCCACTTTGAAGAATATGTGCTCTATGACAAAGTACTTGAAAAGTCTAATAGAGGCGCACTAATACTGCTGCATTAGAGAAAAGTTTCAAAAACCTTAGATTTTTTAATTATTTCACGTTCATCAATTTTAATAAAAAGTCATTTGCAAAAATATTTGTGTCCTAGTAAAGGTAATAAAATTGTCTAGCGGATAGACTAAGTCTCATAGTTTAATTCATACTTTTACTATATTTAATCATGCGCTGAAGTTAGGCTTATGATAAGTTTGAAAATATGTTTAAACTTCACTTAAAAAAATCATTTCAGAAATAATTTAAATTTCGGATTTATTCGTATCTAAAAAAAATTTAAAGTAGCCAGTGCCCTTAACAAAAGTATGCTTAATGCAACAGTATAAAGAAAATATTAATTTTTCAGTTATTTAAGGAGATGAATGCGTTTTAAATTGCGAAAATTAAAACTGCGATTAAATGCTAATTAAACGTAAATTAAATATTTTAATGCAATTTTATTATTTATTTTTTGATGATATTGCTATATAATAACAACTAATTTTTTTTAAAAAATTTTCACTCTGTAGCTCATTACCCCTTAATATATATTTTTTATTGAAATATAAAATGTTTACTGACGTATCAAAAGCATGCTGTATTAATTAAAATTTTTAAATTGAATTTAATTATTTTGAAGTATTATAATATGTACAAAAAAAAATATATATATATTTTTAATCAACTGAAATGCTTTACTTTTGTGATTTTTTTTAAATACGATATAAAAATGTTTTGTTTATATATTTCTTTCGTGCATATATAATAATTTTTTTCATCTGCAGTTGTTAAGTTTTAATATTACTTGGAATGTAAAGTATGATTAAAGAAGAAATATATTTCATAAATTATAAGAGATACAGGATTTTATGAAGTTTTTCTCATAAAGTGAAAACGTGAACAAGTTATAAGAATGTGGGTAATTTTCAAAAACGTCAGATGTGCACTTAAGCTCAATGCATTCTTAACATTCTTACAGCTATAAAATATAACACATAACTTTGATCATGTAATGGGGAAATAAATACTTAGCATTTTTATTATAAATATCACTATTTTTTTTCGGTAGGAAATATTTTATAGTAACAGTCTTTAAATTTCTGGATCATGTGAATTCGCACAATAAAAAATATATCTACTAGACAAAATTTGTTTAAAATTTAAAAATCACGAAAGTACATCAAATAGAGAACATTTAAAATAGAAGGTTATGCTAATGCGCAAAATGAGAAAGGCAACAAAATAAATCTTGAATATTTATTAAAAATATATTTATATATAATAAATATATTTAATTTTTTTTATGTGCATAAGGTTAGTATCTCGAGTTGAAAGGATAACGAAATTGCGTAACAGAATCTTATTTTCTTAAGTCTATAATAAAGGCAAAGTTAATATAATAATATTACCTAGGGAAATAAATGAGATTCCTGCTTTATATTTTCTTTAACTTCTATTATTTATTTTAAAGACAATAATACAATATAAAGCAAGTTGTAAGTTCGTCGTTGTGAAACAAAAGAGAGCTCGTTTATTGCTTTTGTGCTGTCCTTGTGTAGTCTTGTGTATTATGTCAACACCAAACAGTACAAGAGAGAGAGAGAGAGAGAGAGAGAGAGAGAGAGAGAGAGAGAGAGAGAGAGAGAGAGAGAGACATAGGCTTCGAGTTTTTGCTTGTAGCTGAACTTCTTTGACTTCTAAAGAACATAATATGTGATAAAAGTTAAATATCAAATAAAAGCAGGAAAAAAACAAAAAAAACAACTTTAGACTTTAAAGAAGTTATCACGTTCTACTCTGTATTGAATTGAGACGACCTGAAGTCTGAAATACAATCGCATTGCAGCAGTTCCTTTGTTTTTTGTTTTTTTAATAATATTGTATTAATTTCATGCTAAACTTGAAAATTCAGAATTTTCTTTCATCAATTTTCTTATGAAACTTTTTACTATTACTATTCTCATTAAAAAAAAAAAACATAATTATTTAATTTTTGAGAGTTAAACCAATATGATAAAAATACAAACTATTATTTATGTATACCGTACTTAATTTTGATACGTAATGGCATTAGTGCAGCAGTATATTATGTTCATTAGCAAAAAGCAATTTGAACTTGGTTAATGTTTATTATACTTGGGGACTAACACTTAACCTGTTTCATCCTTATTTATTATTTAGTATTAATAATCCTTAATTGGAGTGTAATAGATTGGAGTAAAGCATTATGTTATAGAGTTTGGATTATAGAAAATCGTTTTAACCGCATAAAAATTTAGACCATATTGTGTGATTACGTGCATGGATTGTATAGTATTAACATCTTTTTTTATTAGTAAGCATTGAAGCGAAAATCGAAAAATTCATAACTAACAAAAATATCAAAGAATTGTCAATTTTATGACATTTCCAAATTTATTTTTATATTTCAAAAACTTTAAATTTAAAAAAATAACTTTTTTATTTTTGCTCTATTTTCTTTAAAAAATGCAGAACAAAAATAGCAATTATGTAAAACTGTTTTTTCATGCAAAAATAAAACGCATTTGGATAATATTATACGTGATGCGATGACATATTATATAACTTGGAATTTCTCATTCAAAACACAGCATGTACGGACATCATCACGTCGTAAATAAAGACAAGTACTGTACGTATAAAGTACCATGCAGCATCTGCTTCTTTATCTTACTTGTCTTACATCTGTATGCTTTACAATTGTTTTAATTTCATCTCTTCTCTTTACATAATATAAATCAAAGTTCAGTTGTAAGCACAGTATACATGCCAGTACAACTCGAGGCAAAACATTGTTGCGCTTTATCAAATAAACTTCATCTTTTCAATAAATATTGTATACATAAAATATAATATAAATATACAAAATAATATTGTTTATAATTTTATACATTTCTAAATATTTTGATTTCTTTAATTGGTCATCGTGTTTCTAAACAATGATTAGTAATGCTATATACTTTAATCCAGAATCAATTGTTATTTACTGTACATACATTATAAATAGTATGTAAAAATACGAATTTGATAACTTTTGTAAGCTGTGCTCTATTCTTTATTTCCTGCGTTTCTACGTCTCTCTCTCTCTCTCTCTCTTTTTGAAATATATTAAAAATAAATAAGAAACTATTGAGAAACTATTTAATACTACCTTAACTTTTAAGAAACTATTTCAAATTTGAAGTAACTGCATTAATAATGAATCTATAACATATTTAAAATAATCAGTATTTATATTCAGTTTAAAAATTTATGATAACCCATACACATCCACTTGATTTGATAATTAAGGCAGTAAAGGTATTACGTCAAAAATATAATAGAATATAATTAAAATTTGAAAAAACATAGAAATGTCAAACTGCTATTTGTCTGTGTATTTATAAAAGTTTACTTTGATAAACCAAATGTCAAAAATAAACAGAAATTGATTTTGTTTATTTAAAATTTTACGTTGATTTTTTTTGTTTTTTTTAATTTTTTTAGTTTGGAGTTTTTTTTGGATAAAAAGTTCTTTTAGAGTGTTTTTTGCATTATTGAAAATCGGAATAAAGCTTTTCTCTACCACATATTAACGCGCTTCCCTTTGAGTCTTTAATAAACTAAGCTCGTAATGTGTGCGGGAACAATGCGTGTGCAAATGAGATCTCACTGTTGAAGTGCTAGAGAGAGAGAGAGAGAGAGAGAGAGAGAGAGAGAGAGAGAGAGAGAGAGAGAGAGAGAGAGAGAGAGAGAGTAAGGGTTGGGCTCTGACGTACATACCCTCAAGCTCCCCATACACAAAGAAAGTAAAATTACCTATTATTATCGTAAAGATCCTTTGTATTGAAGTATACATTTATGATATGCAAATTTATTACTGAAAGAAAAAAAGTACTTTTAACACTTTAAAATAACCCATGCTTCGTATTAATATGATTTTTTTTATTAACTTAATAATAGTTAAACTCTTTTCGTTGTCTATTTTTGCATACACACTTAATATTTTCCTAAATAATGTAGAAAAAAAAAACTTTTCTTAGTTTCGTCTTGACGTAAGATAATTTATAAAATAGCTCAAACGTTACTTGTATAGGTCATGAAGCACAGACGTTTGAAAAATAATCTTATGTACTTGTTGTTGTCATCCAAAAATAGGCTTGCGACTAATACATTGGTGGTACACACAGTTCAGTCAATATTAAAATAAGATAAATTGCAAATTTTAATACAATTATATGTTGTATTTATAAATGATAGCAACATTATTAATTTACGACTCAATTTCTTTCACCAGATACGCACTTCAAGTTAAAAAAAAGTTGATGTAAATAATATATTCGTATATTACGCTATTGGAGCAATCAAAACCTAGAATGACAAATCTATGTCACTAAAAGTTATTTTTGAAATCCATCATCGGTTATTTGCTACTAATAAAAAACAACGTTGTAGAAGCATCATAAATCGTATATGAGATGAATCATCAATATTTTATTACTTTTATAAATGATGAATAGCTTAATTTTAAGTATCTATTTATCATATTTAGTGTTTTATTTTTCAATACTTTATCATCATTAAACTCAAACTCACATATATTCATTATTCGTATGTATATAAAACACATATTTTAAAATATTTAAAATGTTTTTAAGTTCCACACTTCAATATTTTTTTAACAGTTTTCTTGGATTGTAAAACGAAGGAAATTTTACTAGCGAGACTCTCAACCAATTAATTTTACATTTAAGGCTTTTACGGTATACTGCTTGCCTATGGGAGACTTGCAACTCTAAAAGTTAATATGCATGAATTTTAGGAGAGGGAAAAGAAAAAAAAATCTAAAGAAGAGACGTAAATTTGAAGCCAAACTTCGTGTAATTAATTGAATAATTGATGATGTTTTTGCTTGTCCTTAATTGCTAAAAATAAATATATATATATATATATATATTAAGCTACTTGGAAAAGATGAAAGTTTTCGTTTATCAAAAAATTAATTTAATTTCCAGTTTCTAAATAATAATTATTTTAAAAGTCAAGAGAAAAATTTACGATACGATTTATTTAAAATTAATATTCTTAATTATGAATGACAAAAAAAACAAAAACAAAAAACAAATTCAAACTCCCTGTTTTTCAATGTACTATTTTGCAAGCTTTAATAGCTTATTTTAATTATAATGGAACATTTAGGAAAATAAATATTGAAAAAGTAGCTGTAAATATAATTATATAATAATAATTAATATTAATATATACTAATAAAAAAAAGTACTGTGTTGTATAATATATTCAAACAAACCAATCGTCTATATGGTGGGATTGATGGGAGTATTATTATGCTGACGAGAAATATCAAATTGCAGACACATTGTTTGTAGATTGATTTCCGATAAATTTCTCTTTCTCTCTCTCCGCTGAGTTCTCGTATATAACATTGAGATGTAACTTTATGTTACGTATATTTATTTATTAAGAGCTAGAATACATTTCTTTATATATATATGTGTGTGTGTGTGTGTGTATATATATATATATATATATATATATATATATATATATATATATATATATATATATATATATATATATATATATATATATATATATATATATATATATATATATATATATATATATATATATATATATATATATAATATACAGTTCGCACACATTGAACTATACAGAAATTTAATTTAATTTAAAAAGTACGCTAGAAAAAAAAATGCAACATGATAGTTTTAACAAGTTAACATTCATGAAAATTTTTTGTTTAAAAGGTCTTTATCAAAGAAAATAATATATCATTACCAATAGTTTTACAAAGACGTGTATAATTAATTGAATTACCATAAAAATAATTAAATTATAGAACTTACCTTCAGAGAAAGGTCCAGTGTAATTAATTGGTTTAATGTTCTTTTTCACCTCCTCTGGTGTCTGATTACGGAAGGGTTGGTTCAAAGCCACCACATGCATGGAGAAGCCGAACACGAAGATGCAGAGCACCGCAAGGAAGCGCGCAAGATCCTTCATCAAATCACCAATAATGATAGCCCAAGGACCAAACAAGTAGTGAAATGATAGGAAGTCGAGAATCTGTACAGCAGCCAGTAAGAATGCAATTGCAAATAACTGATTTCTTAGATACATTAACGTAGGCCAATATGGCCTTGCAATTATTAAACCCATTAGATGTAATGCAACACCAAATACACCAAATAGTAGCACAGCCACCTGTGAGAGAAACAAAAAAGAAGAGAATTTTTTATTCAGTGGAGGAAATGGATAGATGTAACTTGATATGGAAGTTATTATTTATATAGTGAACGTAAAACTTGCACCTTTGGCTTTACAAAATATAAAATTATTTTTAACAAGCATAACGAGTTCATGAACACCATATTTTAAAACATTGATCCGCAAATACATATTATTAAAATTTAATATAATAATAATAAAGTGTTTAAACAACTCTAACGTAACAAATAGAGTTGAAATGAAAACAATGTTTTCACATATATTTTCACATAACTATTATAGAACTTTATAATATTTAATGTAACGTGGTAATGTAAACTGAAGTACATAAAAATATGTAATTAAAAGATTTATTATGAAGCTCTCAGTATGTTTATACAAATAGTTTGTTGTATAGTTTATAATGTTATATTACATTATATCGTAAATAAATATATTTTAAATATAAATGATCATACACTATACGCAGTCGTTAAATAATGAATTATTTTGAAATGTTATTTTATTATTTAAAACAATATAAATAACCTTATCATGTACTTTTTTTTATGATAAAATTAAAACAGCATTTTAAATTTAGTGTATTTATTATTCTTATTATAAAATACGATGTTTATTTAAACACAAAAGCATGCAAAAAATATATATATACCTTGTTGAATGTAATGATAATATAATGTTAAAGTTATGAATCAATATAATAAATAAATATTATATAAACATATTTGATATGTTTCAAAATGCAAATTAATATAATTCAAATGTAATAATTATTGAATAAGGATTACTTTGAAATAATAATCCTATTTCAAAAATATATTACTAAAGCTTTGAAAAATTTAATAAAACAGTATGAAAATTAATATGACATCAAAAGAATTAACGTGTAATAAATATACCGAAAAAAAATAAATTTATTCATCCTATACATAAAGTTTTTATTTCAATGTTTGTGTAAAAAAATATATGATATGTTTATAGAATTAATTTTTTCAGAGACTAAAGAGACTAGTATTTAGTATTATAATTTAACTCGTGAAAAAAATATGAAAGTTAATCTTCTTCTCGATTTATATACAGTTTTTATTGTAATTTCTTTGTTTTAAAGTGTCTAAGATCTATAGTATTTGTGCTTGGATAAGCAAAGACAAAAAGATTAGCTCCAAAATAACTAAACAACATAAATCTGCTGTATTGTATTATATAGTTCAGGTTTTGTATAAAAAAAATTCTTTTTCCTTTCTTTTAAGAAGAGTGAGTATTATATCGAAAAGCAAGAGAGAGAAAACATTAATCTAACAAAAATTTGTTACGTGACGTACCTTGATCCAACCAAGTCCGCTTTTGTCACTAGGATTTGTAAGCTCAAAGAGAAGTAATCCCGAGAGCCATACCAGTAACATCCACTCGTACCAATAAGGGAGAACTGTTGCTCTCACCACAGGGTAGACAGGTGTAATTGCCGTCAACATGAGGAGGATCATTAGGTAGATATGTGACGTCAGGTAAGACATGAATTTGATTATAGGAACCTGTGACAAGAAAAATATAATATACATTTAATTTTTAAGCATATTCAAGCAATGTATCATATTATTTATTTGAAAAGGGTGAAGGATGAGAAAATTATTAAGTGTCTATTTCTGTATAGAAGTTAGTGTAGAACTGTAGATAATTATATCAAATTACTGATATGCTTATACAATTAATCCATATTATATAATATATATTAACCATTTAGTTTATAGTATCGTTCATCAGAAATTTTGATATTTTTTTAGTTGTAAATGAATTACTATGATGATTTAACTTAAAGTTATGATAGTTTTTTTTTTAACTCCAAACATGTAAAACTTTGGGGGTCAACATGCAAACTTTTGAATTACAATTTTTGAAGAAGAAGAAGAAGAAAAAGCTATTTTAAAATTCTATTTTCTCCCTTCTTTTTTTTTTTTTTTTTTTTTTTTTTCATGAATCCTAAAATTATTGACCTTCATAAAATTTTTTAAAAAAGTAGGGGGTAAATTTTGAAATTCAGAAACATACCATTTCAGTTTAAGTTGAAGTTTAACCCTTAAATTATATTTTCAGAACATCAAAAATTTAATTTGATAAAGTTTAAAATTTTATTTTAAATTTGATTTAATCTTCTTAAAGTTATTATAGCTTAAATTTACATTAAGTTTGTATAAAAAAATAAATTTAAAACATTATATGAAAATAATAAAATGCTACATTTTTTTTTTTTTTTTAATATCTACAACTTCTTAATTTAAAATTAAGCTGTACAGTAGACTAAAAAACAAACAAAACTTTAAACCTAAAATAATAGCAACGTTATATCATTCAAATATTTAAATGTAAGTTAAACAGTATTAATTATTCATTTCATATAAAACAAATTACTTGTGCAAGTTTTTTCATCATTAAGTAATGCTTTTTTTTTAATGTATAACAAACACACAGTTAGGAACAAGAAAAGTTTATTTTAAAAATAACATGAGTCTACAAAATCTCTCGAGTATTATTATTATTATGCATGATAATAAAAATTTTCATTTCACTCTCTTATATTATGGAGAAATAAAAAAAACTTTTTTGTATTATTTAGCTTAACATTAATATATAAAGTTTGTTTTATTGTTATTTGCATTTTTAATCATCTAGTTTAAGTATAAGATAAATAATAACAACAGAGAATATAAGCTATTAGTAGCAACCATTTTAAATAAATGAAAACTAAAATTATCATTATATAACCATAATACTTATAAAGATAATATGACTAGGGGGTAAAATTAAAATATTATAGTTTATTAAGTGAAACATTATACTCTTTACATACATATAAAAAAAGCTTTATGAATATTAATATTTTTAACATGAAAATTTCAATATACTTTAATAATTACGAAAGTAAATATTTTATGGATTATTATGTATGTGTGTTATTGATATTTAACTTGAAATTTCTCTTGGGGTATATATTTTTTATATATTATTTTACATAAAAAAATTGTTTACGTCAGATTTTTTTTTTTTTTAATGATGACGTACTTACCTTATTGAATCTATGTCCGATGGGAAGAGAGAATACCATCCAGACGGGTGGACAAACTATAAAAGTAGCGAAGAGTAACATTGTTCTCCATGCTGCCCATTGCAGTGAACCATGCCATAATTCCTGTACACGCGAACATAATATAACGTCATAACCAACACCATAGGGAAATACATTTATATTATATAAAAAAATGTTTTGTTGTTAGTTAAGTGAGAATATAAGATCCAGACATATCACAAGAGACAAGTAATATTGTTGTTTTTGTTTGACGTCATACGTCATCATAAGGGATATACTCAAGGTTTTAATCAAATTTCAATTCTCGTGACTTATAATTTATATATTAAATTTCTTGATAAAGTTATTATTATATTAATATAAAAATGTAATATATAAAATTATCAGGAAAAATAAAGAGTTTTAATAAAAAAAAAATTGACATATTTGTTCAAAAGATAATTAAATTAAAATCAATGTTTGCTTTTTATCTCTATAGCTCATCCAAGATCAAAATAAATACTGCGACTTTATATGTTGAACACTAATTATTTCGATAGATAGAAAAGGTTAATAATTTTGTCATTCTTTAACAAGAATGTAATTAAAGCTAATTCAATTAAAAGGGTGGGTATATATGGTTTAACTTTTATTTTTGTCTTTAGATTGTTGAACAGACAAAGCATTACAAATGATGAAGCTAATTGGATATTGATAAAATTATAATTAACAATTACAAAAGATACATAAATTGTGTTATACAGTACATTGATTTTTAATATTCAATCTGATTTCTTTATAAAATGAAATGAGACAAAAAGGCAAAAAGTTATACATATTTCACTTAAAGTACCGACGATTTTAAATATATTTGATATGAGATGTCAGCATTTTAATATAACGTTTACATTGCTGAATAATCATATTTATATATAAAACTTGCATGTATTTTTTTTTTCAGTTTTTATTACAAGGAAAAAGGTTTTAAATAAGTATAAAAATAATCGAATATATCATTTCGAATCCATTCATCAAACTATATCAGTGTACTTATAAATTATTTTATTTAATATATACGTTTGCAATTTTTTTTTTTAAATCATTTTCTATTTTGAGATTGAAAACATGAGAATTATTTCGTATAGCACCGTAAAATTTGTAGTAAAAATAAAGTCGTTGAAAGTTTATTTCCGTAGCTTGACCGTACAGTACGTACGTGTTGAATATCTTCAAGTTATAAAACTGTCATTTTGTCGTAAGAACATAAAAAATTTACTTTTCTAATATATCTAGCATTTACCACTTGATAAAATAAATATAACTGCTTTTTTCCCTGCATATTGCTTTATATTATTGAACTTCACATAAATTTTATGAGAAATAACATTATTTTGTTACGATTATGAGTTAACTTTCAAATTGCTGGTTACAATTTTTGCGATGTATATTTTTACAAAATAATGCAGCAATCGCAGTGCATTTTTTACCGTGACAATTTGTGGTACATAGAGCTGCGAAGTAATTTACTTTTAATATTAACGTGTTATTGGAGAAGGTGTCAAAGATGCAATTATTTATCAAACATAATAATAATAAAATCTTATATTTGTTCTTACTGAGTTAAAAAATATGAAAATTCCTTTAATTCATTACAATCTTAATAATTTTTATTTCGCTCTTTCACTTCAATAATAAAATGCAATATAGTTGTCTGAGAAGCAGCAAAAAGAGAGAAGTTCTTAAAAATACTATATTCCTGTGTGGAAACCAAAAATATTTAATAATGTACTGTATACAATCTACATAGCCTAACATTATTTACTTTTGTTTTATGGATATAGAATTTCTTTTTGTTGTATGGTTTCTACTCTACTCATAATTTGTAATTTCAGCAAATAGTAATTTTAATTTATTATACACGTGTTTGCTCATTATGTTTAGTTCACAGAATATAATTTCTAATTAGCAAATTCATATACTCTCAACTCTGTCATACAACTCTATTGTAGTTCACATTTATATGGCAAAATTTTATGAATAAAAATAATACAATTTAAAAATGAGCATGAAAAGGTTTTATTAAATGAAAAATACGTTTGTAACGAACAAAAATTTTAATTTATATTTTTCTAGTTTAACTAGTAAGCTGCCATTTTTTTCTTTTTTTTTTTTCTAAACAAGTTTATATTTTTTGCTTATAATGTATACATATTAATGTCAATAACTAAAGTTGAAAAATAAAATAAAAAGTACTTGAAAAAAATGAGAAAAATTACATTTAAAATGCTATTAATATTATACGAGTGCCTTTTTAAAAAAACGTAATTTCAAACTTAATTGCATTAACCTAGTTTTGTTATTTCTTTTGGATTTTTTTTTATTTAATACTTTTTATTTTAAAATAAATGAAATAATTACATTTTTACAGAGTTGTTGATAATTTGCAAAAATTAAGGCCATGCTGTTAAAATGTTTAATGAACCATTTCTTCTCCTGCTAAACAATTAAAGATGGAAGAATGCCTCATTTAACGATCCGGCAACCAAGGATAAAATTCTGATTATAGCGAAAAGATTGTTTACCATGCATTCATAATATGCAATGAAATATCATGCGAAATTTTATATTGTATCAGCTAGTTTTGTGCCAAAATTTTATAAATCAATATTTTACTTGGATTTTATTATTATTATTATTTTGTATTTTATTGTACTAGAAAGTTTTAAATAGTTAAGAATTTTCAACATTTAAAATTGAGCACTAATATTTTTTTTTTATCATCTTCATCTTACTAAAGCTCTTGCATAAAATACAAATTTACCATAAAGTTTTTGTGGTATAGAGAATAAACTTCACCCTTCTGTTGGATTAAATACTATACGTAAATAAATGTGGTAGAGTATGGTATAATAGATTATATCAAAAGCAAAGTAGTTGTATAATGTAGACATTCTACAATTCTATAGAGACTTTGTATATATTTTGTGATATATTATTATTGAATATATTCTTAATACATAAATTTCTAAAGCAAAGCAGCTTATTTTCGTATCACCATTTATCTGAATTAACATACAAATATTTAAATCTGTCATATAGAAATTTAGATCTTTTGATAAACGTTTTCAAAAGATGTTATACTGTTTAAAATTAATGTAACATTTATATTGTAACAATAAATAAATCAATGTATGTTTATTTATATGTAAGGATCAAAGTAAAAGGTACTTTCAATCACAAATATTTACTTAATACTTTTTATTTTCTTGCAACACGTTCTATTCTATAAAAGTTCTTTGAGGAATTATTATTAAATGTCAAGAACTTATGCCTTTTTGTATTGAATTGAATGAAATGACATGATTGATTGATTGAAAATTTACGGGGCATCGGAATTGATTAGAATTGGAAATGGTTAGAATCGGAAATGGTTAGAAAAAATAAGAGTGGTGGGGATGAGTTCGATGAGACGACGTCAGTGGTGGGGGGTGTCTTATTTTATAATAATATGGCAACATGGCTTTGCATTTTATTTATTACATAGTGGAATTGATTAGAATGGGAATTGGTTAGAATCGGCATTGGTTCGAAATATATATATATATTTTTTTATTGAGTGGAATTGATTAGAATGGGAATTGGTTAGAATCGGAACTGGTTAGAAAGAAATTTTCATTTATTTTATTGAGTGGAATTGATTAGAATGGGAATTGGTTAGAATCGGAACTGGTTAGAAAGATATTTTAATTTATTTTATTGAGTGGAATTGATTAGAATGGGAATTGGTTAGAATCGGAACTGGTTAGAAAGATATTTTTATTTATTTTATTGAGTGGAATTGATTAGAATGGGAATTGGTTAGAATCGGAATTGGTTAGAAAAATATTTTTATTTATTTTATTGAGTGGAATTGATTAGAATGGGAATTGGTTAGAATCGGAATTGGTTAGAAAGATATTTCCATTTTTTTTATTCAGTGGAATTGATTAGAATGGGAATTGGTTAGAATGGGAATTGGTTAGAAATATATTTTTGTTTATTTTATTGAGTGGAATTGGTTAGAAGGATATGTTATTTACGCGCGTCTTATTTAAAACTTTATTTAATCGTTATCTACTGTATTATTTGCTATTTAAAAGCATCAAACTATTATTCAGAATATAACTACAGAATTTAAGCATACATATTAAAGCCAACGCCATGTTGGATCAATCAATATTATACGCCGCATAGGAAAATGACTCGTTTTGCCAGTTCAAAAATAGTAAACAATATTTTTGAGAGCATTAATGCTGTTAATAGGATAAATTAGAATCTCAGATATGCGAGAAAAATAATAATAACAGAATATTGACCGTTTTTACAAATAAAAGTGCAAAAACTGAAGTTTGTCCTATGCTGAGCAATGTTGTTTATTGATCCAGTATGGCGTCGAAGCGCAATCAGTATGACGTCATGCGAAAACTTACTCTGCGTAATCTATTTTTATCGCTTAATTTTATTGCTGAGGGCTGAGGCTGTGCTGTAGAAATTTAGACTTTAAGTAAATTTAGGGCACATAGTATTGTGTGTTTTCTGTAAAATATATTCTTTCATGCAAACGCTGCATCATACATTTTTTTCTTCACTTTATGCTTTATAAATTAATTATACAGTGGGTAATAAATTGGTTATATTTTGTAATGTGTTTTCAAATGAATTTCAAAGGTTTGTACCGTCAACGTAACTTGTTAGTATAAATGATATTTCTTCAGTGGGAAACAGTTCAGATAGCTCTCCATATCATAAATAACATTGTATTGTATACATATAACAAATTTATTCTTAAAAACGTCTTATAAGTAATTTTTAGCTACTTTTCTACGTGTAGACTTACGCTAAAAAAAATAATAAATTTTACTTGTTACAAAAATAAGAGTGAAATAAATAGGTTCAGGAGCGTAGCCAGGATTTACACTGGTACGGTGGGGGGTTGGTCGGGTACAGCAAACGCTGAAAGAGCCACATAAGTTTATGATGTGCATAAGATACACTCCCCCTTTTGGGAGCGTGGGGTATATTTCTGTCTCTTTTTTTGGCTGCAAGAATAGAAAATTGAGGGTTTTCAGCAAATTTGTTCTCTTTTATATATTTTTTTTATTTATTATAGGCCAAATTATTATTATACATAAGTATAGTCAAATTCTTTAAAGATAACAAATTATTATGAAAATATTTATTACAATTATATTAAAAAGAGTTTGTTATGAGCAGATAACTTTTTTTCTGTGTTCTCTACATGGACAACATAAATTACGTAATTTAAGATGCACTTATTTTAAATTCATAAATATGTTGTTACTTTAGAACTGGGGAAAAAAAGCTATGAAACATAAAAGAACCAACTTGCATATTATTCAATGCAATAAATTACGATATTATTGCTAAAATGGGCTAGCATAATATTTTATTTTTTTACCAAGTACATTTTTTTATTATTTTTTTTTCTACTTTAATATACTATTTAATAATTAAAAGCAACATATTACCCACTGATTCTGATTAATTACTGTTATTAAAAAAAGCCAGTCTTGGGTTCGATACCCAAAATTTCTATAACGATACTATATTTTAGCCTCACACTATAACTATAACGATATCGATACTTTTTATTTTTTGAAAACTATAACGATACTATAACTATAACGATAATTTCACGATAACGATACTATATTTTCCAAAAATTTAATAACATCATTTTTTTTATAGAATTTTTTATAGAATAGTAATAAAATGATAAAATTGCACTGATAAGTTGTACTGTACGTTTTAGATTTTATATCACATATGAATAACTTTGCAACTTTATAATAGATAAATACAAAATCGGTGTGGAGAGACAATATGTTATGATTTAAAAATTACTTCTAATACGAAAATCAAAATTTTAATAATGTGAGATCGTGAAAAATTTTATAGAAGAGGGAGAAAAGTTGCCCCGTACTCTGCCCAGTATTTCCCCTAATTTTCAAGAATTTTACTTTAATTTGTTTTTAGGAAATATTTTATTGTACAATAATTACAAATAAATCTAATAGCAAATCCAGTTAGAAATCAGCACTTATACTATATACAATAGTGTATTCAAAAAATTTACTTTAAACTCAGACAATATAACAAAAATACTTTGGACATTGTAGCTGAATGTCAATCAACTTGGCGCCGCGGTAAATTTCATTGATTTGAACAATGCATTATTGAAAAAAAAGGGGGGGGAGAAATACTTTAAAAGCAATTGAAATATGAAAAAAAAAAACAAAAAAAATCTTCTTCTTCTTTTTTTTTTTTTAATATACATTTCGGCATAGATTATAAAAATGTAACTGTATTTGTTTTATATTTTATATAAAGTGATTCCTAGAAAATCTATTTTTAGTACTTTCCAAACAATATGTTTATGAAAGACAGTTTTGTGCATTTTATCTACTGACTGTCTGTGAGCAGGTGTGATATTGGTCTGTACCTGCTATTCATAATCATACTCTGTATCTGGTTTTTCTCTTTTTCTTGTTATTTTTTTTTTTTTTAGCCTTTTTGCTTTTTTGAGTGAATAAATTTTTAAAAGTATCGTTAACGAATTGGACGATAATCGTAGAAATAAATGTTAATCTATAACGATAGTTTTTGCAAAAGTGTTAATCTATACTATATCTATAACGAACTATAGTTATAGTTATCTTATAGTTATCGTGTTTTCGATAATCGACCCCAAGACTGAAAAAAGCATCTAAAAAAAAGAGCAAAATATATATTTATAATATTATAATGATAACAATTATTATTGCATTATTTGTCATTTGCATGGAAGATTATATTTTACAAAACACACACAGAATTATTTGTCACCTAGGGCACAAAAAATTGTTTGTAACTAAGTGTTGCTTTCAGCTTTTGCTGTAACCGACCAACCTCCCACCGTCCCAGTGTAAATCCAGGCTACGCTCCTGAACCTTACACCTTTATTTTTGTAAGAAGTAAAATTTATTATTTTTTTATCGTAAGTCTACACGTAGAAAAGTAGCTAAAAATTACTTATTAGACGTTTTTAAGAATAAATTTGTTATATGTATACAATGTAATGTTATTTATGATATGGAGAGCTAACTGAACTGTTTCCCACTGAAGAAATAACATTTATACTAACAAGTTACGTTGACGGTTCAAACCTTTGAAATTCAGTTGTTAGTTTGTACTGAAGAGTTACATCTATGTAACTGAACAATTTGTAGAATTTTTGTTTCCCGTGAAGGAAAAAAAAAAATACAAAATATAACCAATTTATTACCCACTGTATAATTAATATATAAAGCATAAAGTGAAGAAAAAAATGTATGATGCGGCGTTTGCATGAAAGAATATATTTTACAGAAAACACACAATACTATGTGCCCTAAATTTACTTAAAGTCTAAATTTCTACAGCACAGCCTCAGCCCTCAGCAATAAAATTAAGCGATAAAAATAGATTACGCAGAGTAAGTTTTCGCATGACGTCATACTGATTGCGCTTCGACGCCATACTGGATCAATGAACAACATTGCTCAGCATAGGACAAACTTCAGTTTTTGCACTTTTATTTGTAAAAACGGTCAATATTCTGTTATTATTATTTTTCTCGCATATCTGAGATTCTAATTTATCCTATTAACAGCAATAATGCTCTCAAAAATATTGTTTACTATTTTTGAACTGGCAAAACGAGTCATTTTTCTATGCGGCGTATGATATTGATTGATCCAACATGGCGTTGGCTTTAATATGTATGCTTAAATTCTGTAGTTATATTCTGAATTATACTTTGATGCTTTTAAATAGCAAATAATACAGTAGATACCGATTAAATAAAGTTTTAAATAAGACGCGCGTAAATAACATATTCTTCTAACCAATTCCACTCAATAAAATAAACAAAAATATATTTCTAACCAATTCCCATTCTAACCAATTCCCATTCTAACCAATTCCCATTCTAATCAATTCCACTGAATAAAAAAATGAAAATATCTTTCTAACCAATTCCGATTCTAACCAATTCCCATTCTAATCAATTCCACTCAATAAAATAAATAAAAATGTTTTTCTAACCAGTTCCGATTCTAACCAATTCCCATTCTAATCAATTCCACTCAATAAAATAAATAAAAATATCTTTCTAACCAGTTCCGATTCTAACCAATTCCCATTCTAATCAATTCCACTCAATAAAATAAATAAAAATATCTTTCTAACCAGTTCCGATTCTAACCAATTCCCATTCTAATCAATTCCACTCAATAAAATAAATGAAAATTTCTTTCTAACCAGTTCCGATTCTAACCAATTCCCATTCTAATCAATTCCACTCAATAAAAAATATATATATATATTTCGAACCAATGCCGATTCTAACCAATTCCCATTCTAATCAATTCCACTATGTAATAAATAAAATGCAATGCCATGTTGCCATATTATTATAAAATAAGACACCCCCCACCACTGACGTCGTCTCATCGAACTCATCCCCACCACTCTTATTTTTTCTAACCATTTCCGATTCTAACCATTTCCAATTCTAATCAATTCCTGTGACCCAAATTTACTATGATTGAATCGTAATGTCATTTAAAGCAATCTCAGAAAATTGTTAACTGATTTGAGTTCCCTGAACTATTACTTTAAGTTAAGTTTTGGATTTGTTTGTGTACTTGCCTGAAGGTATCTCTGGACGACTGTATGTGCTATCACTTCTTTCTGTTCATTCTCGATAAGTACGTCAAGAAATTCTGTGTT
Organism: Ecdyonurus torrentis; assembly: GCA_949318235.1. NCBI lineage: Eukaryota > Metazoa > Arthropoda > Insecta > Ephemeroptera > Heptageniidae > Ecdyonurus > Ecdyonurus torrentis. The sequence continues at coordinate 20,339,194 of OX439130.1, read as the reverse complement.
TCGTCGATCTAGAGCATTGAGAATTCGACCTGCAGAATCTGCTCCAGCAGCGAGAGCTAGTAACTCTGTTGCCATTGCTTCACACTGCTTTCCTGCGGCTATCAGGTCCTTGGCACGTTCTTTCTCCTACATTACAAATAAAGTATGTACTTATAAAAACATTATTTCTTGAGGGTTTAGATTAGTTAAGTTATACTATGTTGCAAAGTTTTAAAAATGATCTTTTTATCAGAGTGGGTTAATTTATAGTTACCTGTAGTAATCAAGAAACCACAATTCTTTTGCATTAAAAAAATAATATGAAATGGAAAGCGTGCTCTATAGTTTTGAGTTGCAGAATTTGTTTCTAGTTTTTTGAAAACATATAATTTCTTTTAATAGATAGAGTTTATAAAATTTATTTTATTTTAAATGACAATTTGTGTCTTTAGTTTGAATTTATATTGACAATACATCATGCAATTAACGATTAACCTTAGACGTGGTGGAACTTTTTTTTACTCGATTATATATATATATATATATATTAATTTTCAGCATATATTTTTAATAAATAGCATGTATATCAAATTTCAAATCGATTTGTCCATCGGTTATATGGAAAAAAAAAGATACCACGGTGAGCATACGAAGTCCATTCCACATAAACGTTGGCCAAATTGATTTCAAAATTTAATATATTATTATATGCTATTGAAAACAATACTAACTTATGCTGGGGAAAAAAAAAAGTTCCTCGACGTTTGAGGTTTATGTTTTACTAAACCAAAGCTTACCTTGGTAGACAAGTTGATGAGGATTGCTGAGAGTTTTGCTGCCGTGTCAACAGGAGCAGGAGACACGAGAACAAACTCTTCAATGGGTTTATTGTTGTGGTTTTTACTGCACACCATCAGATTGTACACGAACTGTTAACAACATTTTAATATACATTTAGAATCAATAATTCATTATCACAAACAATTTTCAATTACAAAACTTTCAAATTACTCAAATGAATAAATTTTAAAATTGTCGTTAATATATCGTTTTGGTATTGCTATTAATTAATTACAATTTACTAAAATAGATTATTGATTTTTTTTATGTAGATTGAACAATTATTTTTTAAATATGCAAATAGCTTTTTTTATATCGTTGGTACTCAATTTAAAATTTCAATTTAAAAAAAATAATTTATTTACCAGAACTTAGAAGTGAAAATTAATCTCCTGGTATTTTTAAAAGTCTTGTTGAGAACAATAATGAAATTTTAATTAAATCATCAGTAGTAATTTAAAAAGCTTCATTAACGTAAAGCAAAAAATCCTTTTACTAATTAATAAACTACGAGCTGAGAGAGAGAGAGAGAGAGAGAGAGAGAGAGAGAGAGAGAGAGAGAGAGAAACTTTTTATATTATTGTTTTATTTTAACATTTTTCTGATTGGATAGAATTCATTATGTCGCATTTATGTTTAATAGTAATTGGAAGATTAAATAAACAGAAAAAAATAATAAAACCTCTCACAAAATTTTCATTGCGTATGTTTATTTTCTGTTATGAAAAATTATATTCAATTATCTTGTTTGATCAGTATTGGTGCGTGCTATAATATACAGTTTGAGACTTTTTTTTCAACCAATGATGGATCGTATTTTTATTTCATTCTAAACTCATCTGGGATGTTTTAATATATTTAATATTTGTTATGTTTAATATATTTTTTTTGAATGCAAGAGAAAGAGAGAGAGAGAGAGATGGAGCAGAAATACACGAAGACAATGTTTCATGAGTCGATTTTTAATGAACAACTTGTACTCTATATTTTCTATGGAAGATTTTTTTTTTTTTTTTTTTTTTTTTTTTTTTTTTACTCCTGGGAAATCTTGTTGCTTTTCAACATTTTGATGTAGGAGTTTTACTTGCAGACCTTATACAAAAAATACTCGTATTTTATATTTTTTATTGCAAACATATTTGTTTTGTTTCTCAAATTAAAGAATTTATATCTTATATATCTGTACGTATTTATGTACAACGTTATAACATTACACTGCGACTTTAGGGATTTTTCAAGTTACTAACCGAAGAATTTAATAAAAATATTGATTTTTTTAATGAGTCTCAGCATACTTCAATAATTTTGCTCTAATTCTAAAACATTTTCTTTGTCTTGTTTCACATAATCAAGTATTGATTTTAGTCTAAACTAGAAATATTTTATTGCTATTGAAATTTATATTCTAGAGAGTAAATCAGCAAGATTTCTTATTTTTCCTGATACCACGACGTAAACTGTTTTATTTACATACCCAGACAAAAGCATTCAAAATGTAAATCAAGTGGAAAGGAATACGAGATGTTACGTATAAATAGCAACAGCAAAAACGACGAAGTAAAAGTGAGATTTAGAAGAGAAGTAAAGAGAGGTGGGGTAGGGAGTAAGAGAGGTAGAAGTAGAGAGAGAGAGAGAGAGAGAGAGAGAGAGAGAGAGAGAGAGAGAGAGAGAGATTATGGTTAGCACAGCAGACAGCTTTGATATATATATCGTATTCCTTATTGAGAAGCCTAAACCAACAGTTTGGCAGATTCATGCTTTGCAATATTTTTATAAACTAAAGAGACGTGTACATGTTTTTGAAATGTAAAATATTTTCAGAATATTAGCTGAAAATTCAAAAATAAAGTCCAACTCATTGCTATGAAAAATTCATATTAAACGATATTACATTTTGAATTTCCTCAAAAGAGATTACAAAAAATGTATTGGGAAAAAAGGCGTTGTTAATCGTTTTCCCATTCAACACGTCTATTGCTTATTTTAGATGGGATTGAAGAACACTTGAGAGAAGTGTTTTGTGGTGATAGAAGAAAGAGATGCAACATAGTGACAAAGTACAAGGAGCCAGCAAGCGCATCTCTTGTGAGGTTTGTGTGTCAATAATGGATCGAAGCAAGCAAGCAGCTTGAGAGATAGCGATGTCTCTAAGGAGAAAAATGTGACAAGATAGAGATCGTCTTCATGGGAGAGAGAGAAAAAAATAAGAGAGAAAAATCGTTTATTTCTCGTCTCTCTCGCTCGAAATATCAGTTTACACTTTTTTTCACTCAATAAAATCTAACTTCAATATTATATTTTATTAAATTCAAGCATACCGTGATATGAGAATATCAGTAATAAAATTGACAAGAAAATGCACAAGATATCTGCTAACATAATAATGAATAACTTATAATATCTTGTATATATACAAAACGTGTTTATAAAAAGAAGCAAAACTTATTATGCAGTATTATTATATAAGAAACTACTTTTCTGAAATAAAGCTTATATAATCTTTAGTCGTCACGTTGAAAGTTTATCTCTCACAGGGAGGTCTTTTTGACATCAGGGAAAAACTAAAACCAGGAAATTTTATGCATAAAGAAGATTATAACCTTCATTCTATCATGCCGGATTAAGTATAACGTTTAAAATAAAGCATCTCCATCTATCACTTTTCATTAAACTAACGTATTCCTTTACTAAATTTAACCACATTTCTGGTTTTATCAAACTTGTGGTAACTAGGAACGTTATACTAATGGAGCTAACTATTCTAACCTCAATTATACATTTGAAATAGTATTGCTGTGAAAAGCTTACTTAGTTCTATCAAATTGAATAATTTACGTACGTATGTACATATTTCACGATTTTCCATAAGGCACGTAGCTATGCGTAATAATTTAACTTATTTAATAACAAACATTGCGGTTAACATAATTATATTTTAAGAATTTAATTAAAAATGTACATAAGTTATTTGCTTCCAAATTTAAAAAAAATTTTTTTGACAAAATAATATAAAGTATATTTTTATAATAAATCAATCAAACGTGTATTTAGTATTTAGTAAATTTGAACATACTGTACTTTCATTTTAATTTAAATAATTTATAACTAAATGTAAATATGAAGTTTTAAAACAATTAATCTTCTTCAGTTTTAGTACAATATTTAGTTTTTGTTTGTAAAAGCTTTTGTTATAATTGAGAAAACAAAAATTTGTCACATGCTCATGCATTATTTGCATGACAGAAAAAATACAAAAGTTTAAGAGAGAGAGAGAGAGAGAGAGAGAAAGAAGGAAAAATAAAATAAACTTTCACGCAAATAGCAAAGTTTCCTTTTATAAAATGGAAAAATGCGTCCTTTTTTTAAAAAAACAAAACAACATTGAAAGCTTTTTTTTTTTTTTTTTTTTTTTTTTACGTATCACATCAACTTATACTCAGTTCTCGCTTCAATATTTTATAAATAAAGATATTTAAATTTGTGAACATATATACTCTTACTCTCAAATATCAAGGTATAGTAATGACAGTTTAAAATTTTTGTCAAGCAAAATGTTAACGTGTTGTAACGAAAGTGCCGAGCTTGCGTCAAGTGATTTATATCCTGCAGCATATGCAACTGGCAGGACAACGTTTTAAAACGCTGAGTTATACTGCGCGTGTTTCTCTCCACTTTAATAAAGTAATTTGCGGAGATTTTTTTTTTATAATATACTACTATAGGTTTTTATAGTTTATTTTACATATCTTTTACGTCATTTTATTGATTACAATGTCAATTTAAACACCATTTAATAAAAATTTTAATTGGTTTTATGAAAGAAATATTAAAGAAAATTGTAATATTTCATTTTTTGAGACTTAATGTAAATTATTTTTTAGCTTTTTATTTCATTAAAGTATTTTATTTATATAAAAAAAAAGTACATCGCATTTGCGCTCGTTGTATTGCGGTGTGGTAGTATCTGCTATGGTTCAAGGAAGAGGCTTACGGGCTTTGTAATATCAGTAATGAGTAGAGTGACCAATTAGCAAATCACACTACTGGGATGTAATAACGTTAGTTACGTGATTAAACTGTCAAAATAACCCTTTAATATTTCCTAAGCTTTTAAGTCTAAATAAAGCAGGTTACTCACTCTTTTGTCCTCCATGAGGGCATAAGTGTCATGTTCACGATGCATGAGGTAATGTAGTACAGTGTTATGACCCTCTGAGGCTGCAAACCAGATGGGTGCACTACCGTAGTTAGTCTCCGCCTTGGGCGAGGCTCCACTGTCAGTCAACAGTTGGACAACGTCATAACAACCTGCTCGCGCCGCGTAATGTAAAGGTGTCCAGCCATTCTGACAACACAAAGAATTTAATTATCATCACATATTAAATCAGTCTGAAAATAACAAGATGTTTACAATATAAGTAAATGTATAGTATAAGTTTTAATTTAAAAACATGGGTCGTAAAAACTTGTAGTTTATTACCACCCTTCTCTAATTGACACTCAATTTTATTAACACGTTAATAATTTACTTAGTTACTTACTTAGAATTGCTTTATATAGAGTATACAGCTCGTATTTAACTTACTACTACTTAGTTTGTTTTTTATTAAAAATATACACTTTCTACTTTATTTAATCAACTAAAATAGAAATTTATAGTTTTTGGACAAAATTAGATGAAAAATAAATTGTTTTGAAATTGAGATCAAAATCAGGATTTATTCTTAGCTCAAGGAAAAAATGATCAGTAAAAATAAAATCAATAATAAAAAAAAAAAAAAAAAGCAGACAGAAAAGCAATTTCACAGGTCACCAAATATAATTTAACTTGGTGCTGCCAAATCTGTTGATCAAATTGAACTCATCTCGACTTTAGATACATCATTGCCAAAGAAATTGGATTTCTAATTTTTTTTTATTAAATAACATAGAGTTGAGATAATATTTCTACTCTGTATAATATAGAGTATATTTTTCTTAACTTAATAAGTTTAAAAGCAATATCATCAAAATGAAAAAAGATTATTAAATTTTTTATTGAATAACAATCTGTCAATAAATTGAATTACGTAATATTTGAAAAACATAATATAGTATATATATATAATCATTACTGAATTTGTTTTATAATATTTTTTGCTAATAAATATTTCAAATAATCAAAGTTACTAACAAGATATCATTTCTTTATTATTGGCAAACTTTCATTCTAATGATTTAATGAATTTAACCGTTACTTCTTTTTATATCAACGGTGACAACGGTTATAAATCGTCATTTATCTACTAGTTTTCTTTCAATACTATTTGCTGACGTACATAAGTAAATGAGTATCTGGAATAATTATAATGATGTGAGAAATATCCATGAGCAAAACCTGAAGTTCATTGCATTTGTTGTGTTTATGCCTCTCATCTTGAATAAAATATTCTGGAATGACGTAACAGTACTTGATTCGAAGCGGATTTGATTGACGATTTCCTTGATACTTACTCTGTCAGTGGCGTTGATCTCCGAGCCCTGCCCTAGCAACACCTCCACCATAGCATAGTGACCGTGCATGGAAGCGATGTGGAGACCAGTCTTGCCATGCTTGTCCTGGCTTGGCAACAGGTCAGCAGCTCTGCTAAGCAGCAGACCCACCACCGCAATGTGGCCACCGAAACACGCTAGATGAAGTGGATTGTAACCCTAGCAAAACAAAAATAACCTTTTCATAAAAATTCTACAAATCATAGAAAAAATAAAGAAGTTATAATAATCACTGATTTTTATAAATTCGTTTTCAATTTCAAGCATTAGTTGAAGTTGTAATTGATGTTTTATTTCTATAGCTTTTGAAATTTGAATTAAATTGTAACTTTTCTGAATAGCAAATTTACGTAATTTATGATATAAATGAACATCATAATATTTTATTATTTAAATAAATTAAATTTATAGAAGCTTACATTCAAACGGAATGAGATTATAATTAGTTTTATTCAACTAGACTGTTAATTTTGCAAAATGAATTAGCTAATACTTGATATAAATTATAATTGAAAGACACAGTGTTAGTGTGTAAGAGAGAGAGAGAGAGAGAGAGAGAGAGAGAGAGAGTAAAAGTCAAGTAGGCATGACATGACATATCTTACATTTTCCGCTGTTGAAGCATCTACTTGCACGCCGGCAGAGTTGAGTAAAAGTCGTACAACATTTTCATTGCCTGAATATGATGCTAAATGTAAAGAAGTCATTCCAGACTCATTTCCAAGTTCGTCCACGAGACTATTTCCTGCTGGTGCGTCTGACTTGACGGTTCCAGGCACATGAGATAGTAATTCACGTACCGTGTCTAAAAGACAACAACAACAAAACACAAGTTATTACATTTTACCCTCATAACAATGTTTAACTTTCGTTTAATCTTATTAAATTATAATTAAAGATGAACATTGTGCTTTGGAAAGAAAAAAAATCTTTAGCATGACGTCATTTAGAGTCTTAAAATTCGTGTTTCTTTACGTCAGTTGATAATGTTTTTCATAAAGTATGACGCATTAGGCTAATTTTAATATACTTATAATATGACAAAATATTTTGAAAGCATTAAGACAGAAAAGTACGAGGAAAATCATAACTTTAGGAAAGTGACATTCTTTTTAAACTACAAGCTTGAAAAAGAGGAATTTATGTATATATATATATATATATATATATATATATATATATATATATATATATATATATATATATATATATATATATATATATATATATATATATATATACATATTTTACTTTTTATCCATGGTTTAAGATTATAATATTAACGTAAAAGTTATAGCTTCTTTTTGTACTGACTTTTAGCAAGTTAAAGTTTTTAAAGTATTGATTTTACAAGTATATTTTACAAGGCATAAAAAAAAGAGTTAAATTAACAACTATAATATAAGCACAATTTTTTTTTTTTTTGATAATATATTTTTATACTATAATCTTTATTAAGACAAGGAAAAAAGTTACAAAACACGTTGTCTAATTAAGCTGTATAATAAAAGAAGCATGTAATTAGTGAACCTTTCTACTCAACTCACCGGCTTGTCCAAAGTACGCAGCAACGTGAAGAGCGGTGACTCCAAGTTTTTTACTGGAAATACGAAGAGACTGAGAAGATCTTAACACTTCAAGTACTGTATTGTGACCGTGTTGAGCAGCTAAATGTACAGCAGTAAACCCAGCCTGTTGAAAATTAACGTATTAAAATTTATTCATATATAAACAATATTTGTTAGAGTTAAACTAATGTACTTTTATTTCAACATACGATATACGCTTAAATTAGTTCACACTAGTAATACAAATGCAAACTTGTTTTATATTAAGTTGGTGTGAAATTAAATTGTATAGAAAAAAGAAATAAATTAATTTCTTTCTATATACTTAACGTTTTAAATGATATATTGTATAAAATATAGATCATAAGTATTTCCTATAAATTTTAACAACCTTGTAAAACAACTAGCCCCGGAACCGAAAAAATATAAGCTCCGAAAGCTATTTAAACCGTAGGTAAAAGAGATCCTATGCTTAAAAAAAAGTGGATCAGTGGATAAATCACAAGATAGGACCATACATGTACACATACTATATTTCCTAATCTTTCTATAGCCTCACAAACCAGGGAGAAAACTTGTAAACTAGGCAAATAATCCACTTTATAATTTATATTGTAGAACAGTGACGTCGTGAATTCCAAAAGTTGCCTACTTCACAATTTTTTTTAAACATAGTTTGTGAGTTAAAGAACATAATATTAGGTGTATGTATGATGGTGATGGTCACATCTCATGATTTATCTATTTTGTTTTGAGTACCGGATTCCTTTAAAGGCGTAGAACACCTTCAACAAAAAAGTTGTGTAATATCCTAACAAACATGGATATCAACGTTGATTTGTCCTGAGTCGTTGATTTCTAATTTATTTTCCATTCACAAAATGGCACGAGCGGTCAATGACGGCACAGCTCGCCTATTGCACGCGCGCGTAAAACAAGCGAGTAGTGACGTCATTGACCGCTCGCGTCATTTTGTGAAAGAAAAATAAATTAGAAATCAATGACTCCGGAGAAATCAACGTTGATTTTCAGGTTTTTAGGATATTAGACAACTTTTTTTTTGTTGAAAGTGTTCTACGCCTTTAAGTTTGTTTATTTCATGTTACAATAACGATAAACAAACTAAGGTTTAATTAATTACTGGTTGCAACTAGAGTACACTCTACTTACAGTAATTTGACTGTATGATGTAAAATTAAATTTTGTAAGTACATGAAAGTTGTTGTTTTTTTCCCTCAGCAAATCATATTATATATTCATTTTTCTATATAAATCATATAAAGCACCTCAACATTTTATTACTAGCATTATAGATATAACACCCGTTGTGTTAATGTTTATGAGGTAAAAGCACAGCACACTCACTCAACACTTTTATACGACAAACACAAACTTTATATCTATACAAGCAAGTTTTCATAAAGATTTTACACATTAATTAATATTAATTTTAGACAGGAAATTTAATGAACGTCATATAAAATTATGTTTTTAAAGCAACAACAAGTTTATCTACTCATATTACTGAACATCATAATATAATTAACTAATAATTTTAGAACCAAGAAAATAAATAGAAACAAAAATTATTTGATCATGAAACTTAATAGTGTGGTGACCAAGTTTGTACCTAAAATTTTAATAATAATTTTATTTTAATATTTTATAAAATTATAATTTGATTAATTATACAACTTGTTAACATTAAAATTAAATTATAGCTTTAAAATCGTTTTAAAAGTTTTTATGACAACTCAAATTTGTATTTATGTATTATCTGCATTGTTATCATTTAATATAAAAATGTACTTTTATTATAAATAATATACAAAAAAAAATACAAATGCCAAAAATATTTACATAATAAAAGACAAAACTTACAGTAAAACATTTCCACTATTATTATAATTTAACGTAATAATAAAAAAAAAAAAAAAAATCATTGTAATTTTAGAACAATGGGAAAAAAGTTATTTGTAAAAATGACAAAACTCGTAAAAAAGTTTAAATTTTTTACGTAAAAATTTACATTTAATACATAAAATGTTTTACATATAGTTGCACTTGAAAAGACGTGTATATGATTTTTTTTTTTTTTTTTTTTTTTTACGTTTTATACATTCATATAAAACTCCATGATTATTCAACAGTTATGCTCATTCTACATACATAGACTATTCAACAATGCACACTCAATATACTGTATTTTATAATATTTATAAAACGTATAAGAGAATATTTTAACATTTTTAAATTTAATATATTTTAAAAGTTCACTTCTAAAGTACGTTAAAAATATGAGTTTCATAATATAATATTTAAAAATAATAAGTGTTTTCCAAATATTAATGAGGGTTAAAAATATGAATAAGTAGCAATTTAAAAAAAGAGTACTAAATTTTGTTAATAAAAAGTATAGAAAAAACTTTCCATTGCTTTAGTTTATTAGGGTAACTTTTTAGTTTTAGTTTTTTGTTACCAATATAAGTTTTTAAAGAAAATGGGCTTTAGGGTGTTTTGAAATAAATGCCTTTGAAATTTTAAAATTTAGGAGCTCATTAAATTTACAATATTTTTTTTCTGGTATCTTTTGAGGAATATTATTGCAAAGTTAGACTACTTCTTTGATCGAGATGATAACAAATTGGGAGGTAGGATGGGACAGAGAGAGAGAGAGAGAGAGAGAGAGAGAGAGAGAGAGAGAGAGAGAGAGATGTGAAATTGACAACTTTCTGCCTCTCACCCTCGTGTCCGCGTCAAGTTGAGACGGACTGGTGGAGTGATCAATATCCTCGCTGAATCCATGCATCATGTTTCTCTCTCTCTCTCTCTCTCTCTCTCTCTCTCTCTCTCTCTCTCTCTCTCTCTCTCTCTCTCCAGAGCTCTTCAAATCCCATTCTCATTATTAAAATCAAATCATGATTATAAATATTCTTTTCAATACAATTTTCATAATAACATTTTATATTGATTGCAAAACTCAAGTTTTATAAACTTGATGTAATATTATATTACGTAGTTGCGATCTTGCATATTATGAAATATTGACTTTTGAAAAATAAATGCATAAGTTGATTTCCGTGTTCATCATGTCATGACTAAGACATCCTTTTTAAAATTTGTGAACAGTACAATATAGTAAATCTTATAAATAATACTTTTGAAATTTGTTATCATTCATTATTTTTCATTGTTTCTTCGGTTGAACATAAGAAAATTTGATTTCTATATGATTATATAGATCAATGTACACTAATTATAGAATTAATGCTAATAATGAAAGTCTTAACACTTAATACTTGGTTTGCTAAAAAAAAAAAGTATATGAATTATCCATACTATTTTCTATGACATTCTACACGCTTCATTGAGCTCATATAGAGCGAGCAAAATCCCTTGCAGAGTTGCGTCTCATCACCCTCCGGGAGTTAATTAACATCGCGCTTAGAGAATTAATGAGGCAAAAAAAAAAAAAAAAAAAAAAAAAAAGAGGAATTACGGCACGATACCACTTTAAGTATAAATATAATCTTCTGAAAGTTATTAAAATAATGAACAAGTTATTATACTACCATGACTCATTAAAGTAATTTACTCTTATATAGGTAAAAAAGAAGAAGAAAAAAAATCTGTTTCATGAACTAGACATTTAATACATAAAAGGGTAGCTTTAGTTTAAAATCCATTCAAAAGTCAAATGTAATAGAAAATTGCTGCTATATAAAGCTGACTTCAATAAGATTTAGTACGTGTAGAAAATTTTATTTTCTAATATTAAAATAGTTCCTCTTTACTACTATATAAAACTTTATTCATTGCTGATGAGAAATGTTAAGAATGAGAATATTTATATACGTATAAATTAAATTGATTGAATTATTGAGGTTTCCTCTTTCTACATTGAATGCTAGCATTGTTTTGCGTTGATTAATTGAGTTTGTGGAGATATAGCATGGATTCTTTAGAATTAAAGTCAGATTCTTTTCTATACTGAGATTGAATTGGCATCTGTCTTATAGCAATCTACGTTTATAAACCGCACCCACATTTCTAAGGTTTAAACAATTTAAAAAGGTTTGAAATAAATTTGCTTTTTATGTTATAATACACTTTTCTGTACCAGACGTTTGAGTTAAATGAGTGTACTTTTTTATATGTAAAAGAATATTGGATTTTTAAAAACATTTTGTTTCTTGTGAGAGAAGTTTTATAATTAATAGTTGAGAATTTTTTTTAAAAGTAATTGAGTATGGTAAGTAATTCCTTTAATTCTTGTAAATTAATTAATATGCTTATTTTAGCAACAAAAAGTAATAATTAATTCCTTCACGTCCTCATTATATAATGTATTAATTATACCACGTTTTTAGACTTTGTAATTCAGAACATATTATCCTAAAACCAAGAAATTTAATGTTAAATACAGCAAATTGTTATATATTCTCAATAAAAAAATGTCGTTTTATAATCTACATTATTGATAGTATTTTATAAGCATATTTTTATTCCCATGTGAACTTAAAATAATTTTTGGGGGACTGAAGAAAAAAGTTGTTGTTTTCCCCACTTTAAATTCCGAAAGAAAGCATTTTGTAATATAGCAGGTATTTGAGATACCCTAGATTCATGTCTCGGACAATTTATATAACTATATTCCATTTCAATACTTCATCTCTCTCTCTCTCTCTCTCTCTCTCTCTCTCTCTCTCTCTCTCTCTCTGCGCTATATTTAAACGTTTAAACATTTTAAAGTTTTTACATCAGTAACAGTAATATACATAAATACAATACACGTCATCATAATAGAGTTTCAGTTTCAAAAAATAAATTTAAATTATTTAAAAGGAGCCCATGCTATCCTAGCGCTAAAATATACTTCGCCTTTACTGCTAATAAATGTAAACCATGGGACTTTATAAAGCAACTTCCTAAGAAAATACAATTTTTAAAGAAATCTACACCCTGACTGACAGTTCAGTATTTTGATCTCATTTCAAATATTAATGTGTTGATGCATACTGCACGTTCAATTTATGAAAATTTCTCTGATTTTTCTTATTACCGTTGTCCTGTATTTAAAATTGAATGTTTTTTTTTTTTTTTTTTTATAATTTTTTACTGCTACATTATAATAGTTTACCCGAACCTTTTCTAGCTAATTGAACTAAATCAATTAGTTTTTTATTATTATTGTAACGATTCCATATGAAACATACTGCCTTACATTAGGTTCATGAGAATATCATATACAGCAGTTTTGATCTCTTTCACTTGGATATTGTATACATAAATTGAAAAAATATATTTTTGTAAAAAACATTGCTTGTTGTAACTTCTCGTTATTATGAACTCCCTGAGTCAATAAAATAATCTTATTTCTGAAATAAAATGATAATAGCACGATAAAGACACTTGATTCATTGTTAATTAATAATAATGTTGCTTTATATAATAATATTGAGTTAAAACATTGCTAGTGTCTTAAGGCTCTAGCGTGGGTATTCTTCTTCGTAAATCCTACATCACTACAATATTGAATTACTTTATTTTTCTAGATATAAAATACCAACTTTATATATTTTTACTTTATAAACAAGTTATTTTACTGATATGAATGTAGTTAAATCTAAAAGCTTTGTAATTCCTTCAGTGACATATCAAAGTAGTGAAAGCTTAGGATATAACAAAGCTATATTATATATACTTGTGTTTAAGATGCTTACACAACTCACAAGAACAGAAAAGTTACGTCAGTATATAGAATTAAGCTTTTCTCTAGTTCTGTTAAGTCTCTAGCTAACTAGTTAAGTTCAATTCAAGAGTCTTCCTGTCTTTATGTGTCTTCAAAAGTACTTCACTTCTATTTTAATATCTTTTGTTTCATATTAGATTTTAATGAGGGAATATCAAATAGGGTATTATATTAGAAAATATAATCTTAAAATATATAAAACTATATGTAAGTATGATTAAATTTTAAATTTAATGTTTCATTAACTTCCTTTGTATATTATCAAGATTCTTATAATTAGAAATAAATTATTATCTGTAATTAAAATAAGACCAGTTTTTTTTTCGTAATATTTCTACGTTATCTTTTTGAAATATTTGAAAAATTGTTTTACGACAACCGAGTACAAAAAAAATGTGAGTTTCACATATAAAAGATAAAAGGATTGCAAATCTGTCAAACCGTTATGATTGATGAGATTTTTACATTTGTTTTCATGCAAATTATATTTTCCCGGTTACATTTGGGAATAAAATATTTTTGTGCTACAACTCTTTGTTTATGGAATAAAAAAACATATAGATAGATAGATATAATATACGTTAAAATATACGATACACATTTTTGTCCAAATAATACATGTATATATATATATATATATATATATATATATATATATATATATATATATATATATATATATATATATATATATATATATATATATATATATTATATATATATACATTGTTTTTGTTTAGTAATTAATGTTTAGTTAAAATGTGACAGTTTGTATTAAAAAAAATATATTGATAGCAAATAAATTTTACCACTAATTGGAAGAACTGTCAATTTTTTTTTTTTTTTTTTTTTTTTTTGCTCCAAATTAATCTTTATTTTTAAAATATACAATGAAATGTATTGATATGAATGCCTTTTTATCTATAACAATGAATATATTGTTTTTATGATAGTATTATAATCTACTTGTCACAACACCGTTGAGAATGGTAAAAAGCTTTTGTTATTTCATGAATACAATTAGTGATTTTTGATTGCGTATAATAATTACTATCCTCTGTTTACAAAATTAAATGACAGTGTCCGTACTTAATATTTTTCAAATGCAAATTTACAATAAAATTGATTAGATTCTATTGGTGGTAGTGAAAAAACAATAATATATAATAAAACTTCTTAGGAAAGTATCCAATATGCGATTATGATTATACTGTATATAGCGTGTAATTTTGTAAAAACATTTTTTCATTCTGTATAAAACCATATTTCAGCAAGTGCTCTTCAGTAAAGGTTCTATTCTTTCATAACGTCAAAAGTGTCGCGCGAACAATGTAGTATTTATTACTATTTATTGTTATCAATATATTATAATACAGTATAATACGAAACACACATACATACACACACAGACACACATGAAATGACATTAATCATCGAAGTCTGGATACTCATGAAAATTGCAAGTGCGCCTGAAGTTTTGTAGTTAGGCTTTTTGCTCCACAGCCTACTGTCAGTTTGATTTATTCTATACTACTTGTATATTGTAGTGCAAAAAGCCTACTTAAAAAACTTGAAAGCATATTACTCAATTAAAACAAAAAAGGTATAAGTGATCACATCAAACAAAAATAAACGAACTTAAATTACTATTTCAGCGAATTTTTGTATGAAAATTAAGTAATTAAAATAAGAACAATACAGTAAATAAGCCCGGATTGTTTTGAAGAAAAGTAACTAAAGTTAAAATAACAAAAGGCATGCAAAGTATAGTATAAAGAAACTCCTAAATTAAATACTATTTTAATGTTGGTTTGATTTTTTTCCTTTGCACCACACCCTACTACCATAATTATTTTTTATCGTTAATTACATAATGTGATTAGCAATATATAGAAAAGCAAATATGACATTATGAGTTAACTGAGCTAATAAACTTTCATTATTTAACGATTTATATCTCGAAACATACAAAAACATAAAACAAGCTACATGTACCGAGTACACATTCTAAACAAAAATATTTCTATATCTGCAGCAAATGACTAAATAAATGGATGCTGTATCAATGTTAAGCCTTTTCTATTCTTTTTTGTTATTCCATATTTTACGATGATTCGAATTGAACTGGCATTGATGATAAACATTTTTGTTGTGAATTGGAGTCTGTTTTTGTGTAGCGCATGATAAGAGTTAGGTTGTGTAATATACGCGAGACAACACGACACCAATGCTGACATATTGCCAATAACCAGCCTTTATAGTCGTTGTGTTGTGTGTGTAATATCTGTAGATTGCCGCCTCTTCCAACATATGAGACAAAAAAAAAAAAAAAAAAAAAAAAAAGAGAACGTAAATGACTTGTGTAATCGAAACTTGTTTACCATTAAGGAATACAAACTTGTCACTTATTTCTATAATTTTGTTTCTTATTGTTTAGCAAAAACATTTCATGAATTTAATTAATAAAACTTTTTTCACAAAAATCATCACGAAGAGTTAAAAAAACAAACATGTATGAAAGGGATTTTATTTTTTATTTTAAAAACAATTAAACTAAACAAAAATAGCATCTGAAAGTTAAGTAGGATATCAACTTTCAAACCAGGAATATTAAACGTTTTTTTATTAACACTCTCATGAAAATGTTTTGCAAAAACTCACAGCCTCCCATTTTAAACAAACAAGTAGACACAAAAACAGTTGGGATATTAAACAGACAAAAAGTGCTCATTTCATTTTATATAAAACAACACAAACGTTATATAAATGACAATAATAATATTACGGTCATAACAATACAACTTTTAATAGACTTCTATTTAAATAGTGAATTTAATTTGTTTTGACAGTTAAGAAAATAAAAATAAACTTTTAAAGAGCGTTTTTGAGAGCATTGTTATTAATAATAAAAATCAGAAATTTTCATTATGTCGAAGTATAGGGTGGTTTCATTCTTATTAAAGTTGACGCCATAAGTGAGAGCTAAATAACATGGGCCAGTATGGGAAAATTACCCATTTTGCCAGTTTAAAAATACTTCGGAATTTTTTTTGAGAGCATTGATGCTGTTAACAGGTTGAATTAGTTTTGCAAGTATGCAAGAAAAATAATAATAACAAAAAAATAGCTAATTTTCCAAAGAAAATGGCAAAAAACTACGTTTGTCCAATGCTGACAATGACGTCATGCGCACACACTCTATAGATATAAATATTCCCTGCATGCAACATTAGTGAAGCAATTAGTACATTTTAAATAAAATAAACTCAATAATCTAAAATTATATTATGTTACAAATTAAAAAATAAATATTCCCCCCCCCCCCCCCCCCCCAATGTTTTTACCTACAGTACAATATATTTTGGTAGAGCAAATAAATTTATGAAAGCTGAACTAATTGATACATACTATATTTATAGTGACACTATATGTTACATACGAGATACGTTTTGTATTTCTACTTGTATATTTTTTTTATACGTTGAAATAGTCAACGCTTTGATATTTTTTTAAATGTTAAAGTTCAAATGAGATTTTTTTTTTCTATTGCAAATTGCTATTCATATACTTTACAGTTTCTAAATTAACTCAGTATCAATATAATATAGCTATATAAAACTGAGATTTGACCTCATGGATTACCAATGAAATTTGATTCCCTTACATCGATTACCGTGAGATTTAAAAGGTATGTCTTTATGATCCCTCCTTACTTCCTTCCTCTCAACTTACTTGTTATAGTATAGAGTAACTTGAGGAAAATGGGAGGGTCTTACTATCAAATAGAAGAGTATTCTCTACACAAATAGCTTATTCCTTCTATATCTTACAAAGAGGTCAAAACTAAAACTGCTACCGTCTAAAACCACTTCCAAAAGTAAAAGGTTAGAAAAGGGTCACTGTATGTATACATAGATAACTTGAAATCAGATTTGGGTTTTTGCGTATAAATCATTCGCTTGATCTAAAATGCTTTAGATATCTAAAAACAAATATAAACCTAAATGCTGTGGTTTCTGCATAAATTACATAAAACTTTTCTGTGACACATTTTTTTGTTCTATATCCGCAAAGAACTCTTTGTAAAACTTTAATATATATATATTTTTTATTTCTTCGTATCTGAGATTAAAATCTCAATACTAAAATTTTACTTGGAAACAAAAAGTAAATATAAAATCCAGTATAATTTTAATGGTTTATCTCCCAAAGGAAACCAATTAAAATGAATATGTATTTACTTTTAATTTCTTTAATAATTAATATTTTTATATGAAATATGTAAGAGAATGCTTCCAGAACAAAAATCAATATTTTTGCTCTAAATTTTTTTATTTTAAAATTTAAATATAAAAGATTTTCAGAACAATTATTATTGTGAGTAATAAGAAAGTTTATTGAAATTACAGAGAGTTCTGGTTTAAAACGGAAAGTTGGGGGATGAGGCAATGACGTCATATTTGTAACGAGAGCGCAAGGCCAACAGATCTGCATTCAGTAACGATACGACTTTTATATCCACTACTGTGAAAATTACAAAAAATAAATGAGTAAAAAGCTTTTCGCCTGGTAGCATCCGGTATAATATTCTTTAACTAAGCTAATAATTTTTTCTCATATACAAAAATGTATAAATGTAGACTACTATGTTTTGCCCTTTTTTTAAAAACAAACATTTGAACTTAAAAAAATATACTTCATAATGAAAGACCTTATTGTGTTATCTAGTATATTATATATATATATATATATATATATATATATATATATATATATATATATATATATATATATATATATATATATATATATATATATAAACACCTTTTTTGATTATTTTTCTGTTTCCTTTCCAATACAGCTATATGTATAAAAAGCACTGGAATGTATTACACAAAAAAAAAAACTGTTTTATGTATTTCATTTTGGCACTTCAATTTTTTATTTTTAGTTATTATAAAAGTGAAAGATTTATTTTTTTTTATGTAATATTTATATACATAAAAATATTATTGAATCTTAGAGCTTAGTAAATAAATATTTTTTTTTTTAAATATAATTTGATACTTTGGTCAAGGTTTTATAAATATTTAAAATATTTTCTAAATATTTTTACTGTAAAGGTTATGCGGTTTGCATATCATTATAATGTAACATAGAGTATGTATAATAGTATTAAAACTATCATTTATATACTAAAAATGGTTAAGATGCTTTTGACTGCTAACAAGTTTGTTATTTGTTAGTATAATATGAAGAAAACTATAACGATATTCAAATATGTTTTGAAGATTTTATCTACTTTACCATTAAAGCAGAAATCAATAATGTTGTTTCAGATAATGATATACATGTAAAGTTATTATAATATATGAATATAAAACAAGCTACAAGTCTTAACTATTATAACAAGGTTGTTTCAGAAAAAAAAATGTATTCTTTTCAATTTTGCTATACAACTTGGACTATTTCCAAGGACTTTCTCTACAGATATGTATTTTTTTTTATCATGTCAGTCTCTTATATAGATTATAATATGATGCAGTAAAGTGCAATGTTGTTTGTGTTCTTTTGTAACACAATGCATAATATAATATCAAAGCCAATACTCATGTCTTTGTGTTTGTGTATGATCCTTGATAATATGTATTACTATACAATGCACATAGCTTGCAGTAGAAAAAAAAATCAAGTGACTTATGTTATGAGAAGTGAATGCAAAAGACTGTAAAGATATTATTTTCGTGAAAAAATTTAATGATTGAAAATTATACTGCAATGCAAATGAGTTGATATCAATAAATGCTTTTGTTGAAAAATACTCAGTAATTTACGGTTTCTATAATGAAAAATATTTATTTAATCACAAAAGTCTTTGATTTTTTCCATTAAATGTTGATATTTAATGTTTTTATAAATATATTTTTTTACCAAAAGTTTTTTTTTTTTTTTTTTTTTTTGTTGTTGCTAAAAATACAAAGGACGTAAACTTTTTGTTAGACATTATAGTTCAGACGTGTTTGTTATCCAATGGAGAAACTTGTGATAACATAGGAGCTTTCTCTAACAACTATAAGGAAAATTGAGTTTCTAACTAGAAACACTAACAAGCAACGTAGCGAGTATTGAATAAAAGAAGAAACCATATAACATGTTACACAAACAAGCTGATACATATAAAAATAAAAGAAGTTTATATCATATTAAAACAGTATATTAAATTTTCCCCACTCAACATTTTACCAGATTCCCTTGAAACATCCCTATTAACAATTTTTTTTTTGGAGATAATTGTGATTTAGTGACAATCTGAATTCACATAATATGCATGATGAAAATTTCATCGAGTAACATTTCAGTCATGAAAATTTAACTATGAAACATTTTAAACAGAAAATTATATTTTTTTCGTATTCAGAACACTTTGAACAAAAATCTTGTCTAATATTTTACTATACCTAAATATCAACGTTGATTTGGCCGGAGTCATTGATTTCTTATTTATTTTCCATTTACGAAATGGCAAATGCGGGTTTATGACGTCGCAGCTCACTGGTTCACGCACACATAAACAAGCGAGCTGTGTCGTCATAAACTCACATCTGTCATTTGTTAAATGGAAAATACGTAAATTAGAAATCAATGACTCCGGCCTAATCAACGTTGATATTTAGGTATGTAAGGATGTTAGATAAGTTTTTTTTTATTAAAGGTGTTCTACGCCTTTAAGAGTGCTGGTTAGTTCAATTTTCTATTCTGTAGCAGCTGTAGGATTTTTTTTTTCTTGCAGCAATGGTTTTTCTAAATAGCCTATTAATATAAGCTACGTTAAATTTAGCAATTGTAAAATAACTAATCTTTCATTTTTATGGCAAATTTAAAAACGATAATAAATAAGGTTAATTATTGATATTAAATTATACTATATATCTTTTTGTTTCGTTTAAATTGAACCACAAATAGAAGCTTTGCTATATAAAAATATGTATACAACAGCTAATAATATGTCATTTGCTTGTAATGTTGACAATTTGCTGTGTAAATACACAGTTCAAACCGCAACATTGGTTAGCTAACACAAATCAGTTTCATTTACTTTGTATTGTTATATATATATATATATATATATATATATATATATATATATATATATATATATATATATATATATATATATATATATATATATATATATATATATATACGATATAGATTAATTCTAAAACAATGCCTATATATTATTATAATTGTTATCCAAATCTTATGTTTACTCACAGTACAGTTCATATATAAATTGTATATCTATATAGTATAACAATAGGTTGTTCATATCACTAATATTTCAAAACGTGATACAATATTGTCATTCAATAACAGTCCTAAATGTAACTTAAAGACATAGACCACATAAAACAACATGTGCTTTATAATGAATAAACATGGAAAGGGATCTTCAAAACTGTTGACAATTTTTACCAGAATGTTAATGTAACCCCACGAGAGAGCATGAAAATACTGTAAAGTATGCAATGAGGAAGTCTACACAAAGTTAGCCCCTATGTTTGAATACGTCATTTGAAAGAAAAAAGTAGTAGATTAACTTAGCATAGGCAATTACTTAGAAAATTGGCGTTTTATTTAATAAAAGAAGAAATAAAAAAATTCAATTCCCAACCCTTTGCAGACTGTGACGTCATTTGTTTACATCCGATTTTCAATTGTCTTCTGGATTTCATGCAACTGCTATAAATTCAAAAAAATTAACGGCCAACGGCCGCCTTGGCCACCTTTCAACAATGGGATCGTTTGAAATCCAGAAGACAATTGAAAATCGGATGTAAACAAATGATGCCACAGTCGGCAAAGGGTTGGGAATTGAACTTTTTTATTTCTTCTTTTATTAAATAAAACGCCAATTTTGCAGGTAAATTGCTTATGCTAAGTTTATCTACTACCTTTTCTCTTTCTAATGACGTATTCAAACATAGGGGTTAACTTCGTGTAGACTTCCTCATTTGCGTGACTTTTCATGCTTATGACGTCAGAAACATGCAAAAATTGGTATGAAAATTTTCGGGTTGCATAAATCGAAATTTCTGATCACTACTACGGAGCTACTGTTGGGTTTTGAGACAAACTAAAGCTATTTATGTAAGTCCCATCAAGTGTTTTGTGATATAAATGCTGATGTTTTTCTCTGGTCTATTCCTTTAATAATAATTTTAAATATATTAAAAAAAAGAAGGAAATAATTATGTATTTTAACGCACAGTGTAATTTTAATGGACTAATAAATTTAAATAAGAGAGTTTTTTTATTACTGCTTAAAAACATAGACCAAAATGAACAGCATGTAAATTATAGAGACAAGTCTGAGAAGTTTAGAAATTTACATTGAAACTATTATACATCTTGAATTTTAGTTATAAGTAACATAAACAACATTAACTTATACTAAAAGTTATACGAAGAACCACCTGAGGATAGATAATATTACAGGTGGTATAAATTGTGTGTACTCTAATGTAACTTAAAATTTACGTACCTTATTCTCCTCTGTAGGGGAAGCTCCAGCACGCACGAGGGCTTTAACAACCTCTGCGTGACCTCCTTCTGCTGCAAGTTGTAATGCTGTAGCTTCTGTGACGCGATTTCTTGCTGAGATTACTCCTTGTCGGTCAAATTTCATCAATTCTTCAATCACACGTACTGAACCTCTGATTGCTGCTATGTGAGCACACGTGTTACCATCCTGTCAAAATATAATAATAAAAAAATATGATTAATCAGTTTATTACTTTTATATTACGTGACTTTTTTTTTATCATGGAAGATTTTTAGGTCTAAAAATAAATCGTAAAAATTGGTAAAAAAAAAAAAAAAAAAAAATCTTTTTACAACCTAAAAATTTTCTTTTTAAATAATACCACTGAAAAGAATTGAGTTTTTGTGACATGTTTTTTGGGAAATGATTTCTTATTTGAAAAGCTAGCTGATGAAAGCTTGATTCAAGTATAATATAAGAGATGACTCGTGAATCTTCAAAGAACTGCGAGAGAAATAATAATAATAAAACGTGATGTTTGGCAGCGTTTTGTATTCAAAACGTAAATTTATGGAGGAAAAAAAAAAAAAAAAAAAAAACTTTGCGCAGTGAGATGTGAATAAGTAATGTCACACTCCTATGTACACACTTTGTACTTATTCTTTTACTTTAATATCAAAGGCTAATTTTTTTTAATTAAATATTTTATTTATTTATTTTATATAGAATTAATTATGTATTTTATACTTTTAAAAACTAAAACTATTACATCCAATAAAATCCTTGTACGAGCGTATATAAAAAAATTAATGATATGTAAATATCATTAGAATTGCAGGCATTTTTTTCTTTCAGTTTTATATTACTACAATTGTTTAATTTAATGAGGTTTGAAAGATATAAATCATAAAGGTTTACAAAACAAATGAAAAAAAATGCCTTTGATTTATTGTGTATGTGAATAAAAAAAATAAGTTGAACGTCATTATAATATAAAAATGAAATATAAAGGTACTTCTTTATATTTCATAATAATTACAGTGCTGCGGCAAAAGAAACTCTTTTGGAATTAATTGCTTGCAAAGGTCTCTAGACTTGAAAAAAAATTCTCTTCTCTTCCTTCTTTTTTTTTTTACGTGCTAGTAAAATATATTTAAATAATTTCATACTTGGAACAATTATGAATTAAAAAGGAACTTCAGTAATTATATTTACTTAGATGTGCGCTAGCTTTTTCTATCATTATTTCTTTAAAATACAGAGGTATATTTTTTCCACTAACTTAGAATGCATTAGTGAAGTAATTTATTAAAGATGATACGTCAAAACCCAAATAACGAATGATGATAAAATTACAGGGATAAAAATATAAAGTTGATGTAATACTATTTGATCGCACCTTAGTTGTAGCGCCTACAAGTTGCGGATGTTTTTGCAAGAAAAGTGCTACGACGGCTGAGTAGTTGTTCTGAGCTGCCACGTGGAGTGGCTTTTGTCCCAGCTCGTCTGTGGCGTCAATACTCGCACCCAGCTCGAGCAGCAGCCGGCACACCTCAAGCTGACCATCCGCTGCCGCTAGGTGAAGTGGAGTCTGCTTTTTCTGTAAAATACAACAATAAAAATTGTGTTAATGATAATTCTGTATAGTGTCAAGGGGCAATGCAACCCGCATGTCCTATCGTGCTATACGTAGATAGAAAGACAATGTGGTTTGCACTCGTAAATAAAAAGAAAAATTGAGCTTACTCTGTATGCTCTACATAGTCAACATTTTAATAATAACAAAAAACGCTTGCCAACTTTATTAATCCTTATATAATTCTACAAACTACATAACAACTGTTAAGCAATAATCCTACTGAAGATTTTCTAAACAGAACTTTGTAACATTTTTATATCTCCAGCAAATGTCTTGAATATTGTTTTTCTAAAACCTTCATTTACTTTTTTCACTATTGTTTCTTATTATTCTTAAACTACATAAAGAGTTGCAACTACTATTAGTTTTTTCTCAAAGTTCTAATCAAGATTAAGCTTTATATAATTGACGTTGGAAGAAATATAACTTTTCGAAAAGTTTATTTAATCTTCTGGCAGTGGGGGCTTCGATCATTTTTCTTTTCATATAATAATTCTACTATATTTATCGTGTTTGTTAATGTTTTATTTATTTGATACTTTGTAACGATAATATAACAAATTCTGACCACGTATCTGTATAACAAATAGGATCAATAAGCGAAGATTTATATATATATATATATATATATATATATATATATATTTCAAAACTCCTAATAAAATAAAAATAAGTTATATATTCTATAACCTTTGTGTTTTGATATGAAAATCCATTTAAAATTTTTAGTTTTACAATAAAATTAAAACAACGATAACAAAAAAAAGTCTATTACTGTAGGTAAATATTTTTCAATGACGTCATAAAATTTAAATTTATTTTATTAAATTAAAAAAAAAGTGAAATAATATTTCTACAGTATTAAAACAATTTTAATATATTTTTTGTACAATGTTAGAACGATGATATTTAAGTTGAGAGAGAGAGAGAGAGAGAGAGAGAGAGAGAGAGAGAGAGAGAGAGAGAGAGAGAGAGAGAGAGAGAGAGAGAGAGAGAGAGAGAGAGAGAGAGAGAGAGAGAAGAGGTGACATACAAGATGAAGATAAATGTCACAGGAGAGTAAGAAATATGTGTTCATCAGAAGTATGACTTCATTTTAGATAAGGAGAATATAAATAACCCCCAACCCTATTTCTTGACATTGTTCGCCATAAGTCTGAAAATGTATACTTGTCATCTCATCATACAGGTAAAGCTGTAATGTTAAATATACGCTTCATGAAACCTCAACTCAAGCTTATACCTCTCTTGCACGTATGGTATTTTCAAGCGTAAATATTTCACATCATATTCATAAATGTAAATGTATATAAATGAAAATATACTGAAAATAAATGTATAAAGTTTTTATTTAATATAATATTTTGTAGTAATATAACTGTTATTAAAATCGCATCGTATAATTAATATTTTAATTTTAATCTATCAGTTTTACATTAGTAACAAACGAATAAACATTGAATAAACCATAATCTTTTTTAAATTTATTTAATTAAAAAAATATTTCATATGAATAAATGCAAATTTTATTATGTACATATATTATCATTTTCAATTATTATTTTCATTTTGTGTTCTAATTAAAAATTATATTTTAAAATTCATTAAAATGCTTTATATTCAAAGTATTTTGCATAGACACAAAGTAAATTTTATGATTGAAATTCTTTTCAATGGAATATTGTTTAGTAAATGATATTACTTTTTGTATTACACATCGCTCTATAGCTTTAATGAAATATGTATGATAGTAGAAATTTTTCAACTAATTTTATCAGTCATGGTAATTGCAATTATCTATAGTATTATATTATATATAAATAGAATGGTTTCAGAGAGTATACTATACTGTGTGAATAGTATACATAATTTTTACCTAACCATTTATAGCATTTTCTCTTTAGTTTTTGATCCATTTTGCTATATCATACATTATTCAACACAATATTCATTACATACATTAAACAAAATGGTTGAAAGCTGAATAGGGAAAAAATACAGCATTTTACTCGTATTTTGTAAATGTAAGCCTATAATTTTTTTTTATGTTTTTAATACGTGAATAATTTAGGCATACATTTAAATTTTATACTGTGGTTACAATAAATCTTTGTTATCCCGATTTAAACGTGTATTTTCATTTGTTGTAATTACATATGAAAATCAATAGCATGTATTATTATTTGTATTTACATAGCTTTATAAACCAAAATCCTCGTGTTATTTACATACTATTGTAACATAAAATATTATAGATTTTATTTTTACTCATCATTGTATAATATATATTTTTAAATTTTAATTATATTCAGATACCAAATAAACCAACCGTTATTTTTAAAATTTTCAATAGTTTTTGTTTTACTTTTATAATTAGAATATTATTTAGAACAATAGTTTAATGTAGTTTTGTGCTGTTTTGTTAGTAAAATATGAAAATGATTTAATAATTTTAATCAATTTCGTACAATGGTTTTTAATTATAAATATCTATTAGTGCATATTTGATATCCTGTACATATATTTTTAAAACAAGGTTTGCACATGTCATGTAGGTATACATAAATTATTTTAAATAAAATAATAATGTCAACACCTCTTAGTACAGTAGATAGTAGATAAAAAAAATGCATATAAATGTCATGAGGGTTGTTAACATCTGCTCGGCAAGGTACTTAATCAAGAATGTTAAATGAGGAAGGTGAATTCTTTTTAACCCCCACTTTTTATGATATTTTTGAAAAGAGCGTTAAAATTTTTTGAGGTGGTATTTTTTCTTAAAATGATTGGAGCATGGGAAGTATTTTTAATTAATTTTTGAAAATTGACCTAAAAAGCCTGTAACGTCATCAATCGGGCATTTATTTCGGAAAGTATTGACTGTAGAAGGTTCAGTAGCCATTTTTTTTTGAAATTCTGAAGACGAGCTGATTTCATTAAACTGGTTACTGAACCTCGAACAATTAGTATTTGCCAAGAAAAAAGTGGACTGATGATGTCTCAGGCTTTTTAGGCCGATTTTCAAAAATTAATTAAAAATACTTCGCATGCTCCAATCGTCCTAAGAAAAAATATCGCCTAAAAATTGTTTAAAGCTCTTTCCAAAAATATCATAAACTCAACAAAAAAATTTTAATTCACCTTCTTCATTGTAAAAGGGAAAAAGTTTTGAGAATTATAGTAAAATGCTGCATATCGAGTGATGTTACTATTTCAAATTGTTCTCTCCAATCTGCACATTTTTTTTAAATAAAGACTCTGTAATTTTTATTAACATTATACTTCCTCCATGCTTTTAAAAATCTATTATCATGTTCGTAACATTTTAAAAATACCAACAAGAAAAATATGTACTACATACTGTATAGTGTTGTTTGTATATAAAATATAAACCATGTTTTCTTGCACCAAAAAATGCTCACTCCATTTGAATATAACCATAGTTGATCATCATTTTAGTAGTACAAAATTCGGTTAACGAACAGCATTTATGATGTATTTAATTTACGATAACAATGAGTTTATTTTTATTATTTGAAAGAATAGTAAATAAAAATCAATAAAAATATCAAGATAAAATGTACGGTGTTATCCTTATTATTTTTTAGTTTCTTATTAACATATAATAATTTTTCTTTGTATTGAAAATTACATACTTCATATTTTTCTCTGAATTCGAAAGAAAAAAAATTACAATGTAAAAATTTCTGAAAATAAAATAGATAGAGGTGGTTTTAGAGCAATGAGGAAGAAAAAGCCTCTAAGGTAAACATTATAAAAGATATTCTCAATTTAAAGCTCCATATATATAATGTTTTTTTTAATAGTCTCTTTTGCTCAATAGTGGTAGCAATTTTATGTTCCATAGAGAAGAGAGAGAGAGAGAGAGAGAGAGAGAGAGAGAGAGAGAGAGAGAGAGAGAGAGAGAGAGAGAGTCTTTTGAAAAATCGTCAAACACATCTTGAGTGGGAAACGTTATATTCTCTGATATGCTGAGACTTTCCTGTCAGTGGTTTTTTTCAAAGTACTTTTTATGTATCAAAGCAAACAATACACTAGAATACTTTTCATAGCATAATATAGTTTCTCTCTTTTCTATTATATATATGAATATCGCCATACTTTAGTTTGAGTTTGAAATTCACTTGGTCTGAAGTATTTCATAAACAGAGGAAATAAAATAAAGCAGATGACAATTTTAGTTACATTGCATTGGAATATATATTTGTGGAAAAGAAAATCTGAACTGAAGATAAGATTTTACTTCAAATTTTAAAAAGAAATGTGAAAGTTTATCTTGAAGAGGAAGATTACAAATGACGTCATAATAAAGTTTAAAGCACTTTTACAACAATCTTCAATTTTATCATTTATCAAATTTTGTCTATACTTTTTTTTTTTTTTTTTTTTTTTTGCAATATGATATATAAGATTTTAAAACAATTTACAATCCCAGTATATATTATGGTATTGACACCAAACGTGACGTAGAAATTTGATTGTCACTTTTTTTTTCAATGATCATGATTTATTTTGCAAGTAGGAAAATGTCAAAGGTACAAAGGGAAGTAATATAAGAAGAATATCCCACCTCTCTGTTTAGAATTTCTGTGAATGTGATGGTATGAAAAACATTCTCGTATTGGAACAATGTGACGAAGTGTCAAAGAGATAGAATCGTTTCAAGTTTCTCATCAGATTCTTGCTTCGTCGGAGAAAAAAAAAAAAAAAAAAAAAACTTTACTCCCTTGTTTTTTTTTTTTTTTTTTTGTTTTTTTTTTTAGATAAATTTCTTTGGAATAGAAAAGAAAAGCATATAGCACAAAAAACTTTAAATTGGATCCTAAAATTCTTTTCAACTTCTGTAAATTCTTGATGAATGAGTATCACGTAACTACTTTTCTCTTAATCTCTTAATGTGACAAAGCATGAGATAAATAAGTAATTTAATTCTTTATTATGAACACACAGTATAAAATTCAATTCTTATCTAAAAATAATGGCTTTAAAAAGCAATATAAAAGTTTTGTCAAAAAAATAACAAAATATACATTAGCATAAAAAAAATTTCAAGAGAGACTTGTAAATTTTAAAAATTCAAACAAGAAATACATTTCTTTGTATGAGATTCATTCGTGATTCTAAAATTTTTGCATGTCTAACTTTTTTTTATACGCATTTTGAATTTTAATAATCATCATAGAACGTGATTTTTGTACTTCTATTTTAATGCCTTGTTTTGTATATAGCTAAAAATATTTATACAGTAATAAGGTGAAAACAAAAGCACAGATCTATTTTCATATAATAGTTAATTATTAAAAAGAATTATATGAGAAAAATTAACATTTAAAAATTATGTAACAAAATTTTAATATATTTTGAAAGCAAATTTCTATTTATTGTAACATATGTAGCACAATTCTTTACATAGTTTTTATACTTCTCTCTTGATTTATTTGTTTTATAATTTTCTGAACTAAATACTGCCAGTATTATTGCATAAAACTATCTTCATTTTGCAGTATATCCTATTTTCTAAATCATTATATTTTATATGGTTTTAATCTTCATTAAGGCTTCTCTTAATTATTTAACTTAATTATTTAATTTAGTCCTATTTTCAACGTTACAATGGAATATTATAGAGAATAGTATTTAAATTTTATTTTATTTCAAATTATATATAACATTATATTTATGCTATTGTAATTTGGAAACTATTCATATGAAATATAAACTGTGTTGTTATGAAATAATTATTCGTATAGTAAAGTATAAAGTAATTCTATATTATAGGGTAGTTTTGCGTTACGTTCAAAGCTATATACTATATTATATTGCTTTAGCTATTGTATGGTATCCGCTATTATTTTATATACAGGACAAACGTAATGTAAATTATACAATAGCCCTTTAAATGTAATTGCATTTGAATAGCACTAACTTGTAACTACATGGTATAAATAAAACAATACAAACTTTCGTAAAGACCTAAGTATAAAGGTACGTGAAAAGTAGAGTTATTGTTATATTTCAATGTGTTTAAAGGCGTATAACACCTTGAACAAACAAAAAATAAAAAACACGTGTCTAATATCCTTACACACCTAAATATCAACGTTAAATTGGCTGGAGTCGTTGATCTCTAATTTATTTGCCATGCACAAAATGGCACATGCGGGTTTATGACGTCACAGCTCACTGGTCTACGCGCGCGAAAACAAGCGAGATGTGACGTCATAAAACCGTATTTGCCATTTTGTGAATGGAAAGTAAATTAGAAATAAATTACTCCAGCCAAATCAACGTTGATATTTAGGTACGTTATAGGACTTATAGGATAGTAAACCAGTTTTTTTTGTTCAAGGTGTTCTACGCTTTTAATGGTATAAATACCTTACTAGCAAAGGTGGCTAAGGGTTAAGTGCAGGGGAAACCCTAAAATCTGACATCTGCACTCTATTGAACACTGAATACAATGAAAATATTGTAGTATATCTGGCTAACTTAACACTTAATAATGTAAAATACAATTAATCATGCAAATGAGAATCTTTTTACTATGGTATTTCTATGTGTATTGTTTAATCAGTTTTTTTTAAAGACATGAAACGTAATAAATTTTATATTGTGTATATAATACATACAAAGATATTTGTAGTTCTAAGCATTTATTGTAATTCAAAAAGATACAAGACTTTCTTTAATTCTTCTTACTTTCTTTAATTCTTTCTTTCACTTTTTTCTTTTGCTTTATTTAACTCTAATTGAATATAATTTTATTAAATTTGGGCCTCAAAAGAAGGAGGGAAAAATGCATCAATATTTTTAAAGCCACGGCATGTAATATATATATATATATATATATATATATATATATATATATATATATATATATATATATATATATATATATATATATATATATATATATATACATATATATATACATATATATATATATATATGAGCCTGTAACATAGAATCCCCTGCTCATAGACTCCCTGGATCATAGGATCTACAATACGCCCCTTTGCTTAAGGGAGGGAATTGTGGGCGGGACAGGGTCTAGCGAATAAAACGCTGGCAACCATGTCGTGTGGATTTTAAAATCAGGGGATTCTATAATCTGATTTTTTATATATATATTTAATTTTATTTACTTTTATATACGTAAATATATTTTTATAATTAAGTATAATATAGAATTAGACGTAAATGCTTATAGACTCCCCTGCTCATAGGATCCCCAATTATATTAAAATATCATGAAATAAAATATTGCATCTTATTCTTATATGGTTTTTAAAAAAGGTGCATAAGATGCATTTGGATAAAATTAAACTCACAGTTTGGAATAATTTATAATATTCCAATAAGTACTTTTATTCTGAACTTACTCATTACTTAATAGCAGAATTGAAATTTTTTACTTTTCATATTGAAAATTACTTTGTTTTTTATACCGCAGAGACATAACAAATTACGTAATTTATGCTGCATATTAAATAACCACTAAAATTTTAGAGCATAATGTTGCTATTTTGGATTATATTGACTGATAAAGGAAGAACTGTTTTGAGGCTGACTAAAAGCGATTTCAGTCACATCCGCTTCCGTTTCTATTTACTACGCATGCGCGCAATAAGTTGAAACGGAAACGGATGTGAGCAAAATCACTCTATAATCGGCTGTTGTTTCTTTATTGTAGTTATAAGTATTTATGCTGAACCATCTAAATTATTATGACGCGAAATCACTACAAAATATAGAAAAAAATAAATAATTATAAATGTTGCACTGCATTGAGCTAGCATACTTAATACGTTTGTTTGTTTGTTTGTTTGTTTTTTCAAACAAATTAATTTTTCATGCTATATATTCTAAAAAAAAAAAAAAAAAAAAAAAAAGGTTGGCAATTCTAAAGAGCCCAGTAAACCACATTTTTTCACAAGTAGTTCGCAAGTACTTTTCCGATTTAAGAGTGTCACTCCCAGCTCATGTGACGTCACTGGTACTGACATTCTTGCATCGGAAAAGTACTTATTGCAATGTATACATGTGAAAAAACTGTGGTTTACTGGGAGCTCATCTTAAGTTTTCCGTGCGTCTGTGCACAAAAATAATAATACATAAAACTTTAACGTATAAACAATATGGGAAGAAGAAATTACGTTATTTATACCAAATTTATGTCATAGCATAAATCTAATAGCATAAAGTAATAAGACAGTAAATACTGTAAAATAATTTAATGGGTTTTTGAAAATGTTATCATATAGGGTATATAGCTGTTAGCTGTTACTATTAACTTTCAAATGACAGATCATAATATCTCGAAGTTTTCTTTTTAGATATAAAAATATTAGAGCTGTAAATTTAAACCGGTTCGAGCACCCGCCCGGGCCAAAATCTTCGGGTGCTCGTTTTTTTGAAAATGGTAAACCCGGGTTTCGAGCTTTTAGCTCGAAAACGAGCTTTTTCGAGTTCAGCTCGTAAATGACTCGTGAAAAAAACGAGCTTTTGAAAATAAATCGAGCTAAAATACAATTTTTGAAGAAAGCAAAGAAAAAAATGTTTGTAATTTTTGTTTAAAATGGCATTTTTAAAATTCTATCATTCAAAATAAGCTGTTTAAAATATTTTTAAAAATTATTTTATTTTATTTATGACTTTTATCCTTTAAAAACAATTTTTTCATAATAAAAATCGAGCTTTTTTCTTCATAGGCTCGAAGGCTCGTTTTTAAACTTGGGCTCAAATGTCGAGCTTTCCGAGCTTTGGCTCGTTTTTCGAGTTTAAGCTCGATTTCAAGCTAAACCCGGGTTTCAAGCCAAACCGGGCTAAAAATTTTCAGCCCGGGCTAAAAATATTTCGAGTTTTTTACAGCTCTAAAAAATATACTATAGCCGGCATCAGTACAGCCCTATAGCAATGTAAGTTGTTATGCTATGTTTAGCACAAATTGTATTGAACTGAATAAATATTGCTGAGCATTTTCGTCCATGAATGAAAAAATTCTGTGAGAATAATAAACTGAATAGAAAAATAAAAGTAATATAAGACAATAACTAGAGTAAAGTAATTTAATGTGTGATGATGTTCTATTCTTTAATCGACAGAAAATAAAAAATACAAATTTTATGTAGGCTTGGATCCTTTTTTGTATATAAAATATATTAATATTGGTGTATTAATAACTTTACCCCCACCCTTTTAACTTGCATTCATCAGTATATTAGTATTACGTCACTTAATTAACGTTGCCCGATTACGTAAAAAATAGCTAAAGAGTATAACTATTTAGACTTTTTTTATAATAGATTTGTTAGATATGCAAAGTTTTTAAGGATGTAAAAAGCTAACTATTTACCGTTGAAGAAATAACGTTTATAGCAACAAGTTACTATTTAAACTTTTGTCAACCAAGTTATTGGTTTGTACTAAAAGAGTTACATCTATGTAACTGAACAATTTGTTAAATTTATGTTTTACGTGCTCTTGGTAAAACTTAAGCATAACAAGTCTTCCGTATTGCTATCTCGTAGTAGAGTTTTTTTTTTTTTCATGAATCATGAGACATGAGCTCTATACTGTAGAGCTCATGATAGCCTCATGACAAAAAACCTCTATATATATTTACAACAAGATTAACTTCGATTTAATGTAAATTAGGACGCACAGAATATGTAAGTGCTCATGCGCATACTTGTAACTATTAATTATAGCATTCTAACATATAAGCATATAATTATTTTTTTCCTAAAAAAAAAAAAAAAAAAAAAGTAATATAATAGCTATAGGGTCTATGCATTCATGTTAAAGTTGACGCCATGTTGGATAAGTCAATAACATGGGTGGCATAGGAAAAAAATCATTTTGCGAATTTAAAACCACTATGCAATATTTTTGAGAGCATCGATGCTGTAAATATGTTGAATTAGTATCTCAAGTATGTGAGAAAAATAAAAATAACAAAAAATTCACCGATTTCCAAAAGAAAATTGGCTTAAATGACGTTTGTCCTATGCTGAGCAATGTTAAGCACTACTCCAGTATGGCCTCCAAGCGCAATAAATATGACGTCATCCGCATACACCCTATAGCAGAGTGTAAAGTAATTCATTGGAATTTATACCAATGAAATACACAAAATTTGAAAAAATAAAGTTTCAAACTTTTGGCGCTCTAACGGTATAGATCAATTGACTTAATTGTCATAAGTCATAACATTATGAATATTTTAATAAATACATAAATTATGACATAACAATTATAATAAGTATGAAAGGGAAAATTAATAAAATTTATCCATCTACAGATTAATCACACAAAAAATCATAATTATTTGGTATAAATAATTAATGTTAGTATTTTAAATTGATCGAAATGTCTTTGAAAAAACATATAAAAATTAAATAATACTTAAAAATAAAATAGAACCAGCTCGTTTAGTCTACAGATCATACGATCCACAGTATCAAATATAATATTAATAAAAAATAAAATAAATTAAAATAAGTAAAACCAGATCATATAGCTACAGATCATACGATCTACAATACACTGTTGACCAATTACTTTAAGTACCCGCCCACTTACCTACCCTTCCCATCCCCCTGTACCTTCGCCCCGCCTTTTTGGGGATCCTATGAGCAAGGGAGACTGTGAGCAGGGGATCGTAAAAGATGACCTCATATATATATATATATATATATATATATATATATATATATATATATATATATACATAAAAAAATAATAATAAAAAATAAACTCCTTCCGTAACATAATATTTAACACTTTTTCCTTACACGGAAACGAACGAACGTCTTTAAAAAAAAACAACATATTTTGAAAGCTAACTGTGTAAACTTATAGCAGCTTAAGATAACAGAATACTCAAATTACCTTTATGAATTATTTGTTTAATTTAAATATATTAATTAACATTTTACGATAAACAAAGCATCTTCAGCAAATTTCCTTGTTTTTTTGGTCATAACATCATGGATAATAAATTAAACGTTCAATAAGAACAGCTGATACTGCTTGAGACATATAATTCAATTGGCTTTGTACCGGAGGGAATATAGCAACATGTGTTCAGAATCCAATATTTATTAAAAAGCCTTAATGATAAATAATGAGATTTTACAATGTATAACATCAAACGTAAATCATAAATATTGACTTTGTGCTATAATCTTGTCAGAGATTGAATCTTTTAGCAGATGTTGCTTTATATATAAAAATATGTATTATACAACGACGTTATACAGAAAATTTAATACTTTCCTGCTTGTTATATCAAAACACGATACATTTATACCTTACAATGTTCTTAAGTTTAAAATATCGATAAACTTTTTGGTAAAACAAAGATAATTAATGAGGGAAAAACAAGTATATAGATAAATATATTTGAGTAATATACGGAAAATCTGTTTAATTAATTTATACTGTAATGAGTAATGTGATACTGTTATTGAAGGTTCAGTTTTAATAAATTAAAATTTTATAAATATAATTATGTTGCCTTTACAATACACTTTTTTATAAATAAACATTGCAGAATGATGGTTATTAAAAAATCTTAACTACCAAATTTCGCAAATACTAGAATAAAATAAAATGAAAATATATTATAACATATACATAATAAAGCATTTATTTATTTTCAGAAATAAGTTAAAATATTTATGAGATAATTAAACTCCTTATACTTAAATGTATAAACCAGCAAAATGTTTTTTGTTTTATAAAGTATCTAAAAAAAGAAAAAAACATTTTTTTTTTAATTAATATAACAAAGCAAAATTGTTGACAGCAAAAATGATTGTTAACAAGGCGTAAAATTGAAACCAACTTGTGCTTTCAACTTTGTTTCAAACTTATTTGTATTTAGTTTTCAATGAAATTTGTCAATAATGAATGTTCCCTAATTATGCTTAGCTCAAACACTTTACTAAATAAACTTAATTTTAGCTACTCTCTTTTGTTAATTTTAATTTATTTTTAATACTAAAGATTTTTTATTTGAGTTTAATTGATATGAACATACTTTAAATATAATTATATTATATATATATATATATATATATGTGTGTGTGTGTGTGTGTGTATATATATATATATATATATATATATATATATATATATATATATGAACATAATTAAATTGAAATAACAAATTTTAAAACTTTTTTATATTATGCAAATAGATACGTTAAACTTTTAAAATTTTTGAAAAAAAAATTATTATATTGTAGAATGAATAAGTTATTAGGATAGAAAATTTTATGAAGTTAAAAAAATATATATATATATCATCATTCCAATAAAATTTCTTCATAAAAAAGTTACGTCAAACTTCATGTATAAAATAAGGTTTATTTAATTTGGTTTAACTAATTACAGTTTACTGTAGAGAACTTTCTGCCTGTGATAAAGTTTTAATCTTGTTAAATTTAATTTATGTAATATATATATATATATATATATAATATACGATGAATTTCTATTGTAGTTATAATCTTTACCATCAATGTTAATATTATTTTATCTTGTCTTTTTGATATATGACATGAAAATTAATATTAATTTTACTATTGTACCAATAAAATAAATTTCTTCATTTAAGTTTGCATTGAAAATTACAAAAGTAGGATGAGTTTAAACATATTTGTCTGCTATGAAACCGTAATATTGAATGACTGTTTCTCGTTGAAATTCGACAACTATTTCAAGTATAGGGTGTATGCGGATGACGTCTTATTTATTGCGCTTGGAGACCATACTGGAGTAAAGAATAACATTGCTCAGCATAGGACAAACTTCATTTAAGCCAAATTTCTTCGGGAAATTGGTTAATTTTTTGTTATTTTTATTTTTCTCACATACTTGAGACTAATTCAACATATTTACAGCATCAATGCTCTAAAAGATATTGCATAGTGATTTTAAACTGGCAAAATGATTTTTTGTACCATGCTACTCATGTTATTGAGTTATCCAACATGGCGTCGACTTTAACATGAATGCATAGACCCTATACTTTATTTAATTCTCTACATTACTTTACTGATAGTATAATGAAATAAAGACCTAAAATTCAAAGGCAACAATAAAATTTTACTGATTATATAAATACACGGAGAGAAATAAAAGTTTCATAATTATGCTACACGGAAAGTATAAATTTCGTAATTTATGTTGAATTTAAGTCATTATAGCATAATTATTGCTAAACTGGAACAGCATAATTAACTATGCTATACAAGATAATATTTATGCTAAATAACATAGCTTGTATGCAATATAGCATAAATTAGGTCGTAATGAAGAAATGTTGCTATAAAAATGGGCCAGCATAAATATAACGTATTTAATTTTGGCCGTGTACCTCAGTTTCATCAACATTTATTCAGTACAACATAATTTATACTGTAATGCATAATAACTATGTAACATATCATAAATATATTGCATAGAGCATAATTATTTATGCTATTCCAGTGTAGACATTCTATATTGACATAAATGCAGCTTAAAGTGTGTATTTTTTTTCTCTCCGTGTATATATTGAGCAGTTTTATGTGAATTATGTTGAAAGCTGTATAAGGATGTAATTTGCTACGTACGAGGTATACAACAAAAAGTAACTTACCAGGGTGAGGACGTCAATAACAGCGTTATGGTCTCTAACAAGGAAGCGTACGAGAAGTGTATAGCCATTCATAGCAGCCATGTGAAGAGCAGTGAAGCCAATTCGAGATTTGCTGTTGATGAAGGCTTTGTGAGTAAGGAGAGCGTCACAAACTTCAATGAAACCATGCTCTGCAGCCAAGTGTAGCGCTGACCGACCTTCCAAGTCGAACACGTCCACCCTTGCGTGGTTCGCAAGCATAGTATTCACCTAAGAAAATTAAATAAAAACTTATCCATGTTATATTCTAAAAGAAAGCTATAAAATGTAATGTCCATGTTAAATAATGCACACACACACACACACACACACACACACACACACACACACACACACACACACACACACACACACACACACACACATATATATATATATATATATATATATATATATATATATATAGGGCCAAAGTGGGTAAATATTTAAAACGTTAAACATTCTTAGAATGCCTAATCAAATTTTTGAGATTCATATACGTGTAAGTACTCTAATATGTGTGTGTTTAGGGTTAAACGTTTAATAAAAATTTCATACCAGTTCCATGTGACCACGATGACAAGCTATTAGAAGTGGTGTCCATCCTTTATCAGTTTGTCTATTGAGTGCCTTCTGTACTTCAGTTTGTGACATGTGAGTGATCATCTCACAGAGAACATCATTGTTGCCGGCTTTGGCGCAGTAATGGAACGCGGTCTCAAGAGTCTGCAATTTTTACATCGTGTTTTAAAACACAATCACGAGATGAATAAGGAAAATTCACTCTTCGCGCTCTGCACACATGCGTTGCAGCTATAGTTTTAGCGAAAGTTTTATAAGCATGCAATTTATTATTAAAATTATATATTTATTTGAGATGAGTAATTATTGTAGTAAAGAATATGGAATTTTCTTAAGAAGGAATCAGGTTATTATCACAAATTATCCCAAATTGTTGTTTTATATATAAGCCTGATTCACATAGATGCAACTAAAAACTTCATTAATTGTAATTTTAATATTTCCTTCTGAATTTCAAATTCTTAATATTTTCACTACATATTACATAAATTTCAAATAAAATATTCTTTTAATAAAGTTCAAGAAAAGATTTATTTATTTACAAGTTTATAAAATAGTTTTAAATTGTAAAAAAAAAAAAAAGAAGAAGGATGTTAATTAGTACCAGTGTCTATAAAGAGAGATAGAGAGAGAGAGAGAGAGACAGACAGAGAGATTCTTACTTTATACTAGATTTAATTAAAATCTGCAAGCAGCGACTTAATGATTTTGTTACCCTACTATACTGTAATAAATCTGCTGTATAGCGGAGATCTTCCGCCTGCATGCAATTGAGTTAGGCAACCTGCTCTACCAGCATGCTCAAGGAGCTGCATACTTTTAAGGCGAGCAAAAAAAAAAAAAAAAAAAAAAGTACTTTAAACAAATTACTTGGAGATTTCATTACTTTTTCTTGCTCGTATCATTTAATATGTTTGTGATTTTGCAAATGAATCAAAGCCCAAATTTAAACTCTTTTGTGACTACAAATATCCATGCAAAATTTAAAATGTAAGTTTATTATTATTATTACCTATAAACAAAGTTGTCAAATTAACACATAATAATATTATTTTTATCATTTTCAATAAAAACCGACGTGTTTTAGAAAATACTTGTCCATCTATCTAAGCTACACTAGTATTCTACCATAATCTGTATAAGCAATACTTAGATTTTTAACATGACTTTGAAACTTTACAA
Organism: Ecdyonurus torrentis; assembly: GCA_949318235.1. Classification (NCBI taxonomy): domain Eukaryota; kingdom Metazoa; phylum Arthropoda; class Insecta; order Ephemeroptera; family Heptageniidae; genus Ecdyonurus; species Ecdyonurus torrentis. Next base: position 20,299,885 of record OX439130.1, on the reverse strand, counting down.
AGTAACGAAAATTGTAAAAAAAAAAATAATAATAATAAAAAAAAAAAGCCTTTAATGAATTCATCATAAAATTAAAAGTGTTTTAATTTACTTTCTAACGAATAAAAATATTTCTACAATAATAAAAATAAACTTTAAAAAAAAAAGTTTTTATAACTTTGAAAAATGTTTTATGAGAAATTACATTTTGTACTAAAGCATAATATTAATAATGAATTGCACTAAAAAAAAAAAAAAAAAAAAAAAGAAGGGAAAAAAGTGGCAATCTGTTGAGCAAGGAATAAAAAGAACGAGTTCTCCAAGCAAGCAGTCGACTTGAAGAAGCTCTCAAGCGAATATTACAGCAGCAACAGCAGCAGTAACGAAAGGCAAAAACTTTTTTTCCTTTATAGGTCAAGTACTTGTTCCCTCCCACTACATATTAAGAAGAATATTTTACCACCAACGCTATTATACATAATATGTATACGTATGCGTATACGTACTGCTGCTTTTTACTGCAAAAAGCATCCTTCAATTCAAAAGCATTCAAAAATACTGCATCAATATTAGTAATTTAATATACAAAATTACATTGTGATATTAGGAATTATGTATAATTTTAAATAAGCAATTAAATGGGAGAATAACTCTTTTTTTTTTTGTACAAAATATACAAATATGTATGTATTTATATTTTACATTATTACGATTGTTTTTAATGGAATTTTTGTTTTGTTGGATAATAATGTTATTAAAATGAGAAATAATATTGTTTCTCTGTATGTTATTAATATATTTGAGTTTATGTTAAGTGTACTGTAAATATAATATGGTAAAAAAAAAAAACATCTCAGTCAATTCAATTTTTTTTAAACAAAAATTATTGGAATATTTCATTCATGGATGAAGCTTTTACGTATTTTATAAAATCAAATGGAAAAAAATATGATTGGTTTAAACGCAATCATGTAGAAAATCATGATGGAAATTTTTTTTAATAGACTTTATCTTCTTTTCCAATATAGAAAAAAAAATCAATAATATTATGATATATATTTTTTAATGGGATGAAATAGTTACTGCGTCTACCCATGCAGTGTATCCTAAGTATTATAAATTGTTCTGTGTATGGAAAAAGAGCATCAACTTAATGAGTTTTTATGTGTCTTACATCCCGGGATCTCTGCCGTTGTGATGTCGCGCATGAGGGATATGGAAAAATTTATAAGAATGTATGTTTATATTTATAGGTTTTTAATTATTATTCAAATAAACAATCACATTTTACTTAAAATAAGTTAAAGTTTAAAGTTAATGCTATTTAAGTACGAAGAAAACACAAATGTTTGTATCAGATTGCATTAAATTTACTTATACAAAGTTTTCAAATAATCTCATAAATAATTTTCCTTTTGAATATTTAAAATCTATATTGATTGTTTATTGAATAAAGTTTTAGTTTTTAGCGAAGCTCACTTCAAAACAAAGTTTTTGATTTAAGAGAACTTGTAAAATTTATTCTTTGTAAGTGCTATATAGCTTGTTATTTATTATTATTATTGTTTTGTTGTTGTTTTTTTGGCACAAGCAGTATTAATTATTTTAGTATAATAGAAAATATATACTAAGTTTTACATAATATCTGATATTTTTTGAAAATAAAAATGTAGCTCGTAATTTTAAAGCTATTTATAATTATCTAGTTGATGATACTTATATTTTTGTATAAATTGAAGAGGAAAAAAGTTTGTCTTGATAGCTTCGTAATAAGGGTGTATTTAATAAAGGTATAAATTTTTAACAAGCGTTTTTATTTAGTTTGTTGTTTAGTTATGTTTTTTTAATTTTTTTTTTATTAGAATTTAAACTTTAACTTCAGTAAAGTTTGTATAAGCTTACGTTTTTTGTAGTTTGGGTGACATCAGCACCACTCTCGAGCAGTAACCGAATTACTTCTTTGTCTTCTAGTGGACGGGTAACTTCTTTTTTAGATACTTGCGCCGCATAGTGGAGGGCACTTGCACCGTCATTATTCACCGCATTCACATACTGCGTCGCCACCGTCTTGCCCCTCTTTGACGTGACGAAAGTGACGAGGTGCCGCACCACGTCAGCACGACAACCACGACACGCAAGGTGGAGAGGAGTTTCGCCAGTCTGGTCACAAATAATAATGATTTTTTTTTAAACTTTGGAATAAAAAAATGTTATTCAAGCCGTGAATTTTTTGGCAAGACTTACAATTATCTGAAACATATACAACTATATCAAAGACAATATAATTTCTTACCTTTGAGACTGCGAGAGGATCACCACCTTCCTCTAACAACAACAGTAAGGTAGCTAGATTGCCGAATTTGGATGCAACGTGAACTGGAGTTTGTCCATCGTCTGTAGGTACGTTTGCTCCTGCACCTGATTTTAACAACATAAGACCACAGCGGTCTCCGTTCTCCACTCGAGCAGCTATATGTAGTGGGGTCTCAAGGAGCTTGCCACCTAAATTTACATATCAAAAATAAGAGTTAAGATTCTTTGACGTAACGTAACGTTGCAAAATATAAATTATTTATACAATAAAAAGAGTATGTAAAAAATTTACAGCTTATTTATGGTTTCTTTATCACAGAGTTATGATAATAACGTGACCATGCATTTATGTCATTTATTGTAACATAAATAATTAAATAAATTAATAAATCTGAAGGAATATATAATATGTATCATAACTTTGATTTTGAAATAAAGAAAAAGTTACATTTGCGTAAATTTTATATTATTTCACAAGGTTATAATAATCTCTGTAAAATTTATAAATGTTTTCCAAGTTCTTAACATTATAATCAATCAAAACTTCCTTTTTTAGTTTTTTTCCATGACATAATTGGCAAAACACAACTTTTTGCAGCTTTTTATAAAAACTGCTTGAGTATAATATACAAACTTTTAAATTTCTAAGAGATAGCATGACTGTGGAATGAAAAGTGCCACACAAACCATTTTTTTCCCTAGAATTTTATTTGTATAACGATTTATAATTTTTAAAACTTTACCAATGTACATTAGAATAAACTTATTGATTACTTTATAGATATGCTGTAAAGTTGCAGTCAAATCAAATTATGGAGCTACGTAAAATATATATATATATATATATATATATATATATTATTGGTATATATAGACTGTAACAACGTTTATTTTAAAATAACTTCTTTCTAAACAAATCTGCGTCTTTGTTTTAATATTATATAATAAATAAAAATATGGCTATATAATAAGCTTAATTAAGTAATAATTTCAGCTACCTTTGACGTGGACTTCAGCACCAAAACCAAGCAGTGTTTCCACTGAGGATGGCTTACATGACTCTACCGCGATGTGAAGCGGAGTGTAGTTGTCCTGAAAACGGGGGAAAATTAAATAACAATATTTATCATGTTTTTTTGTTTTTTTGTTTTTTAATTGCCCACACTTGGTGCGAATACTCACATTAGTTCTAACGTCCACTTTCTCTCCTTTGGTCAGTAACGTACTGATAATTCCTATGTGACCATATCTAGCTGCTGTGTGTATACTTCGTGCACCGCTCTATAGAAACAGACAATGAGTTGTTGTTAATTATAGTCTCACTTAAGGTTGCTGATTTCATAATTAAAATGTTTAAAAAAAATTTTTTTTAATAAACAAGACGTTATATAAGTACAGACTTATTTAGCATGATTTTTTATGTTGCAATGACATGCTTTATTGAACACCTCTTTTTTTTTTTTTTTTTAATACCTTGTTTGGCATTTGAAGGTATACACCCTTCTTGAAGAGCATAGTAGCGCAGTCCGCATGGCCATTGAGTGACGCGATATGCATGAGCGTGCTGCCGTCTTTAGTTCTTTCCCAAATTGATGCTTTGAATTTGTCTGCCAGAATCTCAATAATTTGTGCGTGACCTCTCTCTGCCGCTAAATGCATCGGCGTCCGGTCTAAAATAAAAATATTTATTGAAATGTTTACTCATCTCTAGCTTATTGAATACACAAACATATTTGCTTGGCAGTAGAAAATGATATATTATTTATTTTTTTGCTATACATGTTGTGGAAGCCTACGAGTTTGGCTCATATGAAGCTTAAATAGCAGGAATTATTGACATGATATCTGTACAAGAGTATTTACAATATATATATATATATATATATATATATATATATATATATATATATATATATATATATATATATATATATATTTTAAATTGCCATGACAACGGATGTTTAGCTGACGTCACTTCATGCTACAGAAAATCACAAATGCAATCTAAAGGAATTTTTATTGTATCTGCAATCTCCTATAGATACATAATTAAGAAATTTAGATGTAACAAATTAAGTGAAAAGAAATCCAAGTTAAATTAAATTTTGAATGAATAAACGAACTAATTTTTATTAAAATTTGCTGACAAAATTATTTAAAATAATTTGTAATGTTATAATGTCTAACACTATTAATATAAATTGTAACTGTACTGTGAAGCAGTTGGTTTAAATTGGTATGTCTGATTTTACATAACAAAAGCCGTTAGTTATTATTATTATTAATTATTGTAAATATTTAAAAAAAAAAAGTAAATTTCAATTTTTCTAAACTACAACAACTCAACTTTAAATCCCCACCCCCACCCCCGCACAAAAACATTATTTTACATTAAAATGACAGTATTGAGTTTTCAACATGATCACTTGCTTTGTATTCTTTTAGGTGTTGAAAGTTTGTTGATGTCAATATAGAATACGTGACAATTTTACAATTTTAACGCTATATAAAAGTTTTAGTTTTAAAAAGTTTTATTTTACACAAGGTAGTTAAAAATCAAAACATGCACAACATGTGTTTCCAAGTACCAAACACGCGTGATTTTAACAGTTAATCTTGGATTTCAACTTTTCAACATAGTTTTTAAATCTGCAAAGAAATTCTTATTTAATTTTAAAAATTTCAACTTACCCTGATTGTCGACAATGGAAGCACTTGCCCGGACACCGAAGAAATATTTAACGAGCACGTCATCGCCACCCTCCGCTGCGATATGCAAAGCCGTCTGTCCTTCGGCCTGCAGAGCACACAATAAGCAAACTCAATAATATTTCAGTCAGTGGTTTTGAAGCAAAGTTTGGCCACATCAGCTTAAGCATACACACACGTCTTCAGTAATGCAGTGTCTTGATACAAAACCACCACGTCTGTGTTTCTTTTAACTATCCCCCTCCCTATAAACATCACGTGACTATCAAAAAGCCAACCCTCTACTCAATCAAAAATATAAAATAACTTTTTCTTCATACAAAAAAAAAAAAAAAAAAAAAAGAGAAAAAAAATAAATGATTTTATAGTCTATTTTTCTTCCAAGTTACAATATTATTATTATTATTAATACGTAGGTATACATAATACAAACATATTATAGGTATCATGGTACGTATAGCTCATTTCCTTCCTTACTTATTGCAAATACCATGGACAGAAAAAAAAAACTTTATGAAAAATGTGAAAGAAATGAAGGAGGGAAAGAAGGGATAAAATAAAACTTTATATATCATGAGTTTTGTAAATTTAAGCAAAACATGAAACAAAATCAATATAAAAATAACTTAGTAAACACTTTGCCAGACTTCATTGAAAACACTTTTTGGCAATAATAAAAAAAAAAAAATAAAAAAAAAACTTTAATAGAGTGACACGATATAAACTTAAGAGTTTTTTTTTTTTTTTTTTTTTTTTTTAAGTTTGAAATTTTACTTTATCACGATGCAAATATTACTTTTAGAACATCCCATTTTACTAAGAGAGGTGTTTTGAAAATAGTGATTATAAAACTTTTCTAAATAATATGATAATAAGCTTTAAAATACATTTCAAAAAAGTTAAAGATATTAATTTTCTCTTCTTAAATTTCTCATTTATTTACTTAACTGTTCTTGTAACAATGCTGTAATAAACTGTTTTAAATGCGTCATTTTACTAAGAAAAATGTACTTCTGCGCATTAACATTGCATAACTTTTAAATGTAAGCAAGTTTATGTCATCTTGTCATAAAATTAACCATCATTTTGCACGGAAGATATTTACTTTATTTCATATCTTTTATATAAAGTTACTTTTGAAATTATTACTCACATTGTCAGCAGTTTGCTATTTTTATAAAGCACAATGGTAAAATTTATTTCATAATATTTCGAGGAATAAAAACTCTTTATTAGAGACTATGTACTTGCTATGCAGAATTTTAAATTGTTCCACAAAGAATGTATAGTTGGAATTACATCTATATCTGATTCATTTAAAACATAGGAACTTGCCAATCTATTTATTTTACTATACATCTTAAAACAATTTGCAAGCAATTGTACCATATTGCAAATAAAAGTGAAATACCTGTTAGGATTTCTAAAAGAGTAGCTCTCTCATAAAAGTGAAAAAAATAAAACCATAATAATTCTTTGAAGGAACAATCAGAAGTTCTAAATCTGAATAATAATTATTAATTAACTTGTTAATAGCTCTTTAAAAATTAAACAAACCTGTTTGAGCTTGCCATTTATATCATTAGTATTTCTTTATAATTGATTTAGTATGGTTTTATGATGATTATTCACCTTAAAGCAGGGGTTTACATTTATATTATTTCAGCCAAATTGCTAGATCACTATTTTTTTTAATGGTATTCACTTCTTGTATTTATTGCACACGTTCACGTATCACCTTTTGTCTAAAGTATAAATTGTTAATCCACATTTACTTGACCTAATAATTCGGATATAGGGAACTGAAGTTACTTACATTTTGCACGTCGACATTGGTGCCGTAGTCAATAAGAATCCTGGCCATGTCAACATCGCGGCGGCGAGCCGCGATGTGCAGCGCGGTGTCCCCTCGCTCCGTGGTGTGCTTGAGTTGTTCACTGGCCAGCTGACCCAACAACTCTCGGCACATGGACTGGTTCCCGGACTCCACGGCCAGGAAGAGTGGAATCTTGCCCAGCTGAAAGAAATGAACCACTTCCACCAATCACAATCTCCCCTCCACATCATGGTCAATTTCTAGTTATTTCTTTCTTCTTTTTTTTCTCTCTTTTTTTTCACAGGCGCGATTGATCAGGCAATCTCCCTCTTAAAAGTGTTTTTTTTCTATTATCCCTACTACTACTTTTTTTTCTTCTTCTTCTTCTATCGTGAGTGTAATAGAACCACAATTCTCTCAAGAACTTTGCTTTGTTAAAAACGTCAGTGACCCTTAACTTTTATTAGGAAAGAAAATGTAATATCATGCAACTTTAAAAAAAAAAAAAACTTTTTAAACATCTGATTTGAACACCCAACAAATTGCTTTATTTTTTATGTTTTTTAAATTGCTAAACATAATAACTTTGTTTAGTTTTTGTTTTCCCCTATGCAACTAATTGAACAAATAGTAGTTGTTATTATTATAATATGAAGAAATATGAAAACTCAAAATTAGATGATGAAAACTCACGCTAGAAGATGTTGTATAAAATGACCTCAAAATATCATGCAACAAATTTACTTGTCAAAATATGTTAAATGTTAAATTAGTAATAACAAACTAAACATCATTATTATTAAAACTTATTTAAAATTTAAAACTTCAAAAATCTTTTAAATCTTAATTAACTTAAAAAAACTGATAAATTAATATAAAAGTACATGGGATAAATAACTATAATAATCGATTACTATTTACTTACAGCTTAGATTATATCAAATTTTCCAAATAATTAATTTGAATGTCAAATTCAAATGTCAACAAAGATTACACTATTCTAAAGAAAACATGTTTCAGAGACTTTAACGAGTGGTTCAACCACTCATTTTATTTTATAATAATAAGACATTTAATTTAATTGCACATCTGAAGAGTTCTCAAGAAATTGATTTTCTTTTTGTCTATCATGATCACGAGATTAAAATCTTTCTGATATATAATTCTTTTTATTTTATTGCAGTTTAAATATCTAAAGTATGACTAAACAACAATCGCATGAAAGAGAAATAATAATAATAATAATAATAATAAATGTTTCATTTTGTAAAAAAAGTCACGAGATTACATTTGCCCGCACACACACTCACTTTTTTTCTTTTCCAGAAAAAAAAATATATATAACAAACCAATTCGAAACTGTTTCCTTATACGATGATAAACAAATAGAAAACAATTTTATTTAGACTAAAAATCTTTAAAAAGAGAAGTAGAAAAAAGAGGGGGTGTATTTAGGAGAAAACTCCGAGTGAGAGTTATAATATGTTATTTTAAGTTTCTCTTTGTACTTAAATCATTGCATTTCATGTTTGTGAGTTTTAAATATTACAATTTATGAGGTTGTTGTGAGTTTTATTACATTGCTTTTTATATTCTATTCTGCATGGATACTGACTATCAGAACTGTATAATATTCTCTCTCTCTCTCTCTCTCTCTTACAAATGTATTATCTATTGTATCATAAAAGTAGTTACTAACTGTAACAAGACCATGTAATTGTTATTGCTATTGCGATTATATATATATATATATATATATATATATATATATATATATATATATATATATATATATATATATAGCGGTATGTAATACTCTTCAAAATCCAAGGCACATAGTATATTATGTAGTACATTTTTTACAATAATATATTACATTTTATAATGTTATTCATATTAAAAAGTGTCTTAAAGTCTGTACATTATTATTTTTTCTTTACAATATATAATATTAAAATAAAATGCCCTTATGTTCATTTTCACAGACTTGCTTTATGACACAATACTTAATAAAATTACTTTCCCCATCTGCCTCCCTTCTATATTATATATATATATTTTTTTAGCATATAATTTTGCAATCTCAAAAAGTTTAAAAGTTATGCTTATATATATATATATTTTTTTTTCTTCATAATTTTATAATTATGATGAAAGAAATATAAGACGATGTTTATCGCAATTATTAGAGTGGTTTTTGTCGCGCTAAAATCAGTGCTATTTGGTGGAGAACATATAGCAAATGGAGGGAGAGAAAAAAAAAGAGCGAGAGAGATTCACTCACTCTCTCTCTATATATCGCTACTCCGGTACCAGTCAGTACCGGGTTCAAAAGGCATGCACGTTAGTAATCACGCAAACCTACACTAAAACTCCTGGCGCGCGGACCTTTTACTCTGCGCAATGTTATATCTTCCTTTTCTTTCCCCTATATATACATGATGTGTACCCTCTTCTGATATAAAACATGCTGAGTCTATACTTTGTCTATACCTCTGATATACAATCATGATAAACAACAAATATTTATCAAATAATATAATATATACATATATATATATAAAAGGGGAATATTATTGAAGAAAGATGGGAATTCATTTAATTTATTGCTATCTGCATAATAAAGATAAAATGCAAGTAGTAAAAAAAAAAAAAAAAAAAAAAAACTTTATGCGTGTAAGTTGACTGAATATCCTGGGATTAAATGCACCTGGTACAAGTTAAAAATTAGGTCACAATGTTAGTTTTTTCCCCAAAATTTGCAGTATTTTATGTCAGTTGTATATATTGTATTTTAAGGGGAAGTTGTTGCATACATGCGCTTTCATAAAAAAAGTTGTTGGAATTCTATTGATTCAAAACATGGATCACATATTTGTGAATGGGGGAAAAAATGGAGATTTAAGACATATGATTGCTATATGTATAAATATTTTTTTTAGTAAAATACATCATGTATTCTTTAAAATCATAAAGTGAAATTATTTATGTATCAAGAAGATGGCTATTTATTACATTTATTTCTTAAAATATGTTGTCTTGTTACAGTATTCTACTTTATTTACTCAGATAAAATCTAGTATTTTTCTAAGTATTTTTCAAAAAGCACCATCTGGATACAGGTGTTTCAACTACTTTGTACTGATAAGGTAATATAACCTCAATTACCACATTACATTATTCTCTTGTTGAGAGTACTAGCAATATAAGTTTGAATTACCTCGCATCAACTTCATGATAAAAAGATCAATCAAAGTATCAATAAAATCTCCTAACTTGATATGTGAAAGAAGAGGAGATAAACATGATGATTACTTTTTCACTGGAATTAGTAGTTGAAGGTGTTAGCACGAGACTCGTGTGTAAACAAGCGAGCAAACAAAAAAAGCAGAGAAAAATTAGAAGGGGTTTTATAGTTACTTTACAAAAGGTTAAAATATTAATCAGATTTACGTTAGTGTTAATTTTTAATTGTACCCATTTTTGTCTAATTTTTCTATAGTAAATTTTTAGCAACAAACTTGAGTAACTTTTTTTCTCTGTCTAAACATAAAATAATTGTTTAAATAATACAAAATTTATTAATTATACTCTTTGAGTTAAAAGAATCAATTTAAAACTTATTTTTATGTGACTGACTTTGATTATTTCATTATTTAAATAATTGGTTAGAGTTTTAGGTACAAAATTATACTTAAGATGTTAAACCAAGTTTTGAAACGAGACCAATTTAAATTGTGTACCTACTAAGAAAATTAAGTATTTTGTTTTGATATAATTTTACTTGTCACGAAGAATATTTTCTTACTTTTTTTTTTACTTAGATAAAGATAAAGTTTTATATTTATTGTTTGCATTGTCTATTTCTATAAAAACACAAATTATACTGACTTCAAACTCATTTCATAGAATTTTTGTCTGTTCGAAGTTCTATTTTGTAAAACTTGACTTTTAATTGACTTTGGGTATTCAGTTACTAAACAAATGGCATGCAGTCATGAATGTTGTTTTTGTTTCTCACGTATTCTAAAGTATTCATAATTATATTTTATATGTATTTCATGATATATTTCAGTTAGTATATTATATGCTACTGATATAAAATCTCTCTTTTGCGATTGCTATTTAAAGCCTGCATTGTGAATGAAATATTGTTTGAATTATCAACTTTTAGCATCCTAGCTATGATATGAAAACAAGTGATACATTTTTTTTTTTTTTTTTTTAAATCAAGTTCTTGAGATTTGAATAAAGTTATACATTTGATTGGTACTTAGAAACTCACCACATCAGTCTTGAGTCGAATCTCCTTAGGGGCTGCATTGAGCATGACTCTGGCAATATTGGTAGCCGTGCTCGTCTGCCGAGAAGCCACCAAGTGGACGACCGTTTGTTGTTTTTGCTATATAAATACACAAAACACAATTTTTATTTTAACATGTTATAAACATTATAATATATAAAATAACATCAGATCTTTATAAACACAATTCACTTTTGTTCTTGCTTTACATGTAAACTAAATGGAAATAAAATCTCTCTCTCTCTCTGAAAACTTTTGTGAGTTCACCGCAATTCTACAACAAATCACGTGACTATATCGATATGAGAATAAAATAAAATAAAAATATATAATAATACAGAAAGAAAAACCTAGCAAAATCTTCCTCGCACATAAAAAAATGGATCCCTAGCGTGACATGCCGTGTGATCAAAAATAAAAACAAGTTTTAAGGTATACGATGAAAAATATTTTATATCATAAATCAATTTCTATCATTCATAAAATATTGACGAATATGAAATGATATTATTTCTTTTTTTTTTTTATTATTGTTATTTATTTCTATAAAAATTCAAATTATCGACATAAAATTTAAGAATTTAAAAAAATTGTTTCAGCCTATAGAACTATTCATAAAATTTTATAAATCAGTTTCATTCAACTTTCAAAAGAAAAAAAAAAAGTTTTTTCGTAATGTTTGATCAATGTAATTATTTCAGTTACTATAGAAATACGATACAATAGCTCTGATAATTATATTTATAATTTTTCAAAGCATCTCATATAACCCTGTTCCTTAAACTTTACTACTATCCAACTTCCGGTTACTTAACAAACTCAGGTAAAGCCCTACCTTTTACAATGTTAAACGAGTGGGCATGTTAAGGGCTGTACAGTATATATATGGCTTGTATCTCAAAAATTTTAAAATAAAACTTTGAAAGTTTAAAACGCCATTTGAAAGCTAATTGTAACAGCTACCTATGATAAAATTTTCAGAACCCGTGACTATAAGATAAGAGAGAAAATAAGTATTGAAATCAACATGGGCTCTTATGGGACTAAAACTTCAAAAAATCATAATTTAAAATATACCATGGTGACCTTCCAATTTTTAAAATTTTTTAAATATGCCATATCCTAATGTATCCCTTTGCAAAATTTTAGATTGTTCTTTCTTTGCAATTTTTTAGTCAAATCCCGCAGTACCTGATTTCCCACCTTAAATAAATAGAATTTACTCAGATCTATGTTAAATTATTAAAAAATCACAATAAACTTACCCCGCCAGTAGAGAAAAGGTCAATACCCTTCTTCGTAAGCATCAACTTGATCACATCCTCTCTGGAGAACATAGCTGCGATGTGCATGGCATTGTAGTTGTCCTGGACACGCACAAGCATTCAAATCTCCATTCTTAATGCCGGCGCAATTTACTGGTTTACCTAGCGTAACCAGTCGATTGCGCCAGCCCAAGAACATAGTTTCTAATAAATAAAGAATTAATGTACTATTGATTTAATTAATTGTAATTTAATTTAAAATAAATTTCTATTGCTGTCAAAATATTTTTATGAATGAGCTTCATCTTATTAAAAACGACAAAATTAATTAATATTATTTAACTCATATCTGATTTTAACTTCTATAATTTTCCAAACTAATTTAATATAGGTAAAACACATATTATCAATATTTAATAGTAATGCCAATAGTCAATAGTATTATTTGTATTTTCAATATTAAATTATTAATTAACAATTTTAACACAATTATATACAGTTTTAAAGACATAAAATTAATATTTATAATATTACAACATGCAAATTTAAAGTTTAATGATATATGAATATTTATAATGATTTGGCACTAATACGTCACTATAAAAAGAAAAAAAAAATAGAATTTTAATTTTTTTATAATTATTTACAAGTTTAAAACACATATCAAAAATATAACTGCAAGAGCACTTATACTGTCACATATTGCAATAAAAATATTAGGGAGATAAATAACTATTTTGGAACATAAATATAAATTGATAATGGGTACTTTCAGACTTGTTCCTTACATTTTTTTTTAAAGTTGAAATTAAAAAATAAAATCATTACCCGTTAATGTAATTCATTCTTAGAGATACAATATATGATTAATATCAGTTTGACAATAAAGAATTGCAATTTGTGAAAAAACAAGATGGCTTCCAGCCGTGTAAGAAGCCCCTGAAAGGTTATGCAACCAGTTGCTCCGATATTCACACCAGGCTGCATACTTTTCAGGGGCTCATACTATAGCAATCAGTTTATGTAATGTTATAATAAAATTGAATAATTACATAAAGAGTGTAATAAATTTTGTGTGCAAAAGTTATAAATATTATAATAATATTTAAGTGCATAATATTTTATATGTGTTTCATGCATAAATACATAACCTACAAAGATAATATGAAAGAAAGTAATAAACAATATAGAAAAACAGATCAATATTATAAAAAAAAAACAGGGTCAAAATTTATTAATGTTGTTTCTAATTTAAGTCTCATCATGGCCTGCTTATAAATATATATTTTGCATGTGCTTATTTTTATTCTTTTGTTAAAAGTTTTTAACTCTATCTCTCCCGCCGATATACAGTATATAATATTTATATTATATTTAGTCATATTGTTCTCATATTTGTTTGCATGCCTGCCCTCTGACTAAAAATTTACCTACTAACAAACGTTTAGACAGAAGCGCCAACTTTGAACACAAATCTCAACCCTCAAGTAAGCTGAAAACCATAGTGAGATTGAGATCAATGCAAAATACTCGATTATGGGACAATCACGAACTACAGCGCCTTTTTCCGCTACATGGAATTTTTATGAATTTTATAAGAATATTCTTCATATAAACATACTGAAATATTAAAATGTGTTATCTTTACAAAAATTACATTATTTTTTTAAAAATGACCTACAAAAACATCCTTTAAATTAAAAGAGTGCTAAAATATCGTGTAAAGTGGGTCATTTTTAGCAGATTTTTAAATAGATAAGAATACGCTCTCTCTCAAATTTTTATAGCGTGTGTTTATATTTTGCGTTAATTAAACGTTAGCAAGTAAAAAGACTAAATTGTTCTTAAATTTACATAAAATGGCAGGTATGAAAATTAATTTCTTTTTAATAATGATAATAGCACAAAAAATGAACAGTGTTTTAAATGAACAAAAAAGTACTCTTTGTATTATTTATGCTTTAATTGCTATAGATATATGTAACTGATTTTTCTCTATCTAAATTTTTGAAGTATAATAATGTAACCTGCTTGTTTTCGTACAAAATTATAGTATAATTATGTCATAATATCATGTAATTTTTTCTTTTTAAATTAAAAATTTTAATGGATTCGCCTTTCTTTTTTTTCTTTTTCTTTTTCTTTTTTTTTTTTTTTTTTTTTTTTTTTTTTTTTTCATATTGGGCACTAAGGCTTGATAACAAAATAAACGGGCGATAAATATGCACAAGCATGTAAACTTTATGTCAGTTTGACATTAAACATACCGACTTTTTTTATTATTGAGAAACGCAATGAAAAAATTTTCTATACTACCCTTCGACTATTTCATTTGCATGCTATTTAAAAAAATAATAATAATACCCTAATAAACATTAAGAACATGAATATTTATTACTATATTATTATTAAAAATTATATCATAAAAATCTAATTAAAATATAAATGACATAAAAAATTACAATTATAAATTTGATTTTATTTAATAAAAAATATATTATAAAATAAGAAAGTTTAAAATTTAGTTATATTTATGTAACGTTGGTAATACTGATATTCATTTAAGTATATCCAAATCATTAGCAATTCAAAGTTTTGACCTGAATCTGTGACCCGGTCTAAAGCTAGCTATATAACTGTATCATATATATACTAAACTTGGTATCATATTATTATATACAAAAGTTTTCCATTGTATACTCCTGACCTGCGTGCTATGCAAATGAGGTAGTCTCTGACACCTGCTGTTCACTTTCTCTCTCTCTCTCTCTCTCTCTCTCTCTCTCTCTCTCTCTCTCTCTTAAGCCACAATATAACAATACTACAATCACCCTATATTGTACACGCATTATAATATCTATTCAAAATCAATCGAATTATATTTATAGCAATATTATCTTTATCTATTTAATGTTTGCACCAAAAAAAAAGTAAAGAAAATAAAGAAAAATATCACTCGTCAACGCTTTTATATCATGTAATTTATCTTATTTATCATCACTATTCAATCTCTTTGTATATTTTTTGAATAAATTATTTTTTATTTAATATTATACAAAAAATTAACATGCAGTCAAGATTTTACTATACAATGAGCGTGTATTGCATTTATTTTTGTAAGAAAATATTTCTCTGCAGCTTACTGGGGTAATTTTTTTAAAATACTTTAATTTACAAATTTATCATGTTTTTTTTAACATTTTAGTTTGTTTGTTTGTTTCTTATTTCTTTATATAGTTCAAAGAGAAGCTAAAACTTGTATTCAATACAAGGAGAGCAACTTCATTACGAAATTGCAAAAAGCAATTACTAAATTACAACTCTTGTACTGAAAACCATTAATAACTTATTGCTTTTTATTATATTAAATAATATAAATGAAATTTATTACGTAAAGGCGATTACTATAAATATTTTTACATAATATATTTTTTGCATGATAAAGTAAAGGCGTGTTGCAGTTAGCTATTATACATTTAAAAATAGACATATTAACAGAAGATTATCTTTTCTTTTTTTTATTTTTTTTTTGTACGAAGTTTTATGATAATAAATAGGATAAGGAAGCTTGTTGCAAATTTATCTAAAAGGCGTGGCAACAAAAATATTCAGGAAGTTTAAGTAAGATACAGGATATATTTCAGGGAGGGTTTAGATTATGATTGATGTACACAATATGTACTGTACAATCATTTACTATTTAGGTTAAAAAACTATAAATATCTCCAGTACATTGTATAAGATACGACGTTACATACAGTGTAATTACTCCCAAAATAAAACCAGACAAAATATATTATCATATAAGCCTATATTAATATTATGCTGAAAATTTTACATGCCACACCTTACAAAGGAAAAATATTTTGTTAGTATATAATATAAATATTTTTTTATCTTGATTAAAATTTCCATAGAGTATAGAAAATTTTTTTGTGTTAACTCAAAAAAAAAAATAGTAATAAAATTTCAATGGTCTATAGCCTTGACAAATTTATATGTATACATATACATGCAATAATAAGATACGAGATTTTGATAATATTTTGGAAACTTATTTATAGACGAAAATAATGCCATTGAGTATAAAATATGGTATGGTGCTGTTGATGTTTTTAATATTTTTTTTCTGGGTTATATTCTTTCTTTTTTTGCAATGAATACCAAAAGATTGACTGCTGATATAAAAATTAAAATAAATTTTATCGAATAATTTAACGTAAACACGCTTTTTTTACATTACTGATTTTAGAGAGGAAAGTTAAAATTCACACACTATTACAGCATGTAACAATAAATTCTTATTTATCTATTTATTTTTTCAGAAATCATTACTACGCAGTAAGGGGTAGGTTCTTAATATTCCCATAGTCATTTTCACAGCAAAATAATAATAAAATTGTATATCTCTTTCTTAAATATAAAATAGTCTTAATTTTGAATGTTTATATAATACTAATAAAACACAAAACATAAATTATAAACACACGCAATTAAAAAAAAATGGAAGATTTTTTTTTCTTCCCCTAAGTCTATAAACTTAATAATATAATAAATAAACTCGTTATATAATAATAAAAAAAAAGTTAATTTCTTAGCATGTTAAATTAGATTTTATCATGGGTTTTTGTACTTATTTCATCCATTATAAAAAGAATTAGAGGAAATTAAAAAAACTATGAAATCAAGTTAAGTAATTAACTGTAAGTTAATGGATAACGATCAGATGACATGAAGCTGATGAACGAGTTCAGCTATACGATCGTAGTGAGAATATTATTATAGAAAAGAGTAAAAAAAAAAAATCAAATTATAATGTTCCTTCTGCCTTTTTTTAAACCGTTTAGTCTCATTCTATCACGCACAATTGTCATATAATACATGACAAAATATCTTTATGTCTTAAAGACATTCCATCAATCATTGTTTGAAAAGCACATGTTTGAAAATATTTTATATAATCAGAAAAAATATATATTTACATTGAAAACAGACCTTGAATGAGGTGTTAGAAAAACTTTTTGTAATTTTGTTAATATTTTACTGCAGATATTTTGCAGACGTATCTATTATTATGATTATAATTTTTTGTTAAACTTAGATTAAAACTATTTCATAATATTTTTGCAGATGTAAATTAGAGTAATTGAAAGAGAAAGATATAGAGATAGTGTCCATGACCGCTTTAAGCTTTATACAATTTAAATTGCAATTTCAACTTGTATAATATATATAATATTAGATAGAAGAAAGAGAGAGAGAAGGTATAGAATTTCACACTCCTCTCTCCCTATAATACAGCAAACATGCAAACTCTCATCGTCACATATGACTCGCAATGCAGCGTGTTATAAACAAGCAAAGCAAACACTTCTAAAACTAAGCAAAGCAACTCATACATTCACCCACAACAATAAAGCATAATTATTTTAATTATTAAAATTGCCGGAGTTTAAAGGTTATGAATTACAGTGGTTTTATAATATATTATTAATTTATAATTTTTTTTAAAGGTATAGAAAAAAAGGGAATGTTTTTTTATCAATAATATGTATAACAAAGAAACCTGTGAAAGATAAATAAAAAGTTGTTTTTCTTTTAATAGTATTTTCAAGATGTGTCACCTAAAGTTGGATAGTAAAGAGGGGGTGGGGGGAATACTGTAGATTATCATGGTAACTGTTACGAATCGTGCCGAGAAATAAAGTGTAAATGTGTATAGTTGGTATTTTATTTCTCTCACTATAAAATTTTGCTACAAATTATTATTATAACATTTGCGTTATAATAATTATAATATCAGTTATGATGAATATTGCGGCACGTAAAATGATAAAATTAGAATAGAATGTTTTTAAAAATACTAGAGCAATTTTGTCGTAATTTGAATTACATCATAGTTTTATCATTAATGTTAGTTATTATTAGTATTTGTTTGTAATAGTTATAAAATTCATACATATTATTATAGTTTAAATAAATATCATGATAATTGTTATTTACATTATAATTCCAATAAATTCCCATATATATGTATCTAGTTTTAAATATATGTTTTGTTAAAAAAAACTAACGTATTATATAGGTTAAAAATTATTGAGAGTTGATTATGATAACTTTTATAATTTTTATTAAAACCCCAATTCATTAATTATTGTCAACGATAATTCCTCTTACGCTCACGATATAATAAAACAGAAACTCCAGCTTTTCATTTTGTTTTAACTTTTATGTCATAACATATACAAACTTTAAAATCAAGGTTACAAAACACATTATATTTGAAGGAAATATAAACATAATAATCATTATTTTAAATAAATTGTTTTTAAAATTACATGATATTAATTCATTACATCGATACATACATTAACCATTATATAACTCATCATTTTTTTATTAAATTTTTTTTTTGACAAATTAAAGTATAAAATATAATAATATTAAAAATGTAAAAAATATAATATCATTGACCCGTGTATTGATGAAAAGTCTGAGTTTTGTTTGGTGCTGGTTGGAGCGCGATGCCACGCTGGTACTGGTTTCGCGTGTTTGTGGAAAAGAAAGAAATACAGATCGCCATGATAAATCAATGACGACCGTGTAGAGAGAGTAAGAGAAAAAGAGAGAACCTCTTGGTTTTTGGTATACTTGACTTTTTTTTGTGTATCGAAATTATTGTCACTGCTCATATACAACTACTCAAATAAAATAATACTGCTTTATTAAATAATATTCATGTATATATTGTATGGTTTTTAAAAGTTATATTATGTATTTCGTGTTGCAAATTTTTATTTTTATTTATTTAAATAAAAATTCAATTTACAAGGTTACAAAAGACTGTTTCCGTTGCTATTATTATTATTATTTTAAATTCGCATAAGATTACCACAAAATTGCTCACATTTATTTTTTATATCGTATATTTCTTTATGTTGTTTGTGTATACGAGTAATAAGATTTTAGTTCGTGGTTTGAGTGTTTTTTGAAAATTGTAAAAATTAATTATTATCTATATTTTATGCAAAAGTGATAGAACTAAAGAAGATCAAAAGATTTTCTAATCTCTAAAAAAATTTGGTTGCAAGTAACATTAAAAATAGACTGAAATGTGCTTTACTATATAGAGAAACAAAATGAAAATTTTGATGAAATTATCAGTAGTAATAAACTGTTAACAGAAAATTTTATATTAATTGGGCTGAATGTTGAGAACTAATGCAGATTGCTATTTAATGTGATGCTGACAACCCTTAATATTGAAAAAAATAATTTTTTAATCAACAATTTTTTGAAGATTTTTTATTTTATATTGACTATCCTTATCCATCCTGATCAGTCCTACTAGATAAATAAAAAAAATAGGATTCAAATTTTGATAGATAATAACTACAGCAACATACGTAGACTCATAAATAAAATTTAAAATAGTGAAAAATTTGACCGTGTCAAATACAAAATGTCAAATACATAATATGTTTTCTGTTTATAGTTTATTACCTTACAAAAATAATATAATAAAATATTGAATAAAATTCTCAATGAAGATATTAATGTGTATTTTTTTGTTGTGTGTTTGTGTATAATTTAAAAAAATATATAAGTGTTAACATTAATGAATCAATAAATATGTAGGGAGCTATTTTTTTTTTCAAAAGAAAACCCACCAACAAAACAGGTTCTGCATCCTTTTTTTTACTTGATGGTGAACCTGACTTTTCTTTATCTTTTGCTGATCCAGACGTTTTAGGAACGAGAAGTAACTTCATTGCTGTATTATTGTTGTAATATTCACTTAGACCTGTTGGTTCATTGTTTCCACGTTGTATTCCAAGTAAACGTTGCCATCTCATCATACTCTTGGTCCTTGGTCTCTGTTATAGGTGGAAGGGAAAATATAGGGAAAAAATGACACAAATACAGGAGAAACAAGGGACATGCACGCATACACACACACGACACAACACAGATTTAATGGATTTTTTTATATTTTGTTTAGGGATAAGCAAAGGAAATGAAATAGAAAACAAGAAAAAATAGAATAGAGATAAGTTTTTATATATAAAAAAAATGGATTAGTTTTTTATGTTTAGTTTATCTACAAAAGTATGTTCAAGTATTTTTTTTAAGTATGTATAAAAAAGTTTAATATATGTATAATTTTTTTTAGTATATTCATTTAAATATTTTACATATTTATTACAGTTTTTTTTTATTAATTTGTTATGATGTGTGAATGAAGACTTACATTATTTCTCGCTGATATGTCCACTCCAAGTTCGATCATGCGATCAATGAGAGATGTACGATTGTCCTTCACAGCATACATGAGTGGAGTCATCCCATTCACCTGTAATTTTTTAAAGACAAAAGCATTCAGTTAGCTAAGTAACAAAAGGATTAGATGAAATCAATACACTCTCAAATTTTTAATAATTTCGACTGTGATGTGATGACATATATATTAAACTAATTTGTTTCTCTTTGTTTCAGCAATTCCATGTTATGGGCTGTTCACAATGAAGTGTAAATTCACGTATTTTTAACGTAATAATCCAAATAACATTGATTGTTGCATCTTCATGTAAAAGGTATTTGAATTTACGTATCATTGTAAGCAGCCCATTGTAGTTTTTTAAATTTACTAAAACAACTGAAAACAGATAGCATGATCTATAGATACGTAAGAAAGTTATTCATCACTTTAAAAAAATACTGAAGTTCATAGAAATTGATCAATAAAAATAACTTTTTATTTTTTGTTACGACGAATTTTTCTTTTAGTTTTAAATATGTAACATTTTTAATTAACATTTAATTACATTACTTTATAATGAAAGAATATATACACGAATATATGATTAGTTTTATATGGAGAACTTTATCTCCATAACTATCTATCTATAGTTATCTTTATAACTTTCTATTTATTACTTGCTCCTGCCAAAGAGCAAAATTTTTTTTTTTTATTATTATTTACAAATACTCTGAATTAAAGTTATATAAAAACTATTCAATTGTTAGTATTGTTAGTAGTATCAATAACAGTAGCCCCGCAGCCACATTAAAAGGCTACAGTAAAAATATAGTCTATAGTAAAAATAACCAATATACCAATAACATTTGGTTATAGACGTTAAACATACGAAAGGGCAAGTATAGTCAAGTATATACAACATCTTCCCTTTTAGCTGTACTTTTTTTTAAAATAAATTTGAATATATATAAATAAATCGATAGTCGTCTTTATTTAAAAAAAAAAAAAAGCATAAAAGAAAATACAATTTTTGAAAGGGCGAGGTTTAAGCCTGACTAAATGTCTGGCCCACTCTTACACCTAACCCCAACATAAAAATATCCATGAATTTTTAATTACAAGCAAACCCATAAAAGAAATAATAATATGTAGAAAGAAAGACATTTACAATTATCATATAATATAATTATATGTATAAATAAACAAAAAAAATGCATATAGTTATCTGTTATCTGGTATAAGTGGCAATTACTGCAATATATATATATATATATATATATATATATATATATGACATGTTCTTTCTGAATTCCCGAGCGCGTCTACCTTACCCCCTAGAAAACGTCTGAAAAAAATATATGTGGTTTAGAGACTCAATACAACTACAAATATCAAGTTTTACATCAATCAGATAAATTTTCGAATTTTCAGGGCACTTAGAAAAAATTCGGTTGGATCGAGCCATAGGTAAGAGCTCATTTTTTAACGTTTTGGAAGGCACTTTTCTCTGTAAATGTACATTGCATGCCGTCATTTGTATTTTTTGTGCATTGTAAACTGTTATGAAAGTAAACTGGCGTGATTAAAATTTTTTTTAAAAGTACAGTTTTTTCATAAAAAAATCCCCAAAATGGCCCGCGGGACGATTTTTTCGACTTTGGATTTTGCTATAACTGACTCAAATTTTAATATTTTTTCAACAAATTTAAATCACAGTTAAAAGAGTGTATTAGCAAGCATACTGAGCAGAAAAAATATTTCTATACCAAAAACTATCCTGGTGGTGGGGTCCCGAACTTGTCACCAACCCGAAAAGGTGGGTATGTAAAACCGCAAAAATAAAAAGGTCGCTACAAACATTTTTTCTCAATTTTGATGGAAAAGTGTAGCCTAGGATGTAAGAAGAATGCTATTATGGTAGACTTAATGTATATTTTGTTTTGAGTATTTTTTACGCTAAGTTGAAAATTGTGATATTTTTACTTTTTAACGTGCATTACGGAGACACCTCAAATACGAATTAAATAAATGTTTGAACTTTTTCTTTTGCACCTTTGACTAAAATGGAACGATGAAGTGTGTGCAATTATAAAAAAAAGTTTTAGGCGCAAAAATGTTGCTCAATGATAAAAAAAAATCGGAAAATTGTGGCAAGAAATGAAAAAAATCGATTAAAAATCATATTACAGATATGTTAATTTTTATACCATTGTAAGGGCGCTAAATGTTATTCAAATGTTAAAATATCATATAAATAAAGAGGTGCCGGGGGATAGCTAAGACCAGGCGGTATCGGGGGAGGGGGGGGGGGATTGGCGGATGACAAACGTATATTTGTAAAAGTTATGAGCTTTTTGATGTCAGATTGTTATAACCAATTTGAAAAAAAAAGTTTCAATTTAATATTTTTATTTTATGCTCCTATGAAGACAAATAAATAAATTTTTTATGCTAGCCTAATGTAACAACATTTTTACGCTATTACATAATTTATGATATAGTAAATAAAATACTAAATAATATGATAGTTTCGATGCTACCATGATTATTTTCCGAGAAAAAAAATGTGATAATTTAGAAACTATTCAATGCAGTATCAATTAAGTATTTTATTTTCCTATATAGAATATTAACGTCCCACATAAGGTAACAACGAGAAAGAAAAATGTAGTAGAGCCGAGCCGAGAATCGAATATTTTGATTAGCAAGCAACGTTATTTTATATTTAATACCACAAGCTCTGCTGTTTATTATGCATACTATAAAAAGTATTATTATTAATTACACATTTAAAAATTTGAGCTTTAAAATTATTGTTTTAAATTCTGAGAGAATCAATAGAATCAATGTAATAATAATAATTCAATATACCCAGGCAGGAACTGGAAATCTAATTGATTAAAATGCGCTTGTCATATATACCACTTCTAATTTTTAATGTTCTAGTTTTCCTGCATCTAGGAATCACAACAAACTTGCAAAAATAGTCTAAAAATTAAAAAAAAAAAAAAAAAAACGTGTTATCAGTGTCTTGCTTTCTTCTTGTTCTTATTCTTCTCTCTCTCTCTCTCTCTCTCTCTCTCTCTCTCTCTCTCTCTCTCTCTCTCTCTCTCTCTCTCTCTCTCTCTCTCTCTCTCTCTCTAATTGAATTCACATAATTTATATTATAAAACCCAAAATTTAAAAATACCAGTCTGTGATGGCCAGCACAGTATGCTACAAATTTTTATAGAACAAATCATATCTCAAAAAGATCGTTTCAAATTTTCATCCGTATATGTCAAATCAACTTAATTCGCTTACCCCATATCCTTTACATCATAAAATATTTAATTTTGGCAAATTATTTTCAAATTGAGTTATAAAAATCTAACATCAAAATTACTTTTACAAAAGTTACGTTTATCATCCGCCAATCCCCCCCCCCCCCCGATACCGCCTGGTCTTAGCTATCCCCCGGCACCTCTTTATTTATATGATATTTTAACATTTGAATAACATTTAGCGCCCTTACAATGGTATAAAAATTAACATATCTGTAATATGATTTTTAATCGATTTTTTTCATTTCTTGCCACAATTTTCCGATTTTTTTTTATCATTGAGCAACATTTTTGCGCCTAAAACTTTTTTTTATAATTGCACACACTTCATCGTTCCATTTTAGTCAAAGGTGCAAAAGAAAAAGTTCAAACATTTATTTAATTCGTATTTGAGGTGTCTCCGTAATGCACGTTAAAAAGTAAAAATATCACAATTTTCAACTTAGCGTAAAAAATACTCAAAACAAAATATACATTAAGTCTACCATAATAGCATTCTTCTTACATCCTAGGCTACACTTTTCCATCAAAATTGAGAAAAAATGTTTGTAGCGACCTTTTTATTTTTGCGGTTTTACATACCCACCTTTTCGGGTTGGTGACAAGTTCGGGACCCCACCACCAGGATAGTTTTTGGTATAGAAATATTTTTTCTGCTCAGTATGCTTGCTAATACACTCTTTTAACTGTGATTTAAATTTGTTGAAAAAATATTAAAATTTGAGTCAGTTATAGCAAAATCCAAAGTCGAAAAAATCGTCCCGCGGGCCATTTTGGGGATTTTTTTATGAAAAAACTGTACTTTTAAAAAAAATTTTAATCACGCCAGTTTACTTTCATAACAGTTTACAATGCACAAAAAATACAAATGACGGCATGCAATGTACATTTACAGAGAAAAGTGCCTTCCAAAACGTTAAAAAATGAGCTCTTACCTATGGCTCGATCCAACCGAATTTTTTCCAAGTGCCCTGAAAATTCGAAAATTTATCTGATTGATGTAAAACTTGATATTTGTAGTTGTATTGAGTCTCTAAACCACATATATTTTTTTCAGACGTTTTCTAGGGGGTAAGGTAGACGCGCTCGGGAATTCAGAAAGAACATGTCATATATATATAATAGATAAATGATTTTGTATTTAATATATAAAAATAAATTAAAGTTTTAAGCATAGTAGCTTTATTTTAATTTTACCTAAAACAAAATCTACATTTTATTTAAATTGTCTTTAGCGTATAGAGAGCAATTTAACGACGAAGCTCACGTTCTTAAATTATGATCTATTACTGCAGTTAAAGTACACGCTGACTGCATTTGTTTGATGTCATGACATGACTCATCAAAATCAGAAGGTCAGATTTCCATGAGCATTTGCTTATATACAACTACTCTGTTGCTTACAAATAACTTTTAATATTATTATTCATCCTAATCAAGTTCATACATGAAAAATACAATCAAGTTGAAATGGAGAGCTATTTTTAAATTATTAATATTTACAGTTTATTAAATAGTGTTATAGAATTAATTAAAGTTGTCATAAAAAATTAAATTACTTTCTATTATGTAATAATTTATTTTTAGTTTTTTATTAACGGTTGCTTTAATTTAAAGTTTTAAATATAGGTTATAATAATTATTGATATACTATATTATGCTCTACTTGTAATTTGCATATACATATATATATATAGGCACTTTATTATTGTATGGTATACAAAATCAAAATAGTTTACCCTGACAGCTAGAGAGTTTTCAGCACGAATATTGTTTGATATGAATGAATTCTAGAATGACGTATCAAAGAAATGAAAATAATACAGTACTTTAAAAAATATGTTTTACTATACTGTAAGAAGAGCGAACGTAATTAATAAGTTAGTAAATATTTGTTTCATTTTTTATAATCACTTTATTTTTGTTTTATTATTTATAATCGGTATAGCATTACAGCGTAATCACGTCAATTTAAAACATAAATTACAACATCAAGCTATTTCATATACAAAAAAATACATAATAATGATTAAAAAGTATCGGTTTGTGATTAGTTTTCCGTTAGTCGGTTACCGGTTCAAAAACTTTGGTCAGAAGTATTTATTGACTTAAAAACGTGTAAAAGTGTATCTAGTATGCGTCATTTGCGTTTCTTGGTCCTGCAGTAATTTCCTCAAAAATTACTTAAAGAATGTTTCCATGCACACACCAGCCTATATTTATACCTCTCTGTCAATATAATTCTCATTAATATTAATTCTTATAAATGTTTTTGAATGAAAAATAATTCATACCTACTTATGTTTTTAAATCAATATATAATTATAGTATTGAAAATGGTGTGTAAAAAAAAATAATAAAAAAAAAAATAAAACTATTCTTATTATATGGAATTAATTACTGATTATTGATTGTATTGTTATTATACTCCTAAAAAATATTAAGATAAATTTTTTATTTTTCTAAAAAATAATAATAATAATAATGTTAAATAATTGGAAATTATGGGTCCCTCGCCGTTTTCCAGCGCTCTTTTCATTGGTTACATGTCACATCTGGTGACAAACTTACTCTTTTTTTTTAATATTCATTTACATACTTTTATACTTTCATATTTTATTACATACTGCAATATAATAGTAATGATTCTTGTAACATATTTTACAGTTTAAGTAATACTTAACAATAAAAAAAATATGTCCCTTTATTATTAGTCTATACATAAAAATCCAATTTGAAATCGTTTTGATGCAGATTTTCTTTCAAATGTTATAAAAATCTAAATTTAATGATTGTTATTGTACAGTATACTTAAAGTACTTTCATAATATATAAAGTAAATGTAAAATAAAAACGCTATTAAAATATACTGTAGAGTAGTTAAACATTCATTTCTATACAAAAAATAAATTACTTCACCGTTGTACAGACATTAAAAATGAAGCTATTACATAACTAATATAAGTACAAAAAATAGAATTTACTAAATTACTTATGCAAATATTCATTATAAAATATTATTATTACCACACATATAAAAATATTAGTAATATAAAAAATATATTCATTGCAATATTGCGTTTTTAATGCAAAGGAAAAATTATTTCAACGTCATTATTAACCAAAAAATATGGCAAGTAATTTCAAAGAAATAAAACTTTTTTTTTTTTTTTTTTTTTGTACATGCTTGAGAATATAAAATTGTATTGGTGTACTAAAAATGTTGTTGTTGTTTTTCAATCGATTTACAAAGAAGAGTATAGGAAATTCTCAGCTGGTAGTAGACACGGTAATGTCCGCGTGGAAATTTTTCTGTCATGAACTTTCAAAATAGCATACATTTTTTTATACATATATTATATTATGAGATAAGTGCAATTTTTCTTTCCTTCAAATTTCAGCTTAAATTTGGAGGCATGAAAATTCGTGCAAATTTTAACTTGAGTGTATATTATAGAAACACACGTACGCCATGTAAATAAATCAGAATAAAATAACATACGATGTTTTCAAGTCTTACAATTTATTTTCTTCAAGAAAATATATGATATTATATTTGTTTCATTGAAAAACAATATTTGCCAAGTTACTGTAGTTGCATGATACAGCAGTCATATAAACAAAATGATTCACTTTTGCATGCATAGTTTTTTTATGTCAGGTTGATGTGATTCAAGATTGTATTATTAAGAAAAATAAGGACATCATATTTTTAATAATTATTGAAATTTCATAATAAATTTCTTAGTAAAAGACAAACGTTTCAATTTTTTATAAAAAGTATTTGCATAGTAAGTTTTATGATTATATAAACATAATATACCTATGTATAATTTATTACTGTACTAAAATAGATTTTTATTAATATGTTAGACGTGTAAATTATTATTTAAGTTATAGCATTTTGTGAAGATTTTATTTAGGAATTTTTTTTCATGCATCCTGAAAATTTTAATTTTAATAATAGTTTTTTATTTTTTTTGTTTTTTGTTTTTTTTGCTTTGTTTATTTCTGTTCTGAACATTCTTCATTTCAAGAACGATGCAAAATAATGAAATGTTATTTTATTGTTTTTATATTATCCAAGTATTTCATGGAAACTCGACGACCATTCCAAGTATGTATTGAGTACGGAGGAAGAGCAAAGTCCGCTCTTTACGGTTTCCACCACACCAAAGAAAGAAAAAAAAAATAGACTCCAACCTCAGTCTCAGATTGAGTGACGAGTAACAAGGAAGAAATATCACAGAACTGATATAGTTTAATCATTTAATTTTGTGTGTGTTATCCAAAATCAATTAAGCACGTTTTAATTAGCATACAAGATCATACAATAGTGTCATACGTACAGTACATTACTATAAATAATTGTGCATCATTTCAAGCAATCTCCACTTCAAGGTACAGTTAATTTTAAATTTTACTATAATTCATATCTACTGTATTCATATTTATAATGTTTAAAGTAAAACCAATAGTAACCAAGCAATAATTAATTATCAAGCTTAATAATCAAGCTTTTTGATAGAATTTTGACTCAAAAATATATAATACTGTATATTGAGTTTTTTTTCCTTCAAGAAAGATTTTTGGAAATGGATATGTAGAAGAGAGACAATGTTGTACAATGTTGTAATAGGTATAATATTTTATTAATGAAACTATATTTCATCAATATATCATCTTTCTTATTCAGTTCTTGCTATAATTCAACGACTATTCTAAACTTAAGTTATAATTATTATTTAATAATATGATTATGCGATGAAAAAGAAAAGTATAACCTCGCTGGTATTTAGAATTATACTCAAGATATTTTACTTGATTTAATCAAAGCTAACCTACATTCTAGGGAAAAGATGTTATCTATAGACGTCGGTTGGTCGGTCTTATACTTGAGGCCGCTTGCTACTGTATGCTATAGCTATAGCTAGCTCTAATGAAGCACGAAATGCTGCTGATGCAAGCTAGGTAAGCGTGTTTGCAAGTACACTGTATGCCGCACTTAGATATTATTAGGAGACATTGCTACTTACAACTGAGGTGATCTGCAGTAATATGAATCATTAAGAATCGCTTGCTTTTATATAAAAATAAATATATGATGATTAAAGCCATAGACCACATAAAACAACATGTGCTTTTTAATGAATAAACACGAAATAGGATCTACAAAACTGTTAATAATTTTTACAAGAATGTTAATGTAGCCCCACGAGAGAGCGTGAAAAAAAACTGTAAAGTATGCAATTTGCGTGAAAATTCATGTTTATGACGTCAGAAACATGCAAAAATTAGTATGAAAATGTTGTGCGGGTTGCATAAATCGACTTTTCTGATCACTGCTACGAGGCTACTGTTGGGTTTTGAGACCAACTAATGTTATTTGTGTAAATCCCATCAAGTATTTTGTGATATAAATGCTCATGTTTTTCTCTGGTCTATTTTTTAAGCAATTATAACATGTTCTATTAAGTCAACTCTGAACTGACTCTTGTGTCAACTTTTAAACCAACTTTGTTACCATGTAATCAAACTATAGTCATTAGGCAAAATCAATAATAAAAATTTTTAATAAAATTTGGTTGCTCAAAATCAATTGCTTGCCTAAGTCTCGGATTGAACATCTTCGGCTCGCATTCTTACGCACTTGTTATCGTTGGTGTTGTAGCACCAATCAGAGACACACTAGATAAAGGCAAGGGAACCAAAATTTTACATTACGCCTATGTGAAGGGTTTTTGTCTTTTTCATTTCGTTTTTATTTATTTTTTTTTTAGACAACTATTACTACTGTACCGATTTAGGAAAAATTTTAATTGAGGCTTTAATTTAAGTGACTAGGCATACTTTAACCTGTTTTAAGGCATTATTATTATTACTAATTTTCAATTGCCAAACATGCTCAGAAAGATGGGACGATTAACATTTCAAGAAGAAACCTCAATTGGACAAACTATCACAAAAACAGTGCCGCGACTTGTACTAGATTAATGTGCATTGGCCCCATATTCCATGGCAGATAAAAACGTGACGCAGTAAAAAATCAGCTTCACAGATCTCACGCAAATCTCTTACAAAAACCCCACTAGAATCTCTTCAACTAGACATTGCTAAGTAAAAATATTTTTACGTTTTAGAATAACTATAATGCTAATTTTAATTTCAAAAGTCATCAATTTTTTATCAAACTGAAAAAAAAAAAAAAAAGACGAAAAACAAGCTACTTTCTTACAAACCATTCATAAATATCTAACAATCTATATAAAGTAGTATTACTGAAGGGCAAACTACTTGCACGCAGTAAATAATATTATAATAATTGCGTACGTTGATTTGTTGATGGTGATTTGTTTACGAATTAACATTTTTAAACACGTAATCCTGTTAAAATTTATTTATATTTTTATAATTAAATAATATATATTATATAATATAAAATTATATTTAATTTTTATTTTACACACGAAAAAAAAAAAAAAAAAAAAACACTTCCTTTGGTTTTCTACGATCGAATTAATGAGACAAATAAAACTCTGTTTTGAACTGTGTTCAAAATTTTTCAATTTCAAGGGCTGTACCAGAGAATGCCGCATAAATTCACATAACTCTTACGTGAAGATACAACAATTGATGGATTCTTACGAGAAAGTTATGTAAATTTACGCGTCACTTGTGCTAGGCCATTATATTTAAGAAAAATACTGGAATTTGTTTTATTTGTTTAACTTTTAAATGTTATTTAGGCGGTGATAAAAGTCACCTCCTAATTTTTCAAACATGGTCGTCTGCACTTCATTTCTAGAACTGCACAATGAGGATGACTACAAAAAAATTGAGGTGGTAATTTTATTTCGTATTCTAAAAGAGGACATGTCCTGAATCGATGCATATGTGAATTTCTAATTTTTGAGTTGATTATGTATTTTAATTTATTTTTGAAAGTCGCACAATGACGTCACAGGCTGTACCTTATGCATGTGAACATAGGAAAAAGTTGCAGCCTGTGTCGTCATTTCGTGACTTTCAAAAATTAATTAAAAATACTTAATGAACTAAGAAATAAAACATGCACACATGTATCGATTCAGGACAATGTACTTTTTTTTAATATGAAATAAAACTACCCCCCCCCTCTAGTCTTCCTCATTTGTTACATTTAAAGGCAACTTAATTATAAATCAATCGTAAGTTTTAAAACAATTTTAAAAATTGCAAAGTAATTTTTTAATGTTTTTTTTTTTAAATTAGAACCTATCCTATAATGTATAGTATAGTGTATAGTATAGTATGAGAATGTCAAAATAAATTGAATACGCGATAATAAAATAATGAAACATTGTTGAAACATACAAGGTATACTGCAATACCAGTGGAATATATCGCTTTTGTATTATACAACAAACAATATGCAATTTTAATTTAAGTTATCATCTTACACGTGCTACATCATAATTTTACAATTATGCAATGTGTGTCACACAGTAATGTAGTCTAATAACACTTTTGTTTCTAATTATAATATTAATGAAATGCAAATATATTTCAGTTTTAAATATCACATGTACGTACATACTATATATTATAATATACATATATAGTTGTTACTATTATAATGAAAATATTAGTCATAAAATTTACATGAATATATTTTCTACCTTGCTTTATTATAAAAGGAAGAAAATAGAAATAAATTATGTTGGTTATAAATATATTTAATATGACTAAAAAAGATAAAAAAATAAAATTTAGAACACACTATAACGTAAATAAGACTTTTATAAATTTCAAGAATATGTAAATGTTATATTGAATTAAGTGAAACTGTGAGTATATAATATACTTTACACTTATATGTATGAATTACAAGCAAGAATAATAATAGTAATCGTTATTTCAATTATCTTTATATAATTGTACAATGAAAAAAGAACATGTACTATGCCTGCGCTTTAATATCGTGTCATATTAAATTATTTTCTTAAAAAAGAATTAAAAAAGATAAACATGATTGCTAACATATTTTTACTTACAGTTATTTGGGCTTATTTGCTTCTTTATTTATTTATGTTACTAAATAGAAGACTTGCAAAAAGGGGGTTTATTGAGATAATAAACAAATTCATAGACCAACAATGCTAACAAAAGTGCTAGCAGATGACTTTGTCTTTACTATCTTGATTTCATATTATGCTTTCTTATGGGGGAAGGAAGCAGCTTTAAC
Organism: Ecdyonurus torrentis; assembly: GCA_949318235.1. Lineage (NCBI taxonomy): Eukaryota > Metazoa > Arthropoda > Insecta > Ephemeroptera > Heptageniidae > Ecdyonurus > Ecdyonurus torrentis. The sequence continues at coordinate 20,267,693 of OX439130.1, read as the reverse complement.
TTGAGTTAGAATTTTTCTTTCACATTGCAATTTTTACTGTAGCTTACTGAGCCTTCAAGATTTTGTTTTCCTGAAATTCCACTAATTTGGTTATACATTATTTATTCATATTAACTTCAAATTCAGGAAAACAAAAGCATTGAGACTTACAATCAGTAGCAACAGTTTCAACATCAATAATAAAAAATAAAAATCAACTCGAGAGCTGCTTCATTTCCCCCGTAATAAAGCATGTTAAATAAAGACAGGAACACAAAATCGTCTACTAACACCTTTTTACAGTATTGTTGGGATTTGAGTTTGTTTATTTGTTCACCAAACCTACTGTTGCAATGCAATGCAATGAAAAAAAAAAAAAACTTTCATGTATATTTATTGAAATATATTATGATATCGTATATTGATTATAATTTTACTTTAACTGGAGAAATCATTAATATCGATAAGCTGATAAAAAAAAGTTAACGTTAAAATCTCTAGAAGATAGCTAATACTGTGGCCAAATTTATTTCTATATTGTTGAAAACTTCACTAAAATAACATGCAAAATCATGACCTCTCACCAATGAAAAAAAAATCGTATGGGACTAGAGTACTTGGTAATTTCTAGTGCACTTACAATTAGTGAACGTCGTTTTTTTTTTTATTAATTTTTTTTTTTTGCACGGTATATAGTACTTAGGACCAAGAGCAACTCAAATTATGAAAAAAATAAAATATGGTGTTAATTATGAAAAATTTTCAACTACGTGGATTAAAAATTTTAGATCCATAATGCTCAATGGTAATATCAATATTTATTTTGCTTTTATTATAATGGTGAAATACGTTGAAATTTTTATCGATTGCAGCTAACATATTAGCTATAATAAACTATAACAAATCTGATAGCAATAGACGATAAAAATCTGGAGATATTGGACCTTTAACTCCTTCCCATAAAACATTATTTTTATTTTCTTCCTTGGTAAGAAATAAAAATTGTTGCTAATGACATTTTTAATGATGTTGACTATTATGGTGTAATAATATTTTATTACAATATGTTACGTTATTTTTTATAAGAAAGAACGAAAGCAAAGTACTTAAAATTTTCTTTTTCTTTTTTGTTATTGTTTCGTTAACTTGAAATTCTATTTTTAAAAAAAAGCCTTGGTGTTAATCTATCTAAAATCAATTAAACAAAATTGTGTGTTCCATTTCATAATAAATTCTTAGATGAGATTAATTTTTATGGATTAAAAGTATTATAATCCAATGTTATATCTTTAAATGATAAAATTTATTCTAGAAAAATAGAACTTATAAAAATAAACTATAATCTGTTTTCACTTATGTTTTAATATATTTTTAGATTGAAACTTTATATCAAGTTAAAAATATAACGTTTATATTTCCATATTATAATTTTAACAGAGACAAAAAAAAAAAAAAACTTTTGAATATATTGATCATAAAGAATTAAAAAGTTTTATAAGAAAAATGTTTCTACTAATTTACTATTGTCAAGTAAAATTTATGAGTAACTCTATGACAATAGTTGATAAATTAATAATATTTTTTTTAAAGAAAAATTATTATTTTGATTATCATTTCGTAATGGTACGCAAGGTATATAGACTTTACCACCCACGTTTTTTTGTGACGTCACAATGTGTGACTAAAGGTTTGCGTGTTAAGATTTACATCTTTAAGTTAGGGGGAGTCTTAACTTTAGTGAAGTTCAAGTCAGTTGTGTGTGACTCATTCACTTTGTACCCACATTTTGCTCTACTGTTACTAGCGATGATCACAGAGCTCAGTTCTAAACATCACAAGAGTCTTGAGATAATAACAATCTTAAAGATGTATAGATTGATAAAATTGTAATAAAAATAGCAGACAGAGAGTGTTTAATAAGTTTACAGTATAATTTTCTTACCCCTCAATTGTTTCTTTACGATTCTTACCCTACTTTTTTTTTATTGTTTTATTTTACGAAAGCTACTAATTCATTCAATGTTAATAATATTCATCATTTCGTTTTACTATAGGGGTTGTAAAAAGTAAAATTGTAGTATTTATTCACGATTGATTAGCGTATAACTACAAAAGTTTTATACTTTAAATTTTTAGAAGATCAAAATCTTACAACTTTACTTGTTCATAGACTTGCATTGATTCGCCTCAACAAAACTTTAGTTTTTTTAATTAATATTTTCCCCATATATTAATCATTTGTGGTTTATACTTCTGGGAAATTTAATTAAAGGTCGTTTTCATATTTGTTGATTTAAACAGATTTGTATGTAATTTAAATACTACAGCTTTTCAAAATACACTGTAAGAAAATAAGTAGGAGAAAAACTGGCTAATACAATAAATTGAATTTACATTTAAAAGTTATGACAAAAGCACTTTAGTATCATTTTTCGTTACAATTCATAACAATTATCATAATTACACATTACAGAGCATAATAAAAAATGTTATTGATACAAATCATTATATTAAATTAAATATACGTCTTTATTAAAGAAAAAAAAAGGCATAGGAAGAATATGCGTTTTCTTCAAAGGGTGAGGTTTAAACCTGACAAAATGTCTGGCCAACTCTTACACACCTAAGTCCAACAGAACAAAAATTAATGAGTAAATACATTTACATTCATTTTTGAGTAAATAATATCATATCGTAAATAATGTCTTGATAAACATACCAAGAAAAATGAATGAATCGTTTTATCAAACTTTATTCTGTACAACTATATAGTAAATGATGTTTAGGGATAGAAAAGAAAAAAATTAACTAATTAGCACGAAAAGAAAAAAAGAAGAAAAAAATTGCAAAAACTATTTTTATGGAATTCCTAAATCGATATTGAAACTATTCATAATGCCAGCTTGAATTTATAAGAGGACGAAAATATATCTACAGTAGGCAAAACATAACCCAAAAGTTACTAGCAAGTAAGTCTAATAATTCAACATTGTTAGAACTTAAAATTAAATATAATATAATCAATTTTCTACAGTAAACTTAAAATTTATTGCCATAGTATCAAATAATTTCCTTTATTTAAATTCCATTTTAGTGAACTCAATATATATTTTTTTCACTTCAATAACTTCAATGACTATAATAAATTATTACAACAAACATTAAAAACAATCATTATTATTATTATTACGTTATAAGTAACCATGAAGTAATGAAGTGATTTACTTTGTACTGTACGTTATATTGTGTGTAGTGTATATTATATAATAATCAAGTGCAGTATGAATTCCAAGGAGTATTAAATGCTACTCATTACAATTTCCTTCAAGGCCTTATACAGGCATGCTCTCTCTTGTAAATGGATTTGATTTCGTGAGCTTTATGATAAACATCGTGTACTGTACATATATAAACAGTAATTTTACTTTTAAAAAACATACCATATTATATATTTTTATACACAAATAAAATTTAATATAACGTAAAAAATACTTTTTTTTAGCAATATGCAAAGTAATTTTTTTTTTTTGTTCTTCTTGTATTAATTTGCCCTCATTTTTTTAAAACATTAAATAACAATGAACCTTAATTTTATGTTATTATATTGTTGTATTAGAATACTTTCACTATGTAAATATTTCTTTAGTAAATCACATTTTTATTGCAAGTCGTTACAATGTTTTATTTTTATCATTGTTGTGGTGACACCTTATTTCTTGATTCATATAAAATTACTAAATCAATGAAAACATTAAGAAAAATGTTTTCATCTTATAGTATTTCCACTTATTGTAATTTTTTTCCTTTTGTCTAAATTTTTTGAACTAACATTAATTTCTATTATTAAGTCCAAGGGTAGAAAAGGTAAATTAACATCTAAAAATAAATAATAATGATAAAAAAAATTGAGTGCAATTTTATATTAAATTCGAAGAAAATGGAAATAAAATATAACGATTGCAATAGTATTATAATTATATATATTATACATAAACAATTTATATACATACACACAAACAATTATTAATATTCTTAATTGGACTATATTATACTATATTAGGTAATCATGTTAAAGATAACATCGTTTCAAAAATACTGTATTTTTCCTTTATGAGAAAGAAAGTATAAAGTATCCGAAAAAATTACGTTAACCTTTTAATTACATGAAAGGAAATTGCATTCAATTAGCTTGAACTCTTATCTACGAGGCTCGATTAGTATACGTCACATAATATAAGTAAATTTGTTTTCATTATTTTAGTAGGCTATAAAAACACCTGTCTAATATATATTTTTTTACAATATCTATGAAGTTTTTTTAGGCGATTCGTGAATTTCTATTTTATTTTAATTTTAAATTATTAATTAAAACAATAAAATATGAGAATAGAAACATTTATCATCATGATTTGTCTGGTGTTTGTTTTATCTCCTAGTGGCTCAAAATATGTATACCATTTGCTTTATCTATAATATTAAATTAAATAAATAATCGTATTTATTCAAAAAAGCATGAGAAAAATATACATTTTTTTGAAAAGGCGAGGTAAAGTCTGGCCCACTCTTACACCTAACCATAATATAAAACAATAATAACATAATAACATTTTTGAGTAAATACAAAATTTTCATAGTAAAAATAATGAAGGGAAAAAAATTTCAAACATTTCAAACATTATAATTACTATAATATGGAATATTTGACAAATTCAGAAAGGAGAGAAGAAGAAAAAATAATTGAATAGAATAAAAATAAGAGAAAAATAAATTAATATATGGAAACAATATTTGAAAACTTGAATATCGAGCGAGGTGATATTATGATGATAAAAATTCAATTTTGTCTTACCTTCTAGACAGTTTTCTCGCTGTTTGACTTGATGATAAAATAGCACACAAAAATAATTATCTTCATAATAACATCACATAGCTATAGCTATATATCTTTTTTTTTAAACTGTGAATCGTGTGTTGTTATTAATTTATATATAAGTGAATAAGTGAAATTATTTGTGTTATTTTATCTTCAAGTCAAACAGCGAGTGAAAACCCAGTGACTTATACAGACGTTAAGACAAAAATGAATTTTGATCATGTATATATATTATATTATATATATATATATATATATATATATATAAAACTGTTGCGATTTCTAAAACATTCAGTATAATATTGATTACATAATACAAATTCATAAAGATAACCACTCTCTAATATTTATGATCATGCAGTGTATGTTTATAATAACGACCTAAATTCATATCTTAATAATAATAAAAGGCATTTTAAATCATTTTAATTACGCCTTCCGTTGTTTTATTAGATATAAAGCCTTTTTTTTTCTTGTTTTATTTTATAATACCTTATTACTAATTATCATAAATAAAATAAAATAATTAATTTTCTTTAATTTAAAAAGTTTTCATTACTTGTTTAGTGATAGCTTGCTTAGATCATAGTATTAGAATAAAGAAATAGTTCGGAGTATTTTGTGTAAGCTTTAAAAAAATAATACAAAAAAAAATGATATTTTTATGTAGACAATTCTTTTCATGCACGATAGAGCTCTAATTTTAGCTCGTCAAGGCATGACAAAAGTTAAACTGGTAAATTTGGAAATATCAAAATATTCAAAAACAAAATCAACACGCTGCTTTTAGTTACTACTAAATCTTAGTTTAAGTCACACATAATATCCTACCTGCCCTCCTTCACACAATTTTTTTATAATATTTTAAAGAAATACTTCTAGCTATTTTCAATTTTATTTATTTTTATAACGTAGCAAACATAATAACGTAAAGTGTAAAATTTATAAAAGAAATTTGAAAATATTAAAGAAATTCCTTGAAATTTTTATTTACTGTCAATAAATTTTATAACACATGGCATGAATTGCCATAAAAACGTATAAATTTATATAAAAAATAAATAATATGAATTTCTGTGTACAAACTTGTCTTGTTTTAGGATTAATAAAAATGTGTTGTAAATTACTCCACATAATTATTCTATGGATTAAAAAAATAGTGATAAAAACTTTATAATATATTTTATTATATTAATACTATTATTTTTAGAAAAGAATTTTTATCTTTGTCCAAAGGATTTTTTTTTTATCTAACAACAACTGCTGTAGCCAAAAACTGGGCCATGTGTAACAGCATTGAGATTTTTGTTAAATAAAAATTACCATAGAAAATATTCAACTGAGGGAAATTATCTTTATTATTACAATTTTCGTGAGCTATTATGGCAACTTACATTATAAATGTATCATTTGCTATTAACTTGTATTGCTGGGTTTTATATAGATGGCTTGGATCTCAAAATATAAAAAGGAAAAGAAATTGTTTTATGATGCCATATGAAAGTTAATAGTAACATCTATACCTATGATAAAATTTTTAGAATCTGTGACCATCAGATAAAAGATAAAATCATTGTAAAAAACATCATAGGATCTTATGGGACTAAAATTTGAAAAAAAATCATAATTTTAATTTTTACATTTTTGAAGATACCTTATCTTAATTTATTATTGTTAAAAATTTCAGATTTTACCGTACAACATTTTAGTCAAATCCCGCAGTAGCTCATTTCCTGCCTTAAGATTAAATTAAATAGAATAATCGTCTGTATTGGGATTGGTGAAAAAAAATTGAAAGGGCAAAGTTTAGAACTGAATGCATGTCAGGCCCACTCATACAACTAACCCAACTAATATAATCATTACAACATCAGTAAAATGTAATTGACTTACTTGTTTGTGAACGAATGCATAAATAAAATATATTGAGCAAACAATTTGAAAGCCAAGTTGGCAACAATGAAAGTTTTCCTAATGCAAGTCTTCAATTTTTAAAGTTTCCTAAATAATATCGTAAATACAAAAACATGTGTAAGTAATCAAATAGAAAAATGCTAATTCAATTGCTTAAAAAGAAAAGAAAAGAAAACAACAACTTGCATTTCTTCTTAAAAGAAAAAATATCAAATTAAATAAAATGCTCTAATTGAGTTAAGCCACAATTTTCAAAACTGGGTTTAATTTATTAAAAATTAACCTCACGCATAAAAATACGTCTTATTTTTATTTTGTGTCCTAATTTATACTAATTTATAACGAGCATCATATGAGAAAATGTTTTAATAAATTCTAAGTAATATTATAATTAAACTTGGTGACGTATAAATCTTGCAATATTTTGATATAAATTTAAGATAACAAATATGTTAGGCAACCAATTTAAGATAATCTTGAAAGGGTATCGTCTGTAACAGCTATACGTATATATTAAAAAAAAAAAGCAAGCAAGCAAGTAGCAAAGCATAATATACCAAAGTTGCGGGTATATAGTAATGATTCGGGTCACACGCTGGGCATTTGTTACAGTGACTTAGACCTACCAGCTAAAGAAATGAAAAAAAAACTAGTTCAACATTAGCTTGACCCAGACCCGCTTTGATTACAAACCACGTGATACTATCATGACGTCATAATCAACCCCCTAACTCACTCACACGACTTGTAAGCACGAATTATTGTAGTTTATATATTTTATTTTTCTTCAAGAAATATATGAATACACATATATCTACATGCAAACTTTTTTTCTCTGTATACTCATACTTTATATCATTGCGCAATATTGATGTTTAAAGTCTATTCTACTATATATTTATATTATGATAAAAGAAAATGATGATTAAACAATAATAAACTTCATACTATACGATGATATTCATAACTTGAAAAATATATCATAAAAAATAATATTTACATAAGTTCAAGACGATTCGAAGCCAAATTATTTTGATCAATATGTGCCATCAAGATCTTCACCCGTGAAATTTGTATTGATAATACAATCTGTTCCCCCTCCTCTCATCCGCAGGCTTTCATTCTGTGTTATATCTCAATTTTCAACTCACATTGGTTTTCTTTCTTTTCTTAAGCGACCAAATTTCATTCAATATTAGATGCAATTAAATCATACTTTCAAAAGAAACGATTTAAAAGACTTATGTTTCCAGGTTTATAAGATTTAGTTTGGCCATTACAACTTTCAAAAATAACAAAATAAAAATGCAAATTTTGCAAAGAATCTTCAAATACATAAAAAAGTTAGAAGATAGATATCATCTAAACATGGAATAGAAAAGTTAAATATTATTATTTACTTTATATCAATCTCATTTTTCATGTATGCATCCCATTATTTGAGGAATTTTTTGAATGATTTTATATGATATAAAGAAAAATTGCAATGATTAATGGCAACTTAAAAGTTGTTTTGAAAAGTAAGAAATAAGTTGTTGTTTTTTTTGAAAAGAAAGGAAATAAAGTTTACAATTTAGAAACTTATATTTTTTCAATCTATTTCTAAATTGCTTACAGTAGTATTATATATATATATATATATATATATATATATATATATATATATATATATATATATATATATATATATATATATATATATATATATATATATATATATAATACAAAAGTTATTTATTTTAAAGGGAGAAACATTTAAATCGATCAAACAAAAAAACAAAAGAAATAATTTATAAGTAATAATAAAAGAACCTTCAGAAAACAATATAATTTCTCTAAAATATTTTTATATAAAAATAAATAAATACACATATTTGTATTATTATTAAGTTGGTATACTACATTGGTTTATAATATTATAATATATAGTTTATGCAATATTAGAATTTTCTGTGCCACTAGCGACAAAGATCTCCCCGGTTCATTTGCATGTCTCGGCGCGAGGGGAGGAAGGGTGCGTGACGTGATGTGGACGTTGGTATTATAATATATATAAGAAAGAAAATAAAAGAAAGAAAGTAGGGGTGGACTAGTGATCTTGCTACTGCACCCCCCTCATCTTATGTGATTAGCCTACTTCACCGCCTAGCACCGTAACACCCGCGTACAGGTGCAACAACGCACGAAAAAAAATAAAAATAAATCTTTCTACACTACAATTCTAACAATATTTTATTGATATTTCTTAAGTTGAAAACTTTTTTTATGTATGTTTGATACGTTCTTAATTTCCTGATATAAATTTAAAGCCATGTCATCTAAAACAATAATAATCTATAGTAAAAATATGCTAATATGTATAAAAGTGAGAGTAGAATAATTAAATTTTCTGCAATCATCTAAGACCTTGGAATCGTGACGTATTGTGACAATTTATTTAAATTTGACACGTGTTTCATTTACTATATTTTTACACATCCATCAACACTATTTATGCACGTTTCTATGCTTTTATTTACTTTAAATTTTAAATCTAAACTTTTTTTTATTTAATTTCATGGATTGGTTTTAAAATTTATAAAATATTGATTTTCTTTTTAATTTACTATCATAATAATAATAACTCAAATTAATGACATTAAAAAGAGCTAAAAATATATACAAAAGCATTAATTTTAATTAAAAAACAAAATAGATAATATTGTGTGTGTGTTTTTGCAAATTGTGTAATGCAGTTTTGTTTATTAGTTATTTTAAATTGACAAGTCTTTATAATTTGAAATTGACAATAAAAAAAATAATATAATAATAAAAAATTAGTAAATCAAATAAAATTGTTATTATAAAAAATTATTTACTGTTTTAAATTAGAAATGATCTCACATGTAATATATTATATTTCAATACGTAGGAATAGGAGTTAAATATTTATTTGTAAACGCAAACAAAATAGTAATACACCATTAAAATGTATGAAACATGCAAAAAATTTGACTTAACACACAAGCATTGCTTTGTTTACATTCACTTGCTCTTGAAAATTTCCCGCCGATCAAGGAATAATACGCTCGAATATGCAAATGAGAACGTTTATCTGTGGTTGTCACACATTTAAAGTCCAGCAGAGCTATGAATGGCTGGTTTTCTCGCGAAGACACAAGCTGTCGTTTTTATTGAATGTTCTCCGGGTTGCCTATCTATCAGGATACTCGAGCGCTTTCAACGCTTGCAATCAATGTTATTGAAATATCTTTATTTTATTTCTTTACTGCTTGTTCTATACATTTTTGAATAAACGACATTTCTTAATTTAGACTAGTAGAAATATAAATAAAAATGATTTCTACGCCCCCTTTTTAATTTAATACTGAATGTAAACATTAAAATGTAAATCAAAATTAACATGCTAAAATTACATATTAAAATATAGCAAATTTATTTCAAAAACTATACTTATTACTTCGTAACACCTCAGTGTATAAATCAATGAATCATTGAGAAAAATATAAAATCTAAGAGTAAAATTTTATTGTTATTTAACTTTTTTTTTTCTTCATCATATATCGTTATGTTTATAATTATAGTTTTTAACTTTTAAATACAAAAATAGTTGATAATAACGTTTCATGCGGCAGTAATAGCATAAATAGCACTCCTGGCTATTTATATATGTATAGTGCAAAATTTATACCCTGGTATGTTTATGATGTAAATCAGTATATTATAAGAACATAGCAGTATTTGTTAGAGGGTTGGTTGGCGCACAATTGAGTGTAGAGGCCGCGTGAGTTAGCGATCTACCCTTGGCTTACCGCATGCCAAGCCCGCGCGGCCGCCTTAGTAATTGTCAAGAGCACTAGTGAAACGGGAAATGAGGTCACTGGTCACTATGCTAATAGGCCACAACTTTTTGAAGAAAACCTTTAAGTCTCAAATATTATAATAAAACAATAAAAATAATAATTGCGTATAGAGCTGCCTTATCAACATAATAATTATGAGAATTATTTTAAATATAGATTATTATTATTATTATTTTATATAATATGTAGTTGCTGTTTTCATTTTTATGATATACTGTATGATGAAGTTTATCAAGAAATTGTTTAATTAGAGTTTTAAGGTATGGTTAACTTTTTTTTCTTGTTTAAAGACGTATTCGTGTATAGAGTATAACTTTACGTTGTTACGCAAAACACGTGGGTGGTAGCGTCGTCAGCTGATTTGATATATAAAGTCGCATCATTAGCACTTGGATACAAATTAATAATTTGTATTGTAATTAAATGTCATTTATAATAGAGTAATGAAAGTTTTATTTTTATAAATTAATTTTATGTATTTAGTAATTCTATAAAACTTGATCAATTTCTTTGAGCTAGTTTCTTTAACACGTGATGCATATATTATTGGAGAAGTAACTAGAAAACTTACCGGATCAGCTACTCCAGCAAGAGGTAATTGACTAGGATCTTCACTATTTGCAACTATCTTTTCTAAATTTTTTAATAATTGGTCACATGGTGGATATTCTCCTTTTTGACATAATGCTAAAATTCTTAATGCAAGTTCTCTTGTATTTCCTACTGCACTTGCAGTTCTTTCTCCTTTAGATGTTCCAGGTTTATCACCACCTTTATCACCATCATTGGCACCATTTCCTGCACCCGCAGTCGTCCCCGCGGAGGCCGGGGATTCCCCAGAACTCCTGGAACCGGCACTTCCTGCGGCACCTTCACTACTTTCTTTTGGTTTATCATCATCGTTAATTTTAGGCTCATCTTTCTTCTTCTTGCCTCCCCTCTTACCCGAGGGCAACATTGCTTTGTCAACTGCACTGTGTCAACAGACACCACTAATAATTTAAAAATAAAAATATTAAACAACACTTTCTTAATGTAATTATTAGTGTAACGCCATGTAACCATGACGTGCCACGAGATTTCATTGTTACAACTATTATTATTTAAACTAAACAAAAATATCGCACCACTTTTTTTTAAAAATAAAAATATGAAACAATCTTTACATTTTGAAATAACACTCCACAGTATAATATTGGAGAAGTATAACCACCAAACTGTCTAACACAACTGAATCACATTGCCAATATATGGTTTTTTAGAGAGAGGGAGGATGAAATATATATATATAAAAATTTCTTTACTTTATTTTAAATCTACTATAGGTATATCATAAGGGTGGGGAGTTTATATCAAAGGTACAAAAGTTGTACAGTATAAAACGTGATTTCGTCATGCATGTTTAGTCCAATAAGAAATCCCTAGGGGTGGAGCTTATTATTACCTTTTTTTATTTTATTTTAGTTTTAAAACACGCAACATCATCATCCCTATGTATACATTGTAAGTCAGTAGCGCCACAGATTAACACAGTACAACATTGATTCTTATTCAAATAAGAAAAAAAAGCTAATAACAAAACTTTTTTTTTTCTGTTCTAACGAAACATATTTCCTTAAACCCCCCACTTTTAATAAAATAGGAAATCACTCAATTGTAAACGTGGTTTATAAATTGAATTTTTAATTTCTCTCTTTCTTTGTAATTTTTTCACAATTTTTAAATAAAAAAACCGCAAAATGCTTTGCGTGTAAAAATTTGTGTGGTGCATAATACTTATAGTACAACATTTTCATACCTTTTATATAAATTTCATTTACAATATAATATATATATCTTTATACATATGCGTGAGTGGTTTAATTACTACGCTATATAGGCTAACAGTTTCTATATTATAAGACTGACACATATAAATAAGTAGCTCTACTTATATTTATGAGAGAATATTATTTTTAGATTTTTAAAGCACGAATGGAAACTTTTTTTTTTTCATTATTTTTCACCTATCATAATTTTTCTTACATAAGATAAGACTATTATTTTAGAAGATCGACATTCGTCTAAAAAATATATTATATACATCACAACTTAATTAATACAGTTTTTAGTTAGATAATATACTTGTCATATAAGAAATGTAACCTAATTTTTGAAGAAAGAACTTGTTGTTAGATAAAAAATTTCAAATATTATTTCTTTTTATCAAAATTAAGGAAATGTTGTGATTAAAAATTTAAAATAATATTTAATATTATGTCGATAAGATATAAATTTATTCTTTAAAGAAAAGAATATTTTTAAAAGAAGAAAAGTGAAATAACAGGTTGAAGAATATTATTATTCTCGTAATAAATTTTACTTTCAATCAACATTCTTTACTCATTTGCATCACACGAAGAGTTCAATGAACGAAATTTACATGCACGATCTCTTTATGTGTATACTGTATACTTTACTTTTAAATTTACTATAGATGTAGGTCAAAAATAAAAACAGATATGATTAAAAAGGTATATCTCAACTTTATCTGAGAAAATAGATAATAGAGTGCAATTTACGAGCGGAAATTAAGAGCGCAGGCCACTTAATAAGTGGCACTTATGCAACCATTGCAGTAATACTGCATGTTTTGTATTTTATCTCGTCATAGTTTTTTCTTTCTTTTCTGCAGAGCAGAAGTCATTAGTACACTTGATTAACACAGAACTATTTTAAAAACTTATACTTATGAAAAGAAGGACAGGTGTACAATAATTCAATCAATTTAATTAAAATGGTTTATATTAATGATGTCAAATGAGAGCACAGTTCTCTAAAGATAAATAAACAAACAAGCAAATAAACAAGATTATTAAAATTTACAATATACAAGTATGCTTTAAGCCATAGACCACATAAAACAACATGTGCTTTTTAATGAATAAACACGAAATGGGATCTTCAAAACTAATGAAAATTTTTACCAGAATGTTAATGTAGCCCCACGAGAGAACGTGAAAAAACTGTAAAGTATGCAATTTGCGTGAAAATTCATGTTTATGACGTCAGAAACATGCAAAAATTAGAATAAAATTGTTGTGCGGGTTACATAAATTGAATGTTCTGATCCCTGATACGGAGCTACAGTTGGGTTTTGAGAAAAACTCATGTTATTTATGTAAATCCCATCAAGTGTTTTGTTATTTAAATGGTTATGTTTTTCTCTGGTCTATTTCTTTAAGTAAGATTGTATGAATTTTGCAATACAATTTTTCAATGACTCGTTCCAGAATAAACTAAAATTGACTAAAACTAGATATTTTAAACTAAAATATCAGCAACTGCAAGTACAAATATGGAAACTGTGATATAAAATTTAACTACAAACAATTCAATAAAATTTCAAGTTTTCATTGAAATTTATAATTTCAAATCTATTAGGGTGGTAAAAAAATTACAAGTTTTCTACATAAATTAATAAAAATATATTTGATAAAAGAATACAAATTATTTTATTGTTTGATTGTACCTATGTTTGATTCAACTACAAGGTAAGATAAGGAACATGGAAGTTATTTTATTCATTGTTAAGGAATTTAAAACTAAAAATTTATAATGATAGTTATAAAAGTTAAGTAAAACATTATAATCAAATTTGCCTTTATTTACAATAAAAATAATTATAGTACATATTATATATTAATGAAATATAAAAAATATAATAAAGCAAATATCATGACATAACTTTTAATTCTAAATTAAATTACAATATAAATATTATAATTTTGTGTGTGTAATTAATGAATATATATTTTAATATTGACTGTTATAAAAATTATAATATATAATATTTTTACAACAGTCATATAATATTGTTTTTGAATATATAATTATAAATAATTATCATCACATTATCAATTTAATTTATTAATTGATCAATAATATCAATCAGTATAATTATAATTAATAATATATGTATATACACGTTCAAAATTTTGAGACTACGCCCTTTTAATTTGTAATATTAGAAAATTGATGTGCGGTAATAACAAAATTATTTATACGCCTCTATAAGTAATGAAACTTCCATGTTTATCTTTCTTTTTTTTTCCGGAAGCGAGTATGTAGATATAAAATTTGTTGGATATTTTATAGCTTAATATTTTATACTTAAGAAAATTGCATTGAATAATAAATCATATTCTTTGATTATTTTGTACTCTATTATATAGTCAGTGTATGTGGACTTGCTCTATTGCTGAATAAAGAACTAATTTGATTTAAGTTTGAATTTTCAGCTTTGAACTTGCCAAAATATGACTTTACAATAACAATACGATATGTAGGTTGGCCAGGCAGTTTGACCACCTCTCTCGTCCATAGTGGCGAGTGCTGCCGTCGTAAGATTTGGTGGTCCGAGCTGCACAGGTCTGGTATTAGGAGCCCAGAGGAGTGTGGTGTTAAAGGGTGGAGCCTGTGGTTTGGTAAGTGGTAAGCCACAGATCATTGTATCCCCTCTTACTAGAAAGGATTCGTCCTGGCCTATACCCCGAAAGAGATTATGGCGTCATGATATGTATATGTATGTATATATGAACAATAACATAAACTGTATTTATAAGTATATTTTTATGTCATGATATCAAACTTATAAAAAATATATATGTGTGAACAATCAAAGAAATATACATTTTGATCCTCAAACAGGTTGTAATATAAATGATAAAATATTAAGGTTTGAATGCGCAATAGTATTAAAATACTATCATCAGTTCTTGTTCTTTGTTGTTTTCTCTTCCGTATACACCCCCTAGTTTTCATTAATCTTATGCAAGCAATCTATTAAAAAAAAAATTCCCCTTACCCTCCTCAATTTTTTTAACTGGGCCATGCGTATAACTACACTCACGGATATTTCGGACCGAGATTTAGATCTTTTGTATTGTCTTAAAATAAAAGCAGTAGTGACCTATATAAATAGCTACGTGATCATGAGAGTAAAACATTATATAAATTATTATATTATGTATATAAAATTATTATTTTTAAATTTTTATAAAGAAAATTTCTTTTTAAAAAATTTAATTTAAAACACATATATTTATATAAAACTTAACAGATTTCGTGTTTAAAAAAATAATGCTTCATTGAAATTGTGTGATAATATTTTTATTTTATTTAGTGTTAAAAAAACAGTCTGTACTGTAATGACTGACTGCAAAGTCATCATTTTTTTTTAATGAAATAGTAATTACAAAGCACTAATAGTAAAGAGAGTTTTGTGAACTAGTTATATGCAATTTCTCTGTTGGATTTTACTTTTTATTATATATCACTCGTATACAGAAATCCAGCCAAGGCCTAGAATAAAAAATATTCTTATACATATTTAGAAACAAAAACATAGAATTAAATATTAAAAATAAATAAATAAATAATAATAATAAATAATAATAGTAATTAAATATTAATTAAATAAATAAATCTGATCAAATAAAATCAAAGTCATAAAACTTTACATAGTTATTCTTGAACTTCTTTTGTACTTTTTAAAATTAATTTTTATATATTATATTAGTAAAAACAAATACTTCTGCCTTTAATTAGTTGGTGCAATTAAATCTTTTGATACTGGAAAGTACTTTTTTGATAAAATGTATTATGACTAAGAAAACTAACCAGAAAAAAAAATACTGGAACATATTATTTATTCATGTTAAAAAAAAAAAATAATAAAATAACCGTGTACGTAATCAAATTAAGCT
This sequence comes from Ecdyonurus torrentis, assembly GCA_949318235.1. NCBI lineage: Eukaryota > Metazoa > Arthropoda > Insecta > Ephemeroptera > Heptageniidae > Ecdyonurus > Ecdyonurus torrentis. Next base: position 20,251,317 of record OX439130.1, on the reverse strand, counting down.
TATGCTAAATTGGGTAAATATAAATAATACATTTATGTAATTAAAAACTAAACTCTGCTGCATTGATTAACTATATATATATATATATATATATATATATATATATATATATATATATATATATATATATATATATATATATATATATATATATATATATATATATATATATATATATATATATATATATATATATATGTTCATTTATTTATAAAACTGTTTATTTTTACATCTTAAAAGTTATATTATGTATGTCATATGAGATGAAAATGTGATAGTGCAAAACAGACAGCACAGATAACATGTGAGATGCAGCAACTCCACGTGAAGCTCACTGACTCGCGTGTCAGGATCTCCGCAGTGAGAATGCAGTCCCTAAGCACCCACACAGTAAAGACTGGGCGAGTCTAAATACCAAAACATTTCACGTCTACTTCACGTATTATATAATATTGATTACATATTATATATATACCTCTATTTCTAGACATACATAATCTTAAACAAAAATCATGCCTTGATTATTGCTTGTTGAATAGAAAAATTATTTAAAATTAATAAATGTAATAAAGATATTTCATTTTCTTATTTTTAGCCTTGTTCTAAAAAAAAAAATAAAATGCGTCACGTTATTAAAACAAAATTGTTATTAAAAAAAAGAAAAGGAAAATGACTTGATCATAAAATATTCAAGATAATAATATTTCTTAAGTTTCATTGCATACTGACCTTGCAATATTAGGAGTTATAAAACAACAAAAATATAAAAATTTTAATTGGTATACTAATTTTAAATGAAATGGTTTTTAATAGTCACTTAATATCAGTTAATTCAATCCAAAATAGGCTTTATTGCAAAAAACTCATAATATCAGTCAAATTCAAATTCGTCCTCTGTCCTCTCTGTTTCGTGTCTCAGAGGGGAGCCCTGGCTCGAGCCCCTGAATATTTGTAATACAGGCAACCTGAGAAACATACATGACCAACAATTTGCCTAATCTGCAGGATGAAAATGTTGGTACTAGTGGGTACTAGTGGCAGACATGTTTTCTTTTTCTTTTTCATTTATATTGAAGAGTTTTAAATATAATAAAATAATACAATTATATATAAAATATATAATAGATAGACGTGATCATGCATTTATGCCACTGATTGTAAAAAATAAATAATAATAATAGTATAATAATAATAAATTTATGTATTTTTCTATGTTTTTCTATTTTATGATATGGGTTGGTATAGGGCCGATTGTTTAATTACTTGTGCCTTAAAATATGTATGATGTATGAATTTGATCCATAAAAACCATTTGAAATAGAAAACTGTAAGAATAATGAACTTGCTTTTACTTAGTTACGGTTATTCCCATTAAGGTTACTCTTTTCGTATTGCATTTCAAATATTTGCAAAAAACAAAGCTTCCTATAAGAAGACTCTAGGTAATTACTAAAAATTGTGTTTCCCTCGAACATACGAAGGGTGTATGCGGATGACATCATATTTAATGCGCTTGGAGGCCACTGGAGTAGTCAACAACATTGCTGTGCATAGTACAAACTTCTTTTTAGGCAAATTTCTTTGGAAAATCTGTCAATTTTTTGTTATTGCTATTTTTCTCATATGGTTGAGATGCTAATTCAACATATTTACAGCAACAATGCTCTCAAAAATATAGCATAGTATTTTTAAACAGGTAAAATGGGTTATTTTCCATACCACCTTACCCATGTTATTGAGTGATCCAACATGGCGTCGACTTTAACATGAATGCATACACCCTATACACGGGAAGAAGAAATTAAGTAAATTATGCTGCATTTACATCATACATCATAAATGTTACTAAATTTAAAATTCATAAATAATAATTATGCTGTATAATATAATACTTATGCCGGTATTTAATATAGTACGTAGAATAACATATAAATTATGTTGTAATAAATAAATGTCAGTGTACAAAATCAGCATTCAATATTTTTTTTTTTTTTTTTTTTTTTTTGCATGTTTGGAGAAAATATAATAATAATAAAATTTTTAATTGTTAAATAAAGACTTAAAATGCCGAGACTGTAACATTACATACAATAAAGACAGTATGAAAATTATTAATTATCATTGTTCATTTTTTGTTTTGTTTTAGTTTTATAGTATATAACATTAAAAATTTTAGTATCTTCATATCTTTACAACAAATTGCTGTAAATTAAAACTGCTACTATAAATTTTGCGTATATATAAAAGTTTACTACATATAGTCTTATGAGTAATAAATTTCTAGTGTATCCTGCAGTAGTTTTGTAATTATACTATGGCGTATACGTATTATATTATCTGACTCACTTTGGTGTTGTAATATTGAGTACACATGCACGTTACATGAACATTGTGGTTCGTATATACATCATATCACTACTTGCGTATCATTACACGACGTTATCACTCCTTCACAACGCACATGCATATCATTATGAAATTATTTTTTTCAAAAATTTCAGTAATAAAACAATTGAACTTTTTGATACTGCATAATACAATTGTTTTATATAATGATATAATTGAGAGAGAGAGAGAGAGACAGGGTCAGACTGGGAATCAAGGGACCTCGTCCGCAAGAGAGGTGTAACACCCTCTTTAGGGGCCACAAAGGGGGCGTAACACCCTAGTTACGCCCCTTTTTGGGCCTTAGGGGCCTCCAAACAGGGGGGGCCACGTCCGCAATTGCGGACTTGCTCTTATGGCCAGTCCGAGCCTGGAGAGAGAGAATAAAAAACTTTAACTTATCAGGTATAAATTTTCTTGCCAATTTTTACTTTTTGAATTAAAGATTTTAGATAAAAAAAAAAACAATTTTACAACAATGCGGTATATACGAGTTATAAAAAAATCAACATCATATATTGCTATACTACACGAGGTGAAATATAGCAGAAAAAACTTAACAAAAACTTTTATCGCACATCTAAATATCGAAAACTTCAATATTAAACTTTAAAAAGTAATGCATTTTTATTCATACTTTGCATTTTTGTCTATTAAAGTATCAATAACCTGTCCTAATAATAGTTAAAGTAATGATTAGTAGGTGGTTTTTCTATTTAAATACTTTTTTTTTATTCGGTTTGCTTAACCTCCTTTTTATAATGGATTGTTCCTCATGAACTTTTTTACTAGACTTTAAAAAAAATACTTCAAAATAAAATACCATCTCCTAAACTTTTAGTCTGTTACGATTCACACTGCAATCTGTATTTTTATTGTTTTCTACAAAAACTTTTCTGTTTTATCCAAAGACTTTATTACATGCTGCTGATAAAACTGGTGATTCTCACGCTGTAAAAATTTCTTGGTAACCGACGCTTAAAATCCTTTAAAAAAAAATTGTTTTATGAGATAGTAGCATAACACTCAAAACATGATAAAAATACGCAAATTGAAGAACTTTTGATGCTCGCTTCATTCGTTAACTCAGGTTATTTACTACTGTAGGGAAAATTGTGTGTGTATGTGTGTGACACACATATTATATAAAGTATACACACACACATAATACAAACACATATACCACACTAAGCAACATTTCAAATTTGTTATTATACGTACTCTACAACTAAAAAAAAAAAAAAAAAAAAATCAGTAAAACTAAGACTAATGAAATCATATATATTATTTCTTATTTATTTTATACATTTATCTTATAGGATGATTTAAATTGTTGATTTTGATTATTCTACATTTTGCTTGAATTATCGGAAAATATTGGTTGATGCAATATTATTATTATTTTTTATAGTTTATCCTCTTCAGTCCCAATATACAATGAGTTGTATGTACATCAAAAAAAGTGACAAAAAATCTTTAAACCATCGAAAACAATAGAAAAAATAGAGATAAAATGATGAAAATTGTGCCAGAAAAAAGCCAGCAGTAACATTTTTTTAGAGCTATTTTGAGCAATGTAGAGTGGGACTAAAGAGGATATATATTATATATATATATATATATATATATATATATATATATATATATATATATATATATATATATATATATATATATATATATATATATATATATATATATATATATATTATAATATAATATATATAAATGAGGAGCACACAAGAATTATATCAAATCAAACATGTTAACTTTTATCTTATCGCAATTTGAGGCTATACACATTGTAAATAAAACATTTAATTGTTCTTTAATTTTCCACGCGGGGTCAGCACTAGCTATATAAAGCTATATAACTATAAACTAAGTTGTGAGTGTCAAGTACTTAATTATTTGCTTTCTGCTTCAAACTTGTTTTGTTTTTGAGGAAACAAAAATTGCGCGAATATAATATAGATAACAAAAAATTGTTCGACTGTCACTGCAGGTACTTTGGTGTTCTGTTCACAATCACAGTTAGATAAAAACAATCGGGCTACTGCCGTCTCTGATAATGTTTAGGTCCTCAACAGCGTTTGTTATATTTAAGCGGTGAGTACCCTGGTAGATCATAAATCATTGACAATTCAATTAAATTTAGTAATTTGCTATTAATATCTCGTTATTATTAGTTATCTTTTTGTTTACTGACTGTGATAACGCTAGCAAGTGTTTTTATAAATGATGTCACTATGCACACACTGTAGATATAATTCTCGCGAGCCTTTTAAAATATAAAACTATAAAACATTTTGAAGAATATATTAAATAAGTTAAATGGCTGACTGGGACTCGAACTCAGATATTTGGCTGGTGATGTGGATTCAAGTTCCAGTCAGGAGGAATTATTTACTTCTCTACAGTATATAAACATAGTGAAACACGAAAATGACGAAAATCTACTTTTTAAAACTTTCCCGTGTAAAACAGGCGCTAAATTACAAACTCACAAAAATAGTTTTGATGGATTTAATTTTATTAAACAGTATATTATTATTACGCACTTTTATATTTCTGGCATAAATGCTATAGAAATTTATAAGCTATAATATATATATATATATATATAATATATATATTATAAAATATATATATATATATATATTTTTTTTTTTTTTTTTTTTTTAAGATTTAACTCTGGTCTGAGCTATGCGCACTGTCCCGGTGTGGAGCCGTTGTCCTGCCTCACCATCGGTCAGTTGGTGGACAATGCTGCCCAGAGGTTTGGTTCACGTGATGCTCTCGTCTCTATGCACCAGCAGAGACGTCTCACATTTAAAGAATTAGCAGAAGAAGTAAGGTTACGTTTGTAGAATATAATATAAAATTGATCCTATGATTAAGTTATATTTAGTAATAAATTTTTTGAAAATAATTAAAAAAAAAAAAAAAAAAAAAAAAAAAAAAAAAAACTGAAAGGGCGAGAACGATAAATTTACTATTGTAAAAATTCTTGCTGAGTAAAACCGAGCACAGCACTGACCTTGGAGCTTACAAATAAAGTGATACTGTACGTCAAGATGACGATTACTATTCCATTTGTAAACACTGATAGCAGCGTTTTTATACAAAACAACTTAATATATGGAACAAAAATATTAACTTATTAATTAGCACATAAAAGAAGGATTTTTGTCTACATTATATTTCTTCTAAAATTATATTATATAAAGGACATTCAGCATGTTTTGCATTTTTTTTTCTTAATTGCAAACAATATTATTGCTATAATTTAAATTATAATAGACTATTATAAGTTTGAATCTACTCGCTCTTTACTATTTGTCAATGTTATTACTTTTATTTAGACCATACGTCTTGCTGCGGGTCTGATACGACTTGGGTTGCGTCCTGGAGAACGCGTCGCTATTTTTGCACCTAACTGCATTGAATGGGAACTTACACAACTTGCAGCGGCTAAAACTGGTCTCGTGTTGGTAGGTTTTTTAATTGATACACACATAGACTTACACAGTTACACAACATTGGTTATATAATATGTTCTCAATATTTACATCTATTGTGTGTGTTTGATGTATAAATATTCATTTCATTCCATATCTCATTATCATGGCATTAAATAAATGTACATACTATGTACTGCATATTATGTACAACGTACGGTGTCATAATATAATTTATTTGAATCGTAGGTTCATATTATATAATACTTTTATAATCATCGTTCGTTAGTATATTTATGCATCTTCAATTAATAATAATCGATAAATATAATACTGAAATCGATTTTTCAAAAGCATAAAACAATTAATTGAAATATTACATAAATATACAATAGTTAACGCATTTTTTTTAAATAACTTTGTTTTATTATCAGGTAAAAATTAACCCTGCAAATGAAGCTCCAGAATTACGTCATTGTTTGGAAAAAGTAGAAGTTACCACGCTATTGTATGCTGATACATTTCGTAGTAGGAAATTTCATGACGTTTTGCTACAAGCTGCTCCAGATTTGAAATACACAGGAAATGGAGAAGTTAGTAGCAAACAGTTACCCTTTCTCAAGCACCTCATTACTATTGGTGAAGAAATACCCAAGTAAGTAGTCCAATAATTCTGAATGTTTTATTCAATGTGAGTTTATGTCAGGGACCGGAACCACCTTCAATTTTTGCGGTACTTAAGAACTGCAGTTCTGAAATAGTTATTTTTTAAAAATGAAGAACCGAAAAAAGAAGGTAACCGGTTCCAGTCCCAGGTTTATTTATTTACTGATTCATTTGAGATGTATTTATTGCTTTTTAAATATTAATAGGGGGAACATAAAATTTGAAGATTTGATTGAACCTGATCTGAATGCATCAATTAATGCAATAAAAGAAATAGAAGAAGCTATTCAGCCTGACGATGGATGCAGTATTCAATTTACTTCGGTAATGAGTGTAATTCAATATAGTTCCATCGAGATCTAAATTTATCAATTTATTATTATATCAATATGCAGGGAACAACCGGTAAGCCGAAGGCAACTCTTTTGAGTCATCATGGTATTGTAAACAATAGCTATTTCCAAGGACTACGTCTGGGATACCATGAAAAGGTAAATCTACTAAAAATTACTTAATTTAGTTAATTATTCATCGTACAATACAAATAATGTACATTTATATACTTTTGTTTTGGTTGCATATTTTGTTTAAATGATCATATTATTTTTCCCAAACCACATATACCTATTAAAGAAGTGATTTAAAAAAATTATATTTAACGTAACTATTCAAACATGAAATAACTTTCAACAATTAAAAAATAGCTGCAGCTCTGTAAATTTTAGTGTACTTTCAGGAGCACAGTATCTGTATGCCAAACCCCTTGTTTCATTGTTTTGGCTGTGTCGCTGGAGTCCTGAATTCTCTACACTTTGGAGTTAAGTTGGTGATGCCAGCATCCGCACATTCTCCGCCACATAATCTCCGAGCCATACAAGCTGAGCGGTGAGTGAATATCTAAAAACTAACACGTCTCTAACTTTTTGTACATATTTATTATTAGATTGTGAATTGTACATCATACTGAATTGATTAATTTTCAAATTTTCTTCTTCTTCTTTTATTTTATTATTATTTTTACTTTTTTTTATGCTTGGCAATTAAATTGCAGCAAAATTGTGTAATTTTTCAGGTGCAATACAATATATGGTACACCAACGATGCATGTAGATTTAATTAATGAAGCTCGATCTCATGGCTTGAATGGGGAACAACTTGGCCTAGAACTTGCAGTTACAGGTGGCGCACTTTGTCCTGAGCATTTATTCCTTGAAATAGTTCAAGACTTTAAAATTAAGCAATTATGTGTAAGTTTTATTCTCTTCAGTTTTCTCTCTCTCTCTCTCTCTCTCTCTCTCTCTCTCTCTCTCTCTCTCTCTCTCTCTCTCTCTCTCTCTCTCTCTCTCTCTCTCTCTCTCTCTCTCTCTCTCTCTCTCTCTCTCTCTCTCTCTCTCGCTGATAACAAAATAATTGTGATACCACTTTTAGACATTATATGGAATGACAGAATGCAGTCCCGTCAATTTTCAAACTATACGAAGCGATCATCTATCAATAAAATCTACATTAGTCGGTCGTCTCGCAGACCATTGGGAAGCCAAAGTTGTAGATGCTGATGGACGCATGGTACCCTTTGGTACTCCTGGAGAACTTTGGGTACGAGGTTATGGGACAATGCTAAAATATTTTGGGGAACCTGGAGCAACTGGAGCTACATTGAGACCTGATGGCTGGCTACAAACTGGGTGAGAAAGCAATTGCTAATTTTAAGTAAGTTTTATGAGTTTTTTTAATGAATCATGATAAAAAAAAGTAGCCATTGTAAAGTAAAGTATTAATAAAGTGTATTATTTTCATTTAGGCATCTTCTTTTTTATTTTATGAATATATTGTTTGGATGCTAAATATAATTATTTAAAGCTAAACTAATTTTCTACACGAAATGAATAAAATTGTGTATTTTATGCTACTTTTATGTCATTATAGCACAAATGTTTTTAAATTAGAAAAGCATAAATAATTATGCTGCAAAACATTATCTTTGGAGTATATAATAGTTATAATGCAGCGTATCATAAATTATGTTCCAATGCATAAATATTGCTGAAAATGATCTAACAAAATTATGACGTATTCATTTTTGTATTTATTTATGATCATAAATAATTATTTATTTTATTTGTTAAAATCAGTCTATTTGCCAATTTTTAATTATAGAGATCAATTTCAAATGGACAGCCATGGATATGGTCAAATCGTGGGACGTTTGAAAGATATGATAATTCGAGGTGGTGAAAATATTTTTCCCCGCGAGGTTGAAGACACGCTGCATTCTCACCCTGAAGTTCTCGAAGCTCAGGTTTGTATCTTACTCCAGTACTTCACTATAGTATTACTATAACTATGGAATTATTGTAGGTGTACGGAATTCCTGATGACCGCCTAGGGGAGATAGTATGTGCGAGCGTGCGCCCTAGACCTAATCGACCTCTCACCTCCGAGCAACTGAGGAAGTTCTGCTCTGGCAAGGTATGTTTTAATATCTTTATTGACTAATAAAGGAACAAATGTTCTGAGGCCTATTCTAAGCAATTTCGGTCACATCCACATCCGTTTCTACTTACTACGCATGCGTATTACGTTGAAATGGAAATGGATGTGAGTGAAATCGCGTGAAGTCAGCCTCAAAATAGTTGTTCCTTTGTCAGTCAATACAGTTTTTCTTTTTTATGGTATTAACTTATGCATAATTGCGTAATTTCACAGATGGCTAAATATAAAATACCCTATCACATTGAAATTGTTCATGAATTCCCGAAAACAGCATCGGGAAAAATTCAGAAATTTCGCCTACAAGAAATGATTATTGAAAAACTTAAAAAGGAAAATCAATCGTCCAGCCAGGTAAATAAATAAGCAAAAAAAGTTTATCATACAGTATGATATATATTTTTAAAGTTATTAACATGTTGTGCATGTATTGTATGTATATTTTGAAAAATCATCGTCAAATGAAACTGTCCTTTTATAAATTTAAAGTTTGATTTTGTAAATACACTATTTTTAACCCTCTATAGTTCCTCTTATTTCTATAGTTTTTAAATTCCTTTTCAAACGTTTGCAAAATCAATAATATTACATAATAATAGTATTGATATAAAGACCCAACTGACTATACTGCAGCATTTTAATACATGCAATGTCATAAATTGTTTTGTTAACAATTATTTGAGCTCACAAACAGTTAGTCTCTGTTTGGGGCAATTCGTACTAAATGTAAATATATTTTGTATTGATCGCGCGGTATTGCAAGGGATTTATGTTTTAATTAAAAAAAAATGCTACTATTTCATTTGAGACAATAATTAATATACACAAGCTTTATTTATTTTTTATCAATTATGTAACATAATTTTTCATACACATGAACAGACTTAGTTTATTTTATATTACAAGAAATTTTGAGAAGAAAAAAAAAAAAAGAAACAAACATTTATCCATTCACAACCATAGACTAATATGGATTTCATCCTTAACATTTTACAAGTATGCATACAATTAATTAATATTCCCTAGAATTATAAAAACAAATAATATGATATATTTTTTTTATTATGCTGTATCCTATAACATATTCATCATAATTTATTTTTACAAATACATAAGAAAAGTGTATGATGTTAATTAATTTTAAAAAAAAAAAAGTGTTATGTGAACATAAAATTGGGTAAAAGTGTAACACTCACAACCGCACATACAGTTCAAATCCTATAACGACAATTTTCTAATTAGTTTTGATAGCTAGTAATACGTAAGAGATAACCTATAGGGTTGATTAGTATCCTTGTATGTGCTTTACATTTTTTTCTTTTTTTTTTTAATGATGAGGTACAGTATAATAATTATAATAATACTAAAACTAAAATATACAAACAATTTACTTTCTACTATACAGGACAGTCTTCTTAAATAAAAAAAATTGCAAACAAATCATATTATATAAGAAAAAAACGAAGAAGAAGAGAGAGAGAAAAAAAAAAATGAAATGCACTTGCAATATATCAAATTATAAACTGTAAAACAGCCTTAACATTTTTGTAAAAGCAATCAATATTAATTTCTCCAAAGCTTTGTCTTGCAATATATTTAAATAATTTTATTTAATTATTTATATAATTAACTCAATTGCAATAATGCTTCAGACTAGATAAACAAGTGCTGAACCAATTATTAAAAATAATGATTTAAAGCAATATGATGGTCAATAGTGACAATTTTTTTTTTTTTTATATTTACAATTTCTTTGTTTATAACATGGAATTTATATTTATGTATATAATATAATAATATTTTTTTAATTTGTTATCACACGGCTTAGCCCTCCGACTCTGAGGGGAAAAGTTCAAAATCTTCTGACCAGCTAAGGTCCATGGCTGTGCTACAATCAGTAAAGCCAAGTTGGCTTACTGAGTCAGGTGTAGGAGATTGACGATGAGGTGGATGTGTGGGACAGGAGAGGCGACATGGTGCCTGCTTGCACACAACCTCCACCTCCTCAATGTCATCATCCTCCATGTCTAGCTGTGCGGTGTTAGCCATGACAATGCTGGAGCTCTCAGAGGAACGTCCACTGCTAGCCTCAACTACTTGCTGTGCCTCACAATCAGATTGTGCATCATCGGAAATCTCCTCGGAGATCATGGCTTCACCTGCAGACTCCTGAGGTTGTAACTGCAGCTTGAATGGCAAGGAAAGCATAGTAGATGGTGAAGTTGGTTGGGAAGCCTGTGTGGGTGTCATCAGATTATCTTTCTTTACTTCTCCATTCTCATGACGCTCAGGTTGAGAGGAACATGATTTTGACTCAAGTTCGAGACTCTCGGAGTCTGTTGATACAGAGCGAGAGCGACATCTTGAGTCAGGAGCGGGAGTAGAGGTTGATACTCCTCGGTTTAAGCGAGATTTGCGGCCGGCTAGCTTGCCTCGTTGGTCTATAGGCATGCAGGAGGTGGAAGCCGACTTCTTTGGCAAGGAGCGACCAGGTGAGCTGCGGTCCTGGCGTTGTCTCTGGTTGGAAGCAACACGCTCAAGGATGGCATCCACTGGCTCATTCATGTCTAGAACCCACGCTACAGAGTCGCTCTTCTCTGCCATTACCTTCATGCGAGGAGAATCTGGTATGTCATCATCGAGGCTTGGAGATAGCCTGAAATTAAAAATCTCACATTAGCAATCAATAATGATTGCAATATACTGTATACATATAGGACCATATGTAGCATGTCCCTTGAAATACAACTTTGATGTACTTTTAAAATAAGTAAGGGAATGATCAAGAAATAATTATTGATATGAAAATAACATTTCAACTCATAGTTAAATTAAAAAATCTTTCAATGTACATTTTTACTAGCAAATCACTTTATGAATATGCCATAATTTATGTAAAACTTGCTTATAATTCAAATAATTTTACTTCTTGATGGATTTCAGTAATATGATAGAAAATAACTGTAATTTCCAAATACATCCAAGGATCTCACCTGTGAGAGTTGTTGTTGAGGGAACTGCTATTGCCATTTGGCATGGAGTTTGTGAAGGATCGACGTCCAAGTAGTGGACTGATAGGGAAGTGCAAGGAGCTGCTCATATTGACTGCTGAAGCTGGGAAAAAAAAAATTTTGAGTTTAGAGAATTTATATAAACAATAACGTCGAGAGGTGAGGGAATCAAGAAAACTCTACGGGGACTTACAGTTGACGGCAAGCTTGTTGACCACCTCATAGGTATGCTTGAGTTTCCACTGTAGCTCTTCCTGTGCCTGAGACAGACGTCTGTTCTGTTGAGTCTCGATCAGATAAGAATCAGTGAGTGCCTTGTTTTCCTCTTTTAGTTGTCTGCAAAAATATTAAGATATTTAAATCACTGAATAATATCTAAATCAATTGTATATACATATTATTGGGAAGGGAAAAAAAGTTTTAATATAAATTTTAATATGTTACAATGAGACTCACCTCTCTATGCTTGCTTTAGCGTTGAGTTGTGACTGGAGGTCCTCGAGCTTGGATCGTGCCGCAGAAAGGTCAATCTTAGCGACTGCTAACTGGTCTGCTCTCTCCTGTGCCTCAGCAGAGGCCTTGCGCAGTGTCTGGAGTTCAGCGTGGCGCATCTCAAGCACCACACGTAAGCTGTCCACCTCCTTCTCAAGAGTCTGACACCGCTCAGCAGTCGCCTATTTACGTCAAAACGTTGTCAATTAGCATTCTCGCGATTGAAATATATTTCTTAACTCGGTGCAGTGTATCTTACCTGAAGCTTACTGTCCTTGTCTTTGTGCATGCTCTCGAGGAACTTGCGTGAGTCCGCCTTGGTGTCAGCCAGCTCTGCAGACACCTTGGCCAGCTGCTCTCCCAGCTCAGCCTCACGTCGCGCGCTCTCCTCAGTTCGACGTGCAGACGCAGCTCGTTCTTCACCCAACACCCGAGTTAACTCAGCTAGCGACTCTTCGTGCGTTTTGTGCTTACCATGCGCGATGTGTAACTGCAATTTAAAGATCGTCATTTAATACCTCAAGTCTAAATTTTAAACGAATAGAAACAATGAAATATTGAATAAATTTCTCACCTCATCCTGTAATCGCTGTAGCGCAGCTTGGTGCTCGGTTTGTGCGGTGTTGAGAGCCTCTTGGTGCGCAGCCTCAAGGGTTGCAATGAGCTGGGCATGCTCCTTGCGTTGAGCCTCCTCACGTCTCTCATGAGAGCTCACCTCGTCACTGAGTGTCTCCTGGAGACGTCGGTAACCAGCCTGAGCCTCTTCTGTAAAACAAACGCAAATGTCAACTACTTTCACAAATCTCAAAATGATGAGAATATCAAATTTTCTAAAAGACATCACTCAAGGATGTTTCATTTTTTTAAAAAAAACTTGCAGGGCCATAAAGGACATTAATAATTGACCTAATTAAACGTGGGTAGCATTGCTTCGTCACGGTACTTACCAAGCTCTAGTTTGGTGCGTAACCACTCCTCACGCATCGCGGCTAACTCATTCTTAAGACGTGGTGCGGAGTATGCGTCCAACTGTAGACATAAAAACTCGCTTAATTAGTATTTGAGAAATTAAAATTGATGAGGGGTAATAAATGAGATAAGCGGGTGAAATCATGGTCTATAGAACTATTAATTTAAATTTCAATTTTGTTTTGCATTAAAAGTTTAGTTTATATAATAATCAATAATCCCACAATGGGTATGGTGAAATTTGGATAAATGCCAATGGTCTTATCAAAGGGCAAAAACGCACTCTTACAAAGGTGTATAAATGAATGAATATGTGTTAGTATTCATTATGTCTCTATACTATATAGGTTGCATAGTTCTAGTTCTGTGGACAATAAATTTCATAGCTACATAGGTACAACCCAACTTGCATTTTTTTTCTCATGCTGTGCGTCCTTTGTAAATGGGTTCAGTGATAGGGCTTGCATAACCCTGACTGTATAAATAATAAACATTTATATTATTTTTATAATTATTACATATATAGTAGTGAAATTTAGCTTTATTAAAGAACACTACAAAAGCAAATATTGAAATGAAGAGATGATGACTCACCGAATGAACGAGGTACTGCACGAGGACCGCCATGGCTTCACACCCGAGACTCGCGTGTTTCAACTCCTTGAGCAAGTGCGGTGGTAGAGGAGCAGGGGTGGGTGGTGCCGCGGGGGCTGCCTTAGCCACTTCAGGCTTGCCATTCACCACTACATCGCCGCCAGAGTTGAGAGGATGGCGTGAGCTGGATACACGGTTGTGGTCTGCAAAATACCAAAACAAGGCAATTAATTCGATGTTCATTTGACATTGATAGCTGCATTTTTATACATACATAATATATAAAAGAAAATGTTTTACAGTATCTCTAATTAAATGATTAAAGTTAATTGCTTCATTCATAAAGTAATAATAACTGCTAGAAAAAAACAATTTCTTTCGCCCCCTTTCAAAGTCAATAATTATCACATTATAGCAATTACGAAAATCAACAAAATAATTATTTTTAAATTAACAACAGTGAAAGTACTTTCATTGTAATTTTTTACTCACTAATAAATCAAAAAGCAAGAAGAAGAAAAAAAGCGTTGAATTAAAAATGGCATCTTCAATGTAAAAGTAGACCACGTTGGACCAGTATAAATAAACAACAGGAGAGAGTGCGTGCGTATTTTAATATAACGAGAACGTCATTTTCAAATGCCATGAAGTTTCATCTTATACCTCTCAACTTAATACAAAAAAAAAAAAAGAAAAAAAAAAAAAAAAAAGAAAAGAAACATAAAAAGTTATTAAGCGGCACTACAAAGAATTAATGTTTAGAGTGATGATTGAAAAGGGTTAAATGTTAACATATCCTAACAATTGACAGGTTTGTATATAAAAATATTATTAATATCATAAACCACATAAGAGAGAGTTACTGTCTTTAAAATATTATGAAGTTACATTTTTATAATAATTATATGTAAATTTTTTTTTTTTTTTATGATTCCTAAAGTTATAGTATGTAAGTTTTAATAAGTAATAAAACTATAAACGCTTAAATGAAGTAAGAAGCTTCGCATCGTCCATCAGATGACGACATTACGCAATTTAACACTTGTAATACAATAAATCTCATACAGTTTTAATGACAGCATGAAGAAATATTTTATCTGACAGGAAAAAAAAAAAGAGTTTTGCACAGCGAGTAGCAACCACAACATCAAGGACTTAGAAAAAAAATCTGCGTCATTACTTTAAATTATTTTTACCAACACTGCGCGTGGTAAATTAAAAAAAAAATTGATCTTGGCATTGAAATTCCCATGAGAGAATTTTTTTTATTTTATCCCTAAATTTAAAGAGACATAATATAGGGTTCAAAGGGTAGAATTCAAGATTGAAATTACCTTGATAACCTTGATTATTCTATAAAAGGATGTGGAAAATTATATATTCCTATCAAATACTAATCGTGAATAATAATAAAATAATATTTTAATATCACTATTATAATACGTAATCGATCAGTAATTTTATATCTTTATTTATTATATTTATATTTGCAATGCTTGTTTACAATAGAGAAAAATTATTATTTATTGCATATACAAATATTACATCATGTTTTATAATACAATATAGTTTTTTTTTATTATTATTTTAAGTTAAATTAGAACTGATATGCATATTTATAATTTCCTACTCTTTATGTTATAGGTCATATTTTTGACCTTTCTTTGTTCTTTTATAATTCAAGCAAAATAAATAATAATAATAATATGAACCAGCTGCGCACATTTGGCCACTAGACAGCATAACAATAATTTTGTGCTTTTAATATATACACATTTTGTATATATATGTATGTAATATGATCAGCTTCTGTCTACCAGGATTTTGAAGATAGTTTTTTTTAAAGGGTAATTAAAGAGTCGAGAAAATCAATGAAAAGTCACGTTTTCTACATAAAACTCGGTATAACATTTGACAAGTACCTATGTTTATAGCTATACTGATCATGAGCTGCAAAATTACGCTAGACATACCATTTGCGTTTATACACTTCAAGTAAAGTAAAAACAATTTCTTGTGAAATGAAAAAAAAAAAAAAAAAAAAATGTATATATAGATAAACTTATTGAGTAATATTTGTGTGAAAGTTGATAGGTTTGTTTACAAGTTTTTTTTCCATATAACTATTAGGAAAAAAAAAGAAAGAATGTTAGCCAAAATAAATTAACATTTCAAATTCTGTTTTTTACATTTTAGTTAACATATATTTTAACTTTGAGTGTATGCACCACAAAGTATATTAACAGAATCAATGATTAGAAGAAAAAAAAGCTTGTATGCATGTTCATCAACCATTACCGCGGTCATGCATGATGAACTAAACAAATGGAACTACTAGTCAATCAACTTGAACATGTATTAAAAAGGATTAAAAAAATATACAAAAGGAACTCAACGAACTTGTTAATTTTAAGTATATAGCAAGTCAAAAAATAAATGTTTATACGAAAATAACTGTTAAATAACGAGAGAAATACTATGAAACGAAGAGTAAAAGATTCTGAATTAAGTGACATAGAACCATCAGTCTTTGAAGCTAACTGAGGTTTGATATTGAAGTTTGGTGAAGTCGACAGTTACTCATGCTTGCCATATATCGTGACCTGATGATGGGTGGAGAACACTAAGAGGAGTGTGCGCCAAATCGTGAGCAGAATGCATTACATACATCGCAAGACTAAAAAGGACCATCGTTATTAATTCACTTAAAATTGTGAAAATGCTTCTTCAATTCATCTAATTATTATTTTATTATATTATTTAGTATATTTTGTTTGTGAAATGAAGATATGGCTAGTGTCCATGAAATGAAATACAAGAAATTAAATAAAAACCACCAAAAAAAATTCCAACATGTAATTTTCTTGTTAGCATAACACTATCTTAATATTTTAATTAAAATTTCTAAGAACCCACAAAATAACTTTTTAAAATATAAAGTTTAAAAACAAAATTTGGGTCTGGGTTTTGTCATGCTTCCGTTAATTTACCAAGTTAAAAAAATTAATATATTAAGCAGTTACACAAGTCTAAATAAGAATTTATATTATAATAAATTCAGGAGTATTACAAAAATTTAATTTGCAGCTTGTGAGATCGCGTGTTTGTTTGTCTCAGGCCAATAAATACAAGACCTCCGCGCATAGTAAAGAACTTCCGCTTCAGAAGTTTACAATAATAATTGTTCCGCTATACCCACGTACTCTTGTCACCGTATTGCATTGTCTTATTTTTCCCCCCTTATACAAGTTACACTTACAACAAAATGCACTCTATTTTTATTTATAACTATTATTATTTATCAAAACTCATCTTCTAATTTTACGTCTTTTTAGTGTCACATAAAAGAAGGGGGAAAAAATTCACGAGTTTTTTTTCTTCTTTCTTTTCTTCAGTGCAGCTTTTGCTTTAAGTATTGTTGGACGTTAGCCATGCACATCCAATGCACGAATTTGGACGCTGTGTGGTCAAAAAGACCGAGTAAATAATATGGCGAGTATATATGATGCCAAAAAATGCAAGTCTTACACATGCAACTTATAAAGCTAGTTACTATTATACTACACAAAAGTAATTTTACTCTTTTAAATTGCGTCACTGAAAAATAATTCTTGTTTTAAATTACCTATATATAAATGCCTTAGATTTTAAAATTAGAACATGAAACTGTACAACAGTAACTTAAAATTATATATGTAAAAATTATGAGTATACTATATACAGTAAAAATTACACAATTAAAATACCATTATTTATACATCAATTAATATGTTTATGTAAAACAACATTTATGTTACGATAATGAGCTATTAAGCAAAGTTAAAACACATTAGCAAAAGAAATACAATTATATGAATACAAGAGAATAATAAGAACAATTTGAAAAATAACCCATGTTAGTAAACATAAACAGATACAAAAACTTACAAATTAAAACGAACTGAGAGAGCCTTTAAAACGATCGAATGTATTCTTATGAACCACTTGAACTCAAGAGTGTTTCGCCACAAAAATATCGGCGTCTTAATATTGGATCAAGCTAAAGTGAAGCAAAAAAAAGAAGATAGAAACATCGCCAACATATATATGCAGCATAGAGTCCAGCAGTATAGCAGCAGAGGGAGATGAAGGTATAAAAATAACTCTAAAGTCAAAGCTCATTAATTTAGAAACTGCGCGTATTCATTATGGGTCAAGTTGAAAGCTTAAATCCTATAGGGGATTATGATATAACAAGAGTATCAAATATTCCCAAAATGTTATGGTACTTATCATAATGGTATGATATGCTATATGTATGTATACATCTCATTACTATACTACCACAAAATAATATCTATATTTACCTTTCTTGTATCAAATAACCACAAGACGTAGTTTTCTTGTGGTTTAAAAAAAGACGGGATATATCAAAAGATTTTTTTTATTATTATTATTCATTATTAAATTTAGAAAACAATATAAAAGAAACTGTTGAAAATTTCATTAAGTCAAATAATATAATCAGGAAATTATGATGTAACAATGTAATTTTTACTTTGTATAAAATAATATATAGTATATAAATTTAAATGTCCTAATAAAAACAATGAGTACAATCAAGTCAGACTCAATGACGATGAGGCTAGGCGTAAAATGAACGTGACATCACATACATATATATATATGACATGCATAAAGACATGCTGGAATAATTGGGTCTCCCAGGGGCTGGAGGGGATGTGACGTAAGTTTAATATGAAACTCTGCGACGTTTTTTTTTAATGTGATCAGACAGTTACGCCCACAATCAATCTAAAAACATTTATTTATTTATTTACCATGATGCCACGTGCGAAAACAGTTAACACTTCGCAACTGCATAATTCATAGCTTTTTTTATAGTTTTACGCATCATATATAAATTCAGCTAGGCTTATGTGGATTTTCAATAAGATTAATAAATAAATTGTACGTTGGATACACAAATTTTGTCGTATTGAACAACGAGATTCGCCTTATTGATGGATAGTTTTATAAACCAAAGAGATTATAACTCGCGTATAAAAGTATAATATTTTTCTTTTTGAGTACATACATTGTTATATTATATATAATATATATTGTACGCATATTCAATTTGAATCTTATTTGTCTATATTTTCTTTACAAACTTTAATGATAAACTAAAAAAAATCTCTTATATTTGTGTGATATTATAAATAAATTATGCTGCTAATTTATGTGGAAATGTTAAATGCTTATGTTAATTTGTTTATTACAATTATGGTCAAGGTTTTGTAAATCCCTCACAACGCCTTAATAAAGTTATTCTCTATCTATAATTTTTTTATATATAACTCTATATGATATCATCAGAGAGATGGCATTATACAGAAAAAATAGTTTGCAATTTATTTATTTATTTCATTAAGTACCAAGCAGTTCAAACATAATGATTATGTGTATTAAAAAATATCAAATAAACAATAGAACAAATTTCGTGAGAAATGAACGGAATAATAAAATATAAACGTATATATAACAATGTTTGTAATTTTTAACATTTAAATGTGAAGTAAATTTACTCCTTATACGTATTTCATTAATGTATGCAATCATAAATTTAGTTTTTATTTCTCTATTTTATGTATTTTTAATTTTGCGTCTGGTAAATTTAATACCAAAATTTATGACAAAAGATAAAGCTACAAATAATACAATAGAAAATGGTTATTTCTTTTACACTGCGCTGATAATTAATCTTTCCTTATAGCGAACTGAAAGACAAATTTCATTTCATTTGTCATACTATTCATCGGTATAGTTGAAGTAAATATTATTCACAATTATTTTCATGTATGTAGTACACCATTTCATATTGTACAACGTGTAAGAAATATACAACTAAATTATCATTTTTTATCTCAAGCATTTTCTGTACAGCTTACCATACATCAATGTCATAATTTTTAGCAAGTAAATTACAATAAAAACTACAAATTACAAGTTTTATAATCTATGATTACCTCACTTGAAAAATATAAAGCCTGGAGATAAAGTTAAGTAAAAACTAATTGAAATATTTTTAGAAAGTAATTTACTTAAAATATGTATATATAAAAAAAGTTACATTACATACAATTGCAACTTAATAAAATTTAATATTTTTTTCCCAACATATTATATTACTTTAAACTATTATCATTGTATTTTTGTTCTTTTATATGATAGGGTGGAGAATGTAATAAATTATTACAATGTTTTATGTTAATGTGTAAGGCTCACCTCTGCCCTCCAGAAACATGATTTTAGCCGGAACATGCGAGGATCGTCTGCATAATTCACTAAAGCACAAGAGCTAAGAGGGAGAGAGGAGCATCATGTCACGATCATCACTTAAGGTTGAAATCACTAGAGAGGTAATATAATAACAACTACAATATAACGAGAGGTAGCAAGCAAGCTTGCAAGTGCGGCATAATCCTGCACAAGTTCTCCACCGACTGCGTGCTCCTCCTTGCTTTTTAGCCTCGCGCCTCGCGAACCTCACTGTGCCAGCCGCAGTTATAAACTAATGACGTCACTGGTGGTCGACGCCAACACCAACAAACTCCATGATTTACTTAATTTATCTAACTTTATTCAAAATAAGTATGGTTCCACCACTGGAGAAACACTCCTTGTAATAAAATGACACATACTTCAAAAAAGAAATTTTTTGATATTGCGGATATTACAATAA
Organism: Ecdyonurus torrentis; assembly: GCA_949318235.1. NCBI lineage: Eukaryota > Metazoa > Arthropoda > Insecta > Ephemeroptera > Heptageniidae > Ecdyonurus > Ecdyonurus torrentis. Next base: position 20,230,525 of record OX439130.1, on the reverse strand, counting down.
TTCATATAGACATACACCCTCCCTTCTTTCTCTTTTGTTAGGAATCTCGTGATTCACTTGGAATTTCACATGAAGAAAACATTTTCATGCTGAATATAAATCGATTAACTGTGCTCGCAGAGATTTTGCACGGAAACGTTTTGTGTCTATGGCCGAAGTCATGGCATGCGCCAGTCGCGAAGAGAGTTAGCCAGTGAGCGCCACCACATAGCACAAGTCAAACACACGAGCTGTGCTTTGATATAGAGAGAGGGTGGTTTAGTGAGCGGGGGAGAGATGACAGTTGTTGGCAACATACAAATCTTTTGCGCTAGGCAATATCAACATACACGTTTAACATTTGACGTAATGTATATATGCCGGTAGCCATCCGTCACAACAAACCCACATAGCAATATAATGCAAATTTGTTACTTAATTTATGAGAAACTAAAAATAATTTTCATTTCAAAATAAATAAGTATAGAAAAAGATAATGTTTTGCTTTTTAAAATAACACAAGTATTATTTTTCTTCATTAAAATAAACTTGTTTCTTGTATTGTAATTTGTCATTAGAATATTTAGAAGAACTATTATAACATTAACATCTCAGTTATACCATCGAATGCCAGCGTATTTTACAACATATACGTGGCAACGAATTTTAGAGAAAAACATAAAAAAAGTGCTGAATAACTCTGTATCTTACTCCATGAGAAAACACAACTATCTTTATGTAATATATGCATACGAGACACCCATTATTATTTACGCAATACACACAAAAGTGAATATTTACAAAACATATATGGAGTTATATAGGTGTCAATATTGAAATAAGCATATACAAAAAAACAACTTATATAACCCTTTTATATATACATATAAATAATAAACTTTTATTTCATAATAACTACTTTTTTTTGTATGCCTTCGTTAACGCCCAGAAAGTAATAATTGTAAAACCTAAATAATAGAGGTTATCGGTGCAAGCGCGAGGGAAAAAGCTTGGGGTCCTCTAATTTCCTATCCTTTATAGCATCATGATCATATTTTTTAAATAGAAAACTACTACACCGAGGCCGGAAATATTAAAATGAGGTATACTAATAGACACACTTTTACGTATATTTTAACCCACTCAAAAAAAAAAAAAAAAAAAAAAAAAAAAAAAAAAACTTTAAATACCCTATTACCTTTATTTACTTCACACAAAAAATTACGTACCTTTAAACAAAAGTTTACTTGGATAATGTTTAAGTGATGAAGTTGACCATGATCTACGTCTAAGATGTTTTTCTAATTTCACTTGTGTTTCATTATTTTGTGTTGTTGGAGAAGTAAATATTGCCACGAGTTTACTTAGAGGACTCATGACGGGCACTGAACACTGCACCCAAACTAACCAACCAACCTTTCTTTCACTTTAGCACGCGGGAAAGTAACTAACCATCCACTTGCCATGCCAAGCTTGCCCAGCCTCTCTGTATAACTTGCCATAGCAATAAACAAGTGCAAGCGCAGAGATCCTTTCTCCACCGTCATCCATGTGCTCTACTTTCATATACTTTATACCATATTTACTATACAAAAAACAATTTTTATACAAAAAAATAATAAAATTAAACGTATTATATGGTAATGCACGCAATATATTGAGTTTTGCTTTCTAAAAACAAAAACAAAAAGTAAAATCAATTTTATTGATGTAAAAACACACAGAAAAAAATTATCAATTATCACAACTGAAAAGTAGCTGAACTGAGTAATTAAATATGAACCAATCGATGTTTTCATTTACCTCATCTAAAAAAAAATAGTTAAAAATACATGGATTGTCACACCTGCTTCAACAGGTCAGGTAAATGAAATATATTTCTTCCAACTTCCACGCAAGTACTCGCACAGCTATACACTACAGTTGGATTATACATATAATCAAAAGCTTGCATTGTTAAAAAAAAAAATGAAAACAAATTTTGCGACCTTTTGTTACTTGACAGCCACCCTCTCCACCTCCACACCCTACCTCCTACCTAGCCTATATCTATTGTCCTACCTGCCTGTCTATAACATTCTAACGCGAGTTAAGAATCAATCTACCTCCAGAGTATATAAGCTTCACTGTTTTTTTAAACTCATCACTTTGATTACCTGACTTAATTTGAATTATTACTACAAAACTAACATTGCTAATAAATTTTAATTAGAATTTCATAAAAATGTGATATTTTTAACGTAAAACAAATAATTTTGGTAATATTTATTTAAATTATTTCTTCTTACTTTTTACACGTAGAAGATGAAAGAAACCACTTTTTTTTTTTAGTTTTGGAGGGAAGATTACAAAACACTTAAAATGAAGAAAACTTTAAATTTATTATGTTAATTATTATTATTATATTTTAATACATAACGATAATATACACATTATACAATGTATTAAAATTTACTGTACAGTATAAAACATTTTTCCTTTGCACACTGATTGCACGATGACAAAATATAACACTTGTTTTAAGTTTATTGTTATGAAAAAATTATTATTTATAACACTTGTTTTAAGTTTATTGTTATGAAAAAATTATTATTTATTTAGTTACAAAATATTTATTTTATAAATTTAAAATTTTTGATACTTCGGATCATTACCAAAATACTTTCCTTTATTTGAAAATTAAATTGATGTGTGTTCTGTATACTTTATTCGTTTTGAAATATAAAGTATAACTTAAGTATAAATAAAAATATAAATTAATAAGACATTATGTGTAAAAAAATTATGATAAAAAGGATATATATTGTCTAATTGATTGGATTTTGTTTTGTATAATTGTGTGTTTAAAATAATAACAATTAAAATGATGGTGTGTTACATTAATATGTTATGATTGTATTTATATTTTTAATATTTTAATTGATTTTTATCATATAAATATAAGAATATATCCTTTAATTATATTATATAAATTAAGTAAAATAGTAAAAATATAAATAAAATTATAACTTATTTCAATTATGTATAATTATACATAATTGAAATATCGTAGGCTTATTTATTTTTATTTTTTAATTTAATTATAATATTAATAATTCTGTATAATCTGTATAATAGTATAATTATTATACAGTAATACTATATAGACACTATATATTTTATATTATGCTATAAAGTGTTATATTTAGCCATCATATTTAAGTCATCTTTCAGTGTGCAATAAAAAAAAAAGTATATATATTAATAGAGTAAATAATGCAAGTTAATTACATTGTGCATTTTATTTTGAATAATAAAAAATAATAAAGAAATCAAATTTCATAATGACAATGTCCGTACGCACACCTTACACCTGCTTTGCTTTTAAACCCTAGCTGCAGGTAAGCCACACGAGGCCCCCCGGCGGTTTTACATGTACCGTGATGGACAATACAATACTTCTCAACTGTTTTTGGGAGCTAATACAAGCGAAAAGGTGGCATTATCACATCTAAAAAAAAATATTTGTGATAAATATCTCCTTTTTATTTTTTCAATTGTAGAGACCGAATGTTCAGTTTTTACACCTATTTCTGAGCAACTGAAGTTTTTAAGTTACCGCACATGTTTTATTTTTTTCTGTGCAGTGAAAAATAAAATATGTATATACAAACTTCTATATAGCTTCTCATGTGCGGTTACTATTAAACTTAAGATTGATTTTCACGTATGTACTGTGTAATTACATTTTCGTATAATATAAAATGACTTTGCAAATGAAAATCCAATCAATGAAAAGTTACGTCGATATTGATATTAATTTGATTTCTATTATACATTACCCTCCAGCTATTTTGTGATTCGGTAGGAAGATAGTTTAAATTACTAAATAATCAAAAGCTAATTTAAGGTGTGAGCACGAACCTTAATTATAAAAATAAGAATAAACTGATATAATTCAGTAAGCACCTTAGGCAATATGTCATATTATTAAATAATATACATTTTATATATATTTTACATTTCACATAAAAAAATTTAAGATTTCTTAAAAAGGAATTTACTATAAAATAAAAATTTACTGTTAATTGCTACATAAGTATTATTTCTTTAAATATATAAGTGTTGCTTATATTATACGTCGACTGCGTAATAAATTTACTAAGGTATGAAGCCACGAAGTAAATAAAATATTATCGCTCTAAAAGGATAGAGTTAGTTGCCGCGGTATTTTTTTATATGTTGCAAATAAAGAGGTATATAGAATAAAAAAAGGGGAAATTCAAGTTTTTTACTCATAACAAATTAACTTTTGCAATTAATTTATATCTTGTATGGTAAATGTCTATACTGAGGGTGGGTGGGAGATTGACGGTAATATACTTTGACTGACGGCTGACAAAAGTGGACCAGAAAAGGAAAGAAAGTAGTGGACAGTAAATATAGTAGATAGCTACTTATTTGCAAGCTTGCTATATACTATAGGTGATAAAGTATACCTCATGGGTCTTTCTGACCGATTATCAACAACGCTGGAACGGAGAAAGCAGCTTGGTAAAAACCTAGACATTATTATAGTTTTATATTTTGAATTCAACCATGAAAATGATCACTATATAACCTAACATTAAATTGCATTAAAAATCATTAGCAGGTTTCTTTTTTAATAAAATGTATCTTCTTATTTGGTATGAGAGAGAGAGAGAGAGAGAGAGAGAGAGAGAGAGAGAGAGAGAGAGAGAGAGAGAGAGAGAGAGAGGACTATGTTATAGTGTCTGTTTTTTGTTCTAAAATTAAAAATGAAGTAATCGAGTTTTAAATTTTATACTGATTACTATCATTTTTTTTTTTTTTTTTTTTTTGCTTTTAAGGTCTTATCCTACATGTAAAGTACAGCCAAAAGTGTCCGTGGAAAATCATTCAAACTTTCAGGGTTTATTTATAAAGGTAAAAGACCCTTGTATACCAATTTTTGAAAAGATATATGAATTAGGAGAAAATTAAAAAAAAATTAATTTAACATTAGTTTAAATGGAGTTTCAGTTTTTTTGAAATAACTCAAAAAGTGTCCGTAAATTGCATATAAAAAAAATATCACATGATAGAGAAATTTATTTCACTATTTGTAATTTTTTTTCAGATTTTTGTAAGGATAAAGTTTTTTTATATTAATTTTCAAAAAATATTTTGGTTATGTAAATTAGCTGGAGGGGGATGAGTGTAAGTAACTGAGAACGTTTGGCAACCTAGAAAATCAAGTGGCGAGATATTTTCACGAAAGCACTCGCAAAAGACCGAGCGTAGCCGAAGTGCTTACACAGGGAGTATAATGGAGTCAGAAACACCAACATGAGAAAAAAAGTTTTAGTTTTTTATTCTGCAGAATCAACAAAATAAAGTAAATTATGTATCTTTTAATATTTCTTCTTAAAAACTTTTCATTATTATTATTTTTATTTAATAAATTTTATGTTCTACATTGTGTATTTCATATTTTGTATAATATTATTTTATTTTAAAAAGTAGTGGTTTTACCTTACAGTTGGTAAAAAGAATCAGCTGATTTTTGGCACTATTTTTTTTTGGCCCCAAAATTCCCTTTCTGTAATTTAACAAGTTTTTGTTCTTTCGAAGCTTTGCGCTTAGCACAGTTCCTCCCAAATAAAACATTTTGTTCAAGAGATCGCTTCATGGAAGGTTTCAATTTACAACAGCATGACACAAATATAATGAGTGTAATGATGTTTGTTTACTAACTCGCGAGATGTTTTTTAAAAAACTGCATGCACCTGTGCGTGTGGTATGCGCACACCTGAGTATCCGCGCGAATCTTAACACTCTTTCGCGGTCGCCCGCGGGCATTACGGCGACGTTGCCAAGTTTATTACTTTCCCTCCCCACCTCCTTCCAAGCAGTGGTGGGGAGACAGGTAGCTAACTTCTGGCGTGAGCTACATGTGATATAAGACCTTAAATGCCAAACATGTAATCTTAATTTTATTATTTTAAGCGTTTATAGAAAAAAAAAATACTTAAAAACTGTGGAAAGATTTAAAAATCACGCATGGTATATACATAATGATGCTAAAAACTTGTATCTTTATATGATATTGACCAAAGCACGAATAGTTTTCTTAAAAATATAATTTTTTAAGCAAACCGACATTCAAGAGCAATTGAAAGAATAATTAGCGGAGACATAATGAGTGTTGCAGTCACCAGTCTGCGTGTTCATTATATAAAACAGTATATAGAAGTTGACCTGAACACCAAGTGAGCCAGGTTAATTTCAAGGTCTGCTAATCTCAACAAATTTCTTAAAAAAAAAAAAAAAACTCAACACCACTACGACAAAGTATCAGCTTGGTAGCAATCAAAGATCCAATGTTTAGAAAAGTCAGATTGAAATAACATTAAACTCTTTAATTTTCAATAAATTAACTTTACACACGCGATCCCTCTAAAAAAGAAAGAAAACAAATAAAATCTCTTTTAACAAAAATACACATGCTTATAAAATAAAGTAATTAATTCAAAAATAAAAAGTTCCTTAATATAATTATTAACTACTCTATATGAGTTAAGTATAATTGAAAAAACTGTTAATCAAGCAGAGCAAGAGATATTCATTAATATTCATAAAGAAAGAGTAATTTAAAATGTTTAAAGTAAACATGTTTTGTATAACGATAAAAATTCCTCTACAAGTGAACATTGTAATAAAAATTCTTTCCGTATATAATAACAAAGAAGCTTTTAAAATAAGAAAGAATATTTTGGAGAGAAGAAAAAAATTTGCATTTTAAAAGTCAAAGAATACAAAATAAATCGTGACTTGTGATATTGCAACACGATAAATTTCAAACCACATACCACAAAATGATTGCCCTTTAAAAATTAAAAAAAACTTCGACTCAAACTCTAAAAGATCAGCTGTCCTCAAAATCAACAGACTAATAAAATAAGACATACAAATCCTGGAATTTCAAGGGATTCGCACTTGTAAGACATATGGTTTATATTATCTTAAGGAATCCTTGATCTCTATACGCACTCTACTGAATAAATAAAGATTCAACTGTTTTAAATTTACTTATAATATACTCAATGGGATATTTATGTATTTAACTTTTTTTTTTTTTTTTTTTTACTTTTTCTTAAGAAATTCTTAATGGGAAACAGATTTAATATGTTTACCATAAAAATTATTATTATAAAATAGCAACAGTCCAAGTTTTTAAAGGAAAAATCTTATTTGGCATGTAACATAAAACTTAAGTAATACTTACATCATGAAAAAATTATCAGATAAGAAAAATTGATAAAATACGCGTGAGGGGATACCATTCATATTTTTTTCATTCTTTTTGTTTCCACGACTAAGGAACATCTCCGTGTCGAGGGTGTGCCACACACATTCGTGCATCGCGGTAAACATGAAATGCAAAGGCGTTCCGCGCCTTTTAGTAAACAAAACGATGAGAATCCAGCAAACACGAAATTTAGAACTTTTTTACGTGCGTTGACTATATGAGCTTTTAAATTGTTAACATTCGAAGCAAACATTCCCACAGATTAAAAATTTATTGCGAAAAAATCACAACGTCATGTACTCTTTTTCTCCTATAACTGTTTTGCATACATAAACATAAGCCCATTAAATAGCTTTAATTTTTGTCAAAGAGTAATAAATATTCTTTATTACATTTATTTTTAATTACCATTACTGATTTATAGTAGCTAAAAAAAATTAACACGTTGACCGGGCGTATAATTAAATTGGTGTTTAAATCAATGTTGTCTACATAAGCACAAATCCTGGCAAGTAAGCAGAAGTTGAGTCACAAGAAAGCAAAAAACAGAGGGTGGTGGGAGGGTGATACCACAAGCAGCAAAGAGACCCCTTCTCATTAACATCGGTGACTGCACATCACAGAGACGAGCGGTTTGTTTGTTTGGCATATATACTCGCAGTTGCCAGTCACAAAAAAAAAAAAAAAAAAAAAAAAAAAAAAAAAAAAAAAAAAAAAAAAAAAGCTTTGACAATACACGCACTGTGAGAAAATAGTAACTTGATATCACAGTTAAAAGTGACAAGACAGTTCACAAACAACGGAGCTCTCTTGTATATACACAATAGAGAACAAAATCAACTAGATAATCTAATACTCAATCCATGTGAAATCAATATTATATTTATAACAATACAAATACAAACACACACACATAGAGAGAAAGCCTTAAGGAAGTGTATCATTTATTTTATATAATAATATTCTTTCTCTAATTAGAGTTCTATTGTTACTACTAATTAGTATCTATACTGTGTTTATTTTATATGATTGGAAAAAAAGATATGACAATAGATATAATAATAATAATAATAAAAGGTATTCCTATTTATACAAAGTGAGTAAATCATATTATCATAAAGTAGCAAGGTTATTAAAATTATTTAAAAGGTTGGGTAATAATGAAGGGATAAAAAAAAAGTACTTGGTTGTACCACACCCACAATTATTGAAGAGAGGGGGGCGTGCCTTGGTTATATATATACACATAAGGTTGGGTCAATGTTCTCCAGGCGCGCGCGTTCAGCTCTCCTGGTTGCAAAGAAGGAAACAGTAGCACATGCACTCACACACACGAGGAGATTCACGTGTATATTGGGTGGTGACAAACAGTGACATCCCAGACCTACCACACCCGCGCAATATCGAGACGTCATTACTTATAATATCATACGTGAAACTTCAATAATGAGTTGATAAAATTGAGCACAGACATTTCAAAGATCGTTGCTCTATTAAAGTGTACAAGTATAATAAAATCATATGTAGGCGGTAAACAATGTCTAATATTATATCATGATAAATGTTGCCTTTATATGGTTAAAATTGTTATAAAGATTTGAATACATTAAAATTATATTCATATTTTATTTTGCAATATATAATATAATAGAGAAAGATCTATTATAAGAACTAAAATTAATGAATTGAATGTTTTTGAGTTGATTATAAATTGAAGAGTTTTTTAAACCAAGACACAGTGCTTTATATTTTATGTTTCTTTAAAAAGGTGAGGTAATACTCAATAAAATCCACCTCAGGCTTTGTAATTTCACAATTTAATTACTATTACCGTGGAAATAATTTAAGTCACTAAATGATAATAAATCAATAAAATTGTATTTTTATAATACTATTATTTAATAACGTGGGTAATATGATTTCAATTTCTTATTTTCTCATGTTTAAGTTATATAATATAATAAAATAAATAATTATTATTATAATAGAAAGAGAATTTAAACGCCCTTCGCTTATTTTTATGTTGATGCTAATGTTTTTTTTTCCCTTTAATTACGAACTTCCACTGTATACGATAACAATGGGTGGTAATCTGATATCACACAGCTTTTTTTTTCTCGGCCAATTTCCTGTCAGAGATGGACAAAATCTTATACCATAGCTTCGTGAGTTAAAAACTTTGTTTGCACTTATAAGAAGTATAAGAACTGGCTTGAATCACGCAATGCTTTTAAATAAGACAAAAACTTCAAAAAACATGAGCATAAAGATTGTCTTACACCTGGAGTCTTTTTTGCTGGGATAAATTTGTATATAAAGATAAAAATCAACATTACTCTTTATTATATACCATATATATAACTCTATTAATTTCTCCGCATTAAAAAACAGACGGAGAAAATTAATTAAATGTTACCGAGACTTGTATAATATAATATTATAACTCAAATGCCAGGTGTAATGAAAAACTCATAAGTTATTTAAAAAAAAAGGTAATAAATACGAAAGAAACAGTAAATTTTATTAATTACATGTTGTTTTAATTAAAAAATATTCTATTGTTAAAATCAGTGGTGCTAAATTTAGGCCCATACAAGTATTAGCTCTCTGAGAAAAAAAAAGTATATATAACCAACTATAGTACTTATACATTATAAAAACTACATAATATTATGATAGTTGGGTGAGTAAACGGTATTTCTTTTTCAAACGCTTGAGGTTTGATGTGAGAATTAAACATTTCAATTTTTGTCAGTCAGAAAAAAAAAAGTAAGGTAACAGTAATGAAAATAGAAAACCTATTCGTGCATGTTAATGAGCCTTCCGCTTCGCATGACAATCTTTCATTGTTTTCAAGACTCATCTTATTGTTATACTCAACGTCAATAAATTAGCATGAAATTATGCTAAATTTAATTTAAAATGTTTCATTGGTAATGTATTGACATAAATACGTAATACATTATATATTATATTACAAGGTTGAAAATAAGCCAATGTTCTTGTCGAGTTTATAATTATTTATGTATAATAATAATTTATATCACAAAGATATATTATTACTAAAAAATATATATCTGATCTAAATTTTAGAAAAGTGAAAAGTCGCTTGTATTTATAAAGTGTAATCAAAATATTAATGAAACACTATTAAATACAAATTATAGTAATTTTTTTTAATGGAGAATCCCATAAAAAAATAATTAAGCATTTTAAAAAGCGATTATTTGCCAAAAATGGAACATGCGCATATATATATATTTTTTTTTGGCATGTATTTCTGCGAGATGTTCTATGAATCGCATAATTTAAAAAGAAAGACTTTCGTATCTGTTTATTTTTCATTTTCTCAGGTTCTACAATATAATAAATTACTACAAAGATTATTAATTGACAAAATTATATTCCTATGGGTAAATAATCAACAAGGAAATAATTACGAATATGTAATAGATTTTGGTTCTCACAATACCTCAATAAATTATTTTTCTATTAAGTAATACAGGCCTCTGAAGAATTTCACCATTTCATCAAGCTTATTCCAATCAATCAATTTCCCAATGCACGAACATCATGTAAAACATTTTCTTTTTATAAAACATAATATTAATGGTTGCGGTTACTCACCCCTGAGTGGTGGTGTTTTGTGCGAAATCCTTGCTGCCGCTTGTTTGCGAATACTGAGAGGTGTCTTCATTTCGGGGGTGGATGTAACCACAGGTGCCGGTGCAGTGGCTGGAGCGGCACTCTTATCTGTAGCAAAAAAAAACCAACAACAATATAAAATTTATGTCAATTTGTTTGACAGTGAAAGCAAGTCTATTTGATCATCAACTATATTCCCATACATTTTTATAATCTAATGTTTATGATAGAGATCACACGTCTCTCTCAGAGCCAAGCAAACTCGCACCATATGTGCTCAACTCTTTAGAGAGAAAGTTTAAAAAAAAAAACTGTTCGGATGAAATCAAACATTTTTTTGTGTGTATATGCTCGCGAGTGAACCGCGAGTTGAGTGAATGAACGAAAGAACGGGCAGCTGGAACATAAACTTCTATTGCGTGTATATTTGACCACCTGTTGCAAAGACTTACTGCACCCGTGTTCATATTTAACTTCATAAATATTCACAAAGATGATCGTGTTAATGAATACGAAGATAATTTTTTTTAAGTTACTCAGACGATTTGAATACTGTGGCATTATTATAAAGCTTATTACGCGAGAGATATACATTATATTATATAAAAACTATATGTTCAAATGATATGATTTTTATATTCACGCACCACAGCGTATGACACGCAAACATGAAAATCAACTTTTTTTGCAATTTCAACAAGTTTGCTTAATGTAAAGGCACTCAGATGTGATTTTCAGATAAATCAGATCAATCAAATATCTTATAAAAATTTCTCGCACTTTCCTTGTTTTTTCATTATGTCATGATATAGCAAAAAAAAAATTTATAAAAATTATGAAACAAAGTCAAAAAATAATTGAGTAGTAATGAATTATGTTTTAAATTTGACCAATTACAATTTCATAGAATAGAGTGAAACTTTTCTATTTATGATCCAAAATTAGTAATTTTGTGTTCATCCTTTCATTTAGACAGGCCAATTTACAACGTATACAATATACTGTATATTAATATAAAAATATGAACAATAAAAAACTAAGTTTAGCATAACTGATAAAGATAAAGTATATAATTGTCAAATAAAAAATAATAAATTTTCCACACGGCCGATGGATTCCCCTCTTTACATTTTTGCTTGTCAATTTTTCTCATTAGAATTCCTGAGTGTAATTTCTTATACAACAAAAAATTATTGCGGTTTCACACACAGCTAAAGAAGTTATAAATATATGAGATAAGAAGGGAAAAAATGCAGTAACTCTTGGTGAGAGATATTAATAAAGAAACACGATTTTCTACGTAAATATGGTAAGAAATATGCCACTGTTAAAACAATAGAATAGAACGTATTGTATATCTATCTACCTCGTATAGTTTCGTGTATAGCATTTTTAATTACAGAGTTACATGAAAATTTAAAGATGAAATCATGACTGCTGTGTATATAAATAATACTAAAAAAATCCATATTCTGATGATAAGGCAGTAAAGAAAAAATATATAATTAAGTGGCTGTATAACGTGTTAAAGCATTAATTTTTTAAAACAATAGGTGAAATCTTACAGTGCACATCATATTACGTACTAAAAACTGCTACTTTTCACTTATTTACAATTTTTGCCAAGCAAGAGCATACTAGAAACAAAATTTTATGGTTTTAAAAATTAACTCTTTTTTTTTTCTTCCTTTCTTTTAATTGTCACAAAAATAACCAAAATGAATAAAAAATCATGTGAAAAGGCAGAAAATATTATACAAAACCTACAACTCAGTAGGGGGTGTGTTTTCTATATCTATATAATAAAATTCTCTAGTCACAAAGACGATCTAGATAACAACTGGGACATTTAAAATTTAAATCTTTAGCACAGCTAAGTCACGACATTTTTGAATGAACAAACGGCTTTTATTTCTTTTTCTATCATTATTAATTCGATACGGCAAAAATAAAATACATAGCAACTTTATATAAAGATGTTTTGATCCAATAAATAATGCGATTATAAGGAAATTTTATACTGAAATAAAATTTAAACCAAATACCTATATATAACACACATCACGTAGTATATTATACTGTAGATATAACTTTAGTGAAAATTACACTTGGCATGTGAGAGTGGAACACACTTATAAAGAAAACGGAAAATACATTGCATTAAGTACCTGTTACCTAAATAATTAATAGCGCAAAATGATTGCTAACAAGGAAACCAAGAAATGTATGCATGCATTACAAGGAATTATGATGAATCGTTAAAACAATTTACATGCAATATTTTAATTCACATAAAAAAATTACAATCTTTAAATTCTTCAGCATTACCCTATATAACATATTTCTATATAATCTGTATAACAAATGAACACATATTATTCAAATATAAAATTCCTAGAAAAATAATTAGCAGGTAATATATAAAATCTATCAACATTTGTAGGTGTAAAGTAATTTAGTAGCATTATGCGTAAAAATTAAAGTAAACAACATCTAAAATTTTAATTATAATATACTAAAATGATTCAGCATTTTATATTTAAAGTATAATAATAATATAAAAAATCATAGTCACGTATTTTTTCAATTACGAAACAATATTACGAGAAGTTTACTTTTCAATATGCGATCACGGATCTTGATTAATTATTATTTGTAATCAACAATACAAAATAATATAATATTGATTAATGAAAAATATTAATAATTTTTTATATAATAATATAAGCCTATACCTGTTATGCAGATTCAGTAAGTGATAATTACGCCAACCACAGGTAAAAAAAAAAATTTCGCGATCGTACTTTTGCAAGGTGACGGGGTATGAACGAAAACTCACATACACAAAGAGCAACAGACAGCAGTAGACTGATAGCCTCTCGCTGGTATCTTTTTCTCTCTCTCTCTCTCGCGAGACACGCGCGAGCTCACATGCACGCGAGGGAGTACCCGCGAGATAGTAAGTAAGGGAGGGGGGATGCAAGGATGGGAGCACAAGTGATGTATGTACCAGTATGTACTGTACAGTACTGTACATAATATGGGGTAAGAAATAATCTCACCTGTCCATTAAATAAACAAGTCTGGACTTGAAAATAAGAATTTTGTTTACCACAAAATAATTATCAAATGTGTCACCAAAAAAGTTAAAAATATATTTCAATGAGGGGAAAAAATGTACTGTAGTTCCTCATCATAAAAAAAAAAAAAAAAAGACGCAGACACATTATTATTATTTACCATACTAAATCGCAATTTATTCGGTAGAAATTTTGACAACCATAATAATAAAAAGTAAAATAAATATATATAAAAAGTAATTAATAATAAAAATAAAAGATTCCACTCTCATTATTACAGACAATCATTTAATAAATTTTATAGAAAGTACTTTTATAATTCTGATTTATTTTCATTTTACTTAATTAATATAAAATAGAATTAATACAGTGACAAAAATTTAAAAGAGAAAACAAAATAATATACACATATATTAAAGATTTTTTTATTTGAATAAGATTTAAGATAAAGACTGAAATATTTTAGTATGTATAACTAATTTTGCTACAAGTTTTATAAATGAAGTTCATTATTTTAGGAATGCCACAAATGTTGTCATTTTAAGCGTACATGACAAGTTATAGACAGATGAACGTGAAGTGAAAGCAAGCTAAGTCGGCGTGCAACAGACAAATAAATGGAGAACAGAAAGACAAGGGGTTGTTGCAAGTGACGTGTCTTCCCTCTCACCATAGGGGTGGATACTGACTACGTATGTATGGGACTTCAAACCCTTATATGATGGGGTAAACTATATTTAAAGGAAAAAACAAACTAGAAATAAAATAACAAGGGCATAAACATTGGTTACAACGACTATTTAGTTAAAATAACCATTCAAAGCCATATATTTATGTAAGAATTTTGTTTAAACAAAACCAGCCGCGGTGCGCAAAAAGTTTTCCAGAGATTCTTAAAATATTATATAACAAAAGAAAATTTAGTTATATAAAAAAATAATAAATCAGAATTTACATATTTATAAATTTTAAAGTTAAATTAAAAATTAAATATGTCAAATTTATAGTCATAATATTAATTGATTACAAAAAACAAATTTAAAAGAAAATATACCTACGCAATACACATATCATAAAAATGGATGAAGGTTAAATCACCTACACTTTTTTTTTTAAATAATATAACATCACTATAGTACCTTTCCTATATTCCCAATAAGGATTTTAAGTTATAAACTGTGTACGCAATAAAATGTGATCCATGACAGTTAACAAACAAACATACACAACAATTGCATAAGAGGTTTAAGAAGAAGAAAGAAAGAAAAGAAAAAAAATCTCTAACAAATTGTTTGTAATAAAAAGTAAAACTGATGTCACGCCCCATGGGTTATTATCACATATGGGACAAACGTTGATAAGTGGTTTTTAATATTCACGCCACTCCTCAGTTTGATGGAGTGTTCTCCACTCTCTATATACATTAAATAATGCCATATATGTAACTGTATAAGTTTGTTTATATTTACAAAAGCTGTGAGACATATGCATACGCATGTCTACCCGTGATCTATAATAATAATTCAATCTTTGTAAAACACCGTCATGTAAGTCACATGTAACACCGAGGTGTGTTGTTATGTATAGTATATAGTATACAAGATGATGAATATTGTATATTTTATCATGTCTAAAGGAAAGAGGGTATGAGGGCGGGGGCACAAAAACTCAAGAGAAATACTCCAAATTAAAACTATAAAGGTGTGACGAGCTTCCTTATCCTTGAGATTCTCTATAAAAAGTCATTTTGTCCAATTTTTGAAATACCAAAAGGCGTTAGTTATTATAATTATATAAATTTAATTATATTATTGTTTTGACATGATAAATTGCTGTTTTTACTACAAAAAATAACAATAGACAAAATAAAAACATGTCAATAAATATTTTATTGAGAAAAGGAAATATTAAACAATAGGATTGTTCATCATAGTAATTTAATATACGACTTGTTAAGACATAAAATATTTCACAACATTAGCATAAAATTTACAGATTTTATTGCTTACAAAAGACACCGATTTTAGCACTCATATTGACTATTGTTTTGAACGTTATAGTAAATTATCAACATTTTTTTTTTCTTTCTACACGGGCATATAAAAAATAAAGAAAATGTTTTTTCCTTTATCCTAGAATATTTTTCTAATGCTTACACTTTAAAGTTACATTCTCACATAAATTACAGTAACATGAAACTTAATTTTATTTTAAGATAAAAAAAAAAACGTGAAAAACAATTTAAATTGTTAAAAAAATGTCAAGGAAGATTGAAAGATAATCCAACATGACAATAGCTATATAATTTAGCTCCGTACCTTTTCTCCTTGCTTTTGCTTTTCCTTTGCCCATATTGGCAAGTAATTAGCAGCACTTGAGCTTGCAATCCTCGGTACCTGCACACATGACCACCATACAACACAACATTGCGTGGTGAACGCGCACGCACGACTGGCCCGAGCGTATACCGCTTGGCCTTTAGTCTATAGCTTTTGGTCTGTTCTTAAGAGTATTATTGCGTTCAGACAAAAACTTTCGCGCAAGCAAAACACCTGAAGCGCTTTAACCCGCGACCACCACACACACACACACACGCCAGAGTAACAAAAAAATAGTAACATATGCCATGTTAGGAATTAAGTCCAAAAGGAGAATTGTTTTTCTTTACATTACAAAGCGGAATTTAGGACGGGGACACCGCGGATAATCTGAGTGAGTTTACATACGAAAGTGAGGTATTTCTTTCATTATTACAAACAATGACAAATAAATACTATAGAGCGTGCTATATTCTAGTAATATCACTTTTCACTTGATATAGGTAACTGACCTTCCACAACATGATCACGTACTAATTTATTTATATACAAACATATATACCAATAATTTGTCACTTAACACTTTTTTGTACAAAATTCGAAGATTGAAAAGTTAGTAAGACACTCATCAATGATATGGTATTTATTATTCACTAAAAAGTATAATGCCAACATTTGTGACCAATGAGTACGCCATACAATAAATTCTGGACTTGGTTCAAAAATGCCACATGGCTTTGCTACTGCATTTTTTTATAAAGTTCATTTATCCGTTAATACTATATAATATATGATACCAGGATACCAGATACGAAATAATTTCTACTCAAGAAAAATGATTTAGCAGAAAAAAGAAAAATAGAAACGAAATAGCGAGACAAATTATGACATTACAAAATATACTATATTATTATTGTGTAAATAAAAAACTTTAGGTTATATATGGTTATATGCATCATCTTGAAAATTTTGAATTAAAGTAATCACCGCTAATTACGGTCTATTGAACGAAGTAAACAAACAAATGGCCGACAAAGTTTGAATTTCTCATAAAAATTTTATTTGGTCGTTTCATCATATTTATGAAAAACTTTACGTATAAGTATAGGTCCAATGTGGAGGGGAGTCGTGAGAACTAAAGTGGGCTCGTACCTTGCGGTGTTTTGTGCGCGACTCCTGGTGCTCGCCTCGCAGGAGGGGTTGCGGACAGCAAGGCGTTGCGCTGATTTCGCTGCTGTACACTCGCGGCGCCACTGATTGGGCTCTTCGTGCTCGGAGAGTCTGCACAACACAAACAAAAAGTAAGTGGTAAACTTGAGAACTACGTCCACAAGCTTCACAAACTGGCGGGAGTACTTTTAATAGTTTTGTGGGGAGAGAGATCGATGAGGGAACGTGAAACGTGGGGTTCATATTGCTTAATTTAATACTTTATAGAGCTATAAAAGAACAACTATACTGGGAGATGGGTCATCTAATAATATCATTCATTGAAGCTAACCTCTTTAATTTGGTGCCCATAAAGTATGTATGTATTATAAAATATTATATTATATTGTATTATATTATATATATATATATATATATATATATATATATATATATATATATATACATATATATACACAGTATATATATACACAGTATATATATATATATATATATATATATATATATATATATATATATATATATATATATAATAGTGATGCTGACTAATTAACTAATTCATTATTTTTAATTTTTCTTTCATATTTTAAGTTAACTTGATACATCACGTGAATGACAAGCTATATAGTTATAGTGCATGCTGTGTATATAAAAATAAACCAAGCACATGAAATAAAATTTGAAAGTTAAAAAGAATGTAATAGAGTTCTCAAATTAAGATTTCATATTGTATTGTATGGTAATAGCAATAGCACAAATTTATAATTTTTGTGATTCAATTATATGTGTAACCTATTTATTTTCTGACTGCTGTCAGTTTAAATTTAAAATATAATTTGAAAGACTTAATTACTATAACGGCAAAGAATTAAAGGGAACCAATTTTCATTTTGGTAACTTATGGTAAATTGTATAGATTTTGTGAGTAGATATCAAATTAGATAAACTCACTTGTGTGACGTCCGTGCAGTAGTGCATTGTTGTTATTGTTGGTTGCAGTGCGTGCCGCGATCTGCGGGGGTGCGGAGTTAGTAGACACGTCACTGAGCGGGCTGGAAGCGCGAGCAACCCCATCCAACAAGGCTGCGCGTTTCTTTGTCGACCCTGGAAAATTAAAAACAAACCCTCATGTTAGAACAATACTGAAACATTAACTTCATACACCCATAAAAACTGAATTACGTAAGTTATGCTGCATTGAACAATAAATTGTAGAGCACAAATGTCGCTATTTTGTGATAAGTTGTGATAATTATGCTGAACATCCTAACCATTACGTTATGTAGTAAAATCATTGATAATAATATAATTACAGCATAAATTATGATGTTATGCATTAATGTCACTGCATAATTATTATACGTATTTATTTTTGTCCGTGTACTTATGTTTTATTCACTGTTCTACGTAAGACCTTATAATTAGGGACCGGATTTTCAGTTGCAAATGTCTGCTTGCGCCTGCAAAAACAGTAGTTACTTTTCTTGCTTATTGTCAATTTGTAAAATATTTCCTATCTACCTGTAATTTACCTCAAAATACCTGGAATGAACCAAAATTTATAAATATTTAATAAATTGTTGTGCGGTACGAGGAGCAACCAAACTTGCAGGCGCAAGCAGACATTTGCAACTAAAAATCCAGTCCCTACTTATAATTGTATGATCTTTTAAACAACGATAATTTTAAATACAATATACATTATAAAAAGAAATTAAAAAATTATGAACCACCCACGCATAATACTTTGATGTTGATCTTAAAACTACTACTTCACTATGCTGTACAACAAAGTGACTTTGCAGAGTTTTACTTCTTCAGGGAGGAAAATTAAAAGAAATTTTTTTGTTTTACAGTAGCAATTGAGCCAACATTGTTAACTCTTCAGTCTCAATTTCATGCAGCTAACAACAATACTTTACTCTTTCTATAACCTATTTGTTAGATTTAAAGAAAATAGACGAAAGAGATAAAAATCAATCAATATAATTGATCACTTTTAGAAAATTTATTGAGAATCAAATTCTGAAAGGTAAATTAACTGTACTGTACAAATCAATAGCAAAATACTTTTACATTATGCTCTTTTCTCATATAGACATTGTTATGTCAATAAATAAACAATGCTTTATTTTCTTTCTCTCTACATCAATATCTTCATTATATTCTGTATATATTATAAATAAAACAAAGAAAAAGTTTCACGTTCATACTATAAAATAATAAATAAAGCATATATAGAGATGAACGATTGGCATGAATCCAATTTGAAAACAATGTATTTTAACTGGTAAAAAGTATAATTTCGCATGACGTGCTGCTTTAGGCTAAAAGTGATGGGTGCTTGCAAGCTGCTATAGCACGCTACACGGCACGATCTTTTAAAAGTTATTATCTCGTAGGGCGATCACAATAGTTCAGCACGATCAGCAGGTACAAAACGTTTTGCCACCATTGCTACAATACATATTACTCAAGTGCATCATGAGGAAAAAATATTACTAGAACTAGAACCGCAGTTATTTCCCTTCATATAAAGTAGTGACACGTAAAATTATGATACAGGAAGCATCTAATAAAGGGAAAAAAAAAAAAAAAAAAAGGTAAAATTTATATGCAATAAAATTGAAATATGTAACATAAAATATCAAAGTAAGATTATGTTTTATAATCTTTAACCACAAATCTCTGTTACTTGCTCTGCTTTTGTATATAAAAATAATAATATTTTTCTTTTAATATAAACAAACAGAATCGTAAGCAGAGCAGAAATAAATTTTAATGTTTGGCATATATGTATAGATTGATCGAAGGACCAAGATATACGGAATAGACGCTATACATATTTTGATCACTTAATTAAACATATGTTAAGCGTGCACCCTTGATTCTTAATTGTGGCCCAGGGCAAGAAGTACCATAAAGCAACATCCTGCCTGCCTTCCGCACCCACGCGACCTGCATGCCCAAATAATGTTTCTCTCTCTCTCTCTCTCTCTCTCTCTCTCTCTCCCGCCCTATTACAGCACCATTAACTTCGCCTTATATACGCACTACTCAATTAAGAGAACTCTATAAGAGAGAGAGAGAGAGAGACTCAAACATCAAGTCTTATAATATACTATATCCTAATTTATACTAATAAGCAGACCATAGTCTATAATTTTTATTATTATAATTATAATTTATTTGAACATTTCATACACACATATGTATTATAGTGCAATAAATTAAAATTTGTATGCTAATATTTTTCTTTGAATATATACCTAATGATTAATAAAAAGAAAAAAAAATGAAGACAAACGTATAATAAACATCATTGTATATATATAGGAGCTATGAAAAAACTCGCCTAATTTATTAAGAAAGTTATTTCCAGATAGTGAGGAAGCAAAAAAAAAAAAAAAAAAAAAAAAAAAAAAAAAAAAAAAAAAAAAAAAGCTCCATGGAGGATTGATGACATTGAGACATCAAAACAATGAATATCTCTGTGGATGTTGACAGGTCGCTTTGCTTTGATCAACATAATACTACCAACATATTGTTAACTGTACTCTATAACATTCCAAGAAATACTTTAATGTTTACATTAATTACTAAACAAACAAGTTTTTTTTTCAACTTATGTGTTAATTGTATAATTGGTAAAGTATGAATTTTAAACATTTCATTTGTTTTTGTTGTGAACTATTGGTTGCTTATTTATACTGCGTCTGTTTTGGTTAAAACTGGAACGTAAGCAAGACGAAGTGAACGAGGGCGTGGATCTATTATTGGATCATGAATATAGTTGAAATAACAACATAAAAACTGTACGAAAAATAATAATAATAAAAAAGTGTCTGTCCCACTCATATATGAATCCCGCGCACATTCAGCTCCTCTATATTTACCAATAAGTTATTTTCAATTACTTAAACACAATTTACTTTTCGATCAATCTTATACAGTATATCCTTTCAGATCACTTCATTATATAAAAGAAAAAAGTTTTAAACTATTCACGTAAACCATATTTATAAAAATAAACACAATATAAGTGAAACTTTTATACGAATAAATTATTAAAAAGTGAATTTACTTTATCCAAACATGATGTTTAGATAATAAATAGTTATTTTATGTAAATTATGTATACATTTTATTATGATGTATTTATATTTTATAACAGAGAGAACTTTTTATTTTTTATTATTCAATGTAATACTTTGTATATTAAACCTGAGATAATTTATTCACTTGGTAATAAATTAATTAGCTTAGTGAGTGTTAAACGTGCTAAAATAAAAACCATTAACATATTACAATCATCAACATAGTATCTTCCAAGTCTGTCTTAAGAGAAGACATTGTATATCTCATGAAGTCATATTAGATTTTATAAGTTTTCTACATACCACGGTTAGGTTTGAGATGAAAAAGATGCGTTTGTTCTTGGGAAAAATTATATACGTAATACCATATAATGAGAGGTGGTCTCGTGGGACAAACATCTTAATAGAATGACTCATAAAAATGTGTGATGTATTTCATGTACTATATATATATATATATAAGGGGAGAGGAGAATACCTGATTCCCAAGAGATACTTTTCTTCTTACGTATTCCCATACACTTTCCCCCTTTCTTGATTTTTTTTTCTTCTTACGCCTTTATTTCAAATTTAAGTAAACAACTCAAACAGGTGTAATAATAATTATAAAAACTTTGATTATTTAAGAACTCGGAATAATTCTCACGTTAAATCGATTTATTGCGGAAAATCGGTTTCCTCTTTAAAGTATAGTTAAAGAGAGAGAGAGACGAAAAAAACTTGATAAGTTTATTATGAGTATCCGGTGTTATAAGTTACATATAAGGAGATTCTTCGAAAAGTGTTAAGGAAAAATTATATGGTTTTTTATCATAAGCACATGGTTTACCAGGTGCAGTGATGCATCCTGGCCTGGTGCCATACTTACTGGTGGGCTACCAGTGACTACGGACTACTCTTGCTGCAGTGGGCAATATGCCATGCACTAAGGGATTTCCATAATTTTAGTCAGGATTATAGGCGGACAGCAGCATCACTCCAAGAACGTTTTTTAAAAACTCTTTGCGTCATCCATTTCACACAAAATACAAATGATTTTTCTTTTTTTATAAATAAACATAATTACTAGAAGTATTTATATGTAGTATGCCCATCAATGTGCATGATATTATAAGTTTAATTTAAAAACTAATTTATTTAAAGACAGCTTGTCATTATCAGATGTCGAGTAATCATGGAAGTAAACAATACAAAAATTTTATTCTTATATTATTCATATAAAAGTAAAATTTAAAACATTCTAAAATACCTTTCACTGGAGCAATTTAACTTAAAAGTAAATTCCATTGTATTTTTCTTATATATATACACTCTCTTTTTATAAAGCCAAAAGAACCATATTCAGCAGTTATAAATATTAAAGTTTACGCAGTATAGCAAAATAATATGTTAATCAGATTTCCATAAATTGTTTATTTAAAATTTCGGGTCATTAGAATACTGACCTTATACTTGGCACTTAACCTTGCTCTAATCTTATTAGTCAAAATGAAATGTCACTGGTTGCCCTCAAGGTCGCGAGGAAGTGAAAAGAGCGGTGACACTTAAAGTTTAAGGGACAAAATGACACGTGCCAAGTCAGGAAATTTAGCATTCTAAGTACGTGTCTATAGTACACGATTTGCTTACTTGAAGAGTCCTGCAGACGACACTGTAGTAAGTTAACATAATATATCAAACATCAAGTTATAAAGAAGAGGCAACGCCCAATATACAATCAGCAAAAGAAAAAAAAAGCGACGTTTCTCACACATTCCAGTTTATAGAACAGGTCGATAAAAGATCAATGCGGAATACAGTAGTATGAAATATTCTCAATATAAAAATCATTTTGAATAATTTGTAAATTGATGTTTCTCAGTATGAATATTTTATTTAAAAATTCAGAAACTCTTCCATTATATATATAGTTACTTGTAATTTTCAAATAACACTTTATTTCTTTAAAAAGAAATTATAAAAATAAAATGACAGAACATATACCATGAAGTTAATTGCATGACTTTTGTGGTGTACGTGACATAATGTCAGATGTCAGGTGGTCAAACGTTATAAACTCTTAATAAAATAAAAAAATAAAAAAATGTAAAAAAAAATATATATTGCAAGACTTAGGTATGCGGAGACAAAATAATAATAATAAAGACAAAAACAATTTCATGTTGGAGGTCAAATAGCAAGAGACAACTAGCTGAAGAAAATGTTATGTCTATTGAATTGTAAGAAAATGCATGTAAATATGCTGTGCAGATTTATCTCGTTATATAGGTACATTTACCGCTATTTTGTCTTAGGTCAAACAAGCACCGTGACCTCTGTGCGGACATGTCTCATCTCTTGTCCATTCACCCGTGCACCTACAAGCGTACGTACATGCATGAGCAAAGATGCACTCTCTAATTGTCAAAACTTATTTAATAATAATATCATAGATAGAAAATAAGAAGAAAATTGTTTACAGCAATTATGCAAATTAATTATTATTATACATGCTGAGATTAACATATTGTATGAAAAACAACAAAAATAAATAATTTGAAGATAAAATGCAAATTATTTAATTATAAAATAATTTATCTATAATTTTCATTAAAATTATAATATATGATCATAATAATTATATTGTATTTTTCTTTCTATAAAATACTATATTTATAATAACGCATTTGCATATAAACAGAAGCTTTTAAAGTTAAAATATAAATATGATATTTAATCGATTACTATATTACGTACTTAAAAATAGAAAAATGTAACTGAAACTGTGGTGACTCTTAACATTCAAGTACTTACTTATTTATGTTTATATTTGTATAAAATATAATAAATAGCTCCTTCAAGTTAGCATGTGAACTGGTTATGTTGTTATGATATCTGCACGAATGCCTGACATAAAGTCAAGTGTGGCGCCGCTTATAATCAAAAGAGTGAGTTTACGTACTTGAGACGCCTTCAAACGATCTCATGGAGAATAACACACGTGTGTAACATTACATAATATATATATATATATTATTATACACACAGAGAGCAGGTGAATGTAGCTATTAAATATGCCAACGCTTAACTTATGAGTAACCTTCAATTTTTTATGGTATAAGCAGTTTGTATGTAAGTAAAGATGCAAACTGTACACAAATTAACTTATAAGTTTGGTCTCCATGCTATATATTATAAAATAAGTTCGTTAAAAGTATTATAGTTCGATGTCATTTGCAAAGTTTCAATGTTCTCAACTTTCCTGTTTAAAACTTTTGCTTTAAGGCAATTTTTTTTCTCTCCCTCTCTTTTTTCTTCTTTACTTTATTTTTACTAAATTTTATTCTATAATTAATTTTCCCGTAACTGTTTCTCCAAACTTTTAAGAAATAATTTTTTTCATAATTCAAACCGCATTGGTCACACAAGTTATATAACCAAGTAAATTTAATATAATAGAATTGTGAGTGTAAGACTCTATTTTAGCACCAGACGCCAGACTTTTTTTTTTTTTTTTATCAAAAATAGCTCTCTTGTTATAGAGTAAATCAGATTAATTCCATAGTCATTGAAACCCATTTGGTTTAGACTCACTACAATTTTATGACCATGATAGCTTTTAAAAAAAAATACAGAACACCATTAAAAAGTCACGACTGCACCAGCATGATGCTTAATTCTTCATAACTTAATAGTTTTATGTAAAAAGTACTCTACATACGACAAGATATTGCTTTTATAATATACTTACTTATATATGTATCAGTCTCATATTATTTTATAAATAGAACTATATAAGTATGCTGGATATAATTTAAATATAGTATACGTGTATCATTAAATGAAGATCGAGAAAATCACATCGTGGTAAAAAACCCAATTACAACTGTACAATATCCTGCTCAATTACCATGCAAAGTAAGTTACCATAATAATATATAGAATATATTGATATTAAATAAGAGCATAAATTACGGAATTTTAAAATTAATAATAATATATAATTATGTATCAGATATTATGTATATTTCTTTTAGATTTTATAATCTAACTGCTTTTAACATAATTTCACGCAAACAAACTTTTAAGATAATGATCATCTGCAGTATTACTACTACTATTTTTTTTTTTAAATATAATTGGCCTGTATTTGAAGCAAGTTACTGTTTAATATTGTAAAAAAAAAAAAAAAAAAAAAAAATGAAGATTGTACGAAAACAAATTGAAGAATATGTGTAGTAACTTCAATTACGTATATTCACAGTGATATTACTATCTCTCTCTCTCTCTCTCTCTCAGTGCAAAAGCAAAGAAAAAAAATTTTACACGCCGTAGTCACCGTGATTTGAAGTAATAGAATATTCTATGATATAAATATATGAAATAATACTATATAATATAGCTTTAATAATATTACGCCTTATGTCTTGGTATGACATTTGTCAGAGTGTGAAAGTCGTGTTATATTATCCCCTTGTTGTCAAACACTTCATGTATATATTAATGCGTACATCTTTGTATACATATAAAATAAAATGTGAGTAATACATACAGGTGTTAAACTTAAGCACTGTGAGAACCAGAACATATTAATCATGCAACTGTTTTCAAGATGTGAAAATTAATATCGAATGGATTTAAAAAACTTTAAAAAAAAAAAAAAAAAAAAAAAAAGAGGGCTTACTAAAAACTTGTGTCACTTGTCACAGTACTGTACTTTAAAAAAATGTAATTTAATATTTAACTTGGAACAAAATTAATAATGATGAAAAAAAAAATCAAGTTTTTTTGATATTATGTAATGATATTATAAGGATTTATTTTAAAACTCGTACAAAAATACACACACTCAAATTAACTTTATACATGAAAAGATCCGTGACAGTGAATATTATTTCTATCTTGATTGATTAGCATCATTTTTATTTCCAATGTCTTTGCAAGATATTAATAAAAAGTCATCAGCTTATTGTATGAGTATAAGGTCACAACAAGGTGTTTTTAAAATAAAATAACACACTTTTTTTTTTGGCAATAAATATTTAACGTATATACTTCCTACCTAAAACTATGTCACTGTAGATATGAATACAATTTATAATGAATGCTTATCTTATTCTATATATTATATAAAAATATGTGACCGCGTATATGTAAAAGAAAGTTTTCTTGTCTTGTATAATATATATTTTTATAGTCTTGTACAAGAGATGTTATATTATTTTATTATTTACATACTCGGTGTGCGGTAAACATAACATAATCGCCATAAGTATTATGATGCAGTACCAAGAAAAGGAATGTTAATAATATGAAGACGTGAAGTAGTGAAGCTAATTATTACGGTAGCAGTTCTTATTCTGTATGGTGGTTTTAAGTTTTTAGTTTACATTGCGAATATAATTAAAATTACGTACACAGAGCATTTTTTTTTTATTATACTAGCATGAAAC